>JAFIRS010000255.1:0-600000 GCA_018342105.1 Gonioctena quinquepunctata
CTCAAAACAGATTTTTTATAATTAAAGTTCTTTAGCTCAGCGGCATTTCATGGGATCGCTCTGACCGAAGATGGTTTTTTCTCAGAATTGAACGTTCTACAAAAGTGCCCATTGCGGCAAAGTCGTAACTCACACTGGCGAGGCAGTAGGGGCCACTGAACCTGATTTTTCCATAAAATTCGCGTTTTTTTGGATTTATCTCGTAAATAACGAGAGCTACGAAAAAAAGCCTTGAATTGATTTTTCCGTGAAATTTTGGCCGATCATTGATTGATCATTGATGTAAGATATTCATCATATCCTACTTTCCTAGCCTGGAAAAAATGTATTGAACAAAAAATATAATATTACAGAGAAAGAAAACAAGATATTAATAAGTTCAAATCAATGATCGGCCAAAATTTCACGGAAAAATCAATTCAAGGCTCGATATCTCGCTTAATATTGATCTTAGCGATTTAGTTCATAGGATCTTTTTTGTAGAAGATTGAACTCCCCTACAAGTTTGTCCGCCACATTTTTTCCGTAGCTCTTGTTATTCACGAGATAATTCCAAAAAAACGCGAATTTTATGGAAAAATCAGGTTCAGTGGCCCCTACTGCCTCGCCAGTGTGAGTTACGACTTTGCCGCAATGGGCACTTTTGTAGAGCGTTCAATTCTGAGAAAAAACCATCTTCGGTCAGAGCGATCCCATGAAATGCCGCTGAGCTAAAGAAATTTAAAAATAAAAAATCTGAGTTTTCGTGTATTTTCAATGGGAAATCTTCACACGCCTTGGTCGAGGACTTAAATAAATATTAAGAGCTCAAACTTTCAGGAAATTTTTTTTCGGGTATTTCCAACAAAAATCCACGATAAGATCGAAAAAAAACAGAAAAGTTAAAAAATCACCCCAATATATATATATATATATATATATATATATATACCGGGTGATTCCTTATGGCTCACCCCTATAACATTTTTATTATTGAAAATAGAAAAACGAAATTTGGGGGTTGTGAATTATAGTTCAATTTAAATATTCTGATATATTTCTTGCTTTACCGTACTTCCGGTTTGACCGGAAATAACCCCTATTTTTTTTTTGAATGGGACATCCCTTATACTTTTACTTATTTGGATCGAGAATGACATTCTGAATCCAATAACATCATATTTGACAAATAAAGTCATTTTCATTCCAATTTTTATTTTTTGATCTAGAATGCCATGGATCGTGTAAATCGCTTCATTCTTGATCAAGTAACATGGGAAAAATACGACTTCACAGTCGTTTTAAGAATTGTTTAAAAGTCGCAAATACTTCAGGAGTAGCTGATGCTGTTTTATACACCTGATTTTTTATTGTTCCCCAGAGAAAAAAATCTAGCGGAGTAAGATCTGGTGATCTAGAATATGAAAAAAGCCACTGAATAGGTCCATAAGTGCCAATCCACTTTCTGGGAAGGTGTCATTCTGATGGTTTCTTACGACTTGAGAATTGTGAGGTGGCTCCATCTTGGTTAGCCAGTGGCAAATCTTCAATGAAATCATTAATTTGATTTCTAAGGAACTGTAGAGATATTTCCGCAGTACGTTGTCCGTCGAAAATTATTGGCCCCAAAAGTTTTCCTCCGATAATACCCATCCAGCAATTGAAACCAAATCGCTCTTGAAAATTTCCTTCTTGCATCAGATGTAAATTTGTTTGAGACCAGTATCTTTTATTATTCCAATTGAACAGACCCAAGTAAGTGAATCGAGTTTCATCTGAATAAGTAATTTTAAATGGAAAACGTATTTAGTCAAAAACCAGTTGCAATAAGTTAATCTTCGGTTGTGGTCGATATCGTAAAGATGTAGTAAATAGTAAATAGTAAAAGTAGTAAGTATTTCGGAAGTAATCAGAAAACAAGTGGGTATTAGTAGATTTTTGCCACAAAAAATTGAAAAATAAAAACTTTTTAACAAAAAATTAAACCGACGAAATACGGAACTGAAAAGAAAAAATAAAATAAAAATACTTAGTCTCAATAACTAAGCTCCTAAACTGATGTAACTAATTTTGAGTCGGCGCCAAACGAACAATCAACGAATATCAGTAAATTACATCGAAAAAATTATCAGAATGTCACCGCGCAACTCGATGCCATCATTTTACGCCTTACCTAATTCATTTGCTCGTTTGTTTGGCGCCGACTCAAAATTAGTTACTTACATTAGTTTAGGAGCTCAGTCACTGAGACTAAGAAGGTATATTTTATTTTTTACTTTTCAGTTCGTATTTCTCGGTTTAATTTTTTGTTTTAAAATTTTTATTTTACGTTTCTTATATATATATATATATATATATATATATATATATATATATATATATATATATATATATAAAATTTAAATGGTATTTTTGTTTTGGGGACCATGTCTTGTTGTGCACCAATAGTTAGTATTTCTATTGAAATTTACCTAAAAATCCATGAATTAATTACGACCGAATTAACTTCAGAACTGATTTTCTGATCATCACTATGTAACATTATCGATCCTTCGAAATATAAAAAAAATCGATAAGCCTTGTTTCCAGGTAATGGAGTTATCTAATCAGAAAAAAAAACGACGGAAAATGACGAAATCCCCAAGATTAGTTCAACTTGATTGATGGGATATGTGACTCAAGAATCAATATATTTATTGATAATTGAAAAAAAAAGGTTGTCAATAAAAAAAAATCACGTCTATAAATTGTTTCTAGTTCTTGACCCTTTTTTGGGAATAATAGCCTTCCACAATCTAACACTGAGATAAAACAGGGTCAGATATTTTTTTTTTTCGTCTTGAATCATGCTGAATGGAATGATTCCTCGAATATGGTAGCTGTGGCTTATACACTGAGAAAAATAAATTTATAAAATTTCGAAACATGCGCAAATGACTGCTGCGACTATAATTTCGATAATTTCGACGTTTCGGCTCCACTTTAGAGTCAGAAAACTGAAAAAAAAACATTTGTTACCGTAAGTGATTTTCACACTGAGGTCTCAATCTGCCCTTTCTCCTTGGCATATATTTCAAAAAAATTGAACTAGAATCCCACAAGCCTACTTGTTGGTTCAGATATATCCGTACATGGCTAGAAAACCTTCATAAATTTCTAGATTATCTCAATAACATCCACCTCCCCTTCTCAGATTTCCTCATCACAAAACAACGACTCTTTCACACACTCAGTATACAGGAAACCTACCTACACCAACCGATATCTATACGCCAGTTCTCATCACTATCCTGCTCAAACCAATTCCGTCCTGAATTCAAACTCAAAACTGCACTATTTCAAAACGGTTATGACAACATCAAAGGTGGTATTTACGGGAACTATAAAATTTCTATAGTTTTCCCAGATCTCCTAAATGAATATACGAAATACCATGCTCGGAATGCCCTAGGACATACATAGGACAAACTAACTAACTAACTAACAGACGAGTGACAAGCCGAATTTACAAACACCCACTTGCATACAGAATTAAATTACAAAAAAAGGGAAAAAACATTATAATCTTTATAAACTGAAACTATATGTCATAATATATAGAAAAAAATTTGAAGGATTTTTTTCTCAGTTTCTGAAATATTTCAAATATATTCTTTACATTATATTTGATGAAAGCCGCCTTAGAGATTACTTTTTCAAATAAAACTGTGTTTTTTCTTTCATCGTCTATGATTAAAAAAGTCAAAATCCGTTGCGGCGTTGCCAAGCTATAACTTATTTTTCCATTCTAACTACTATTGCGGGATCATGAAGGGTAAGGCATAAGTTATTCATTAATTTAGATTTTGGAAATATTTTCTGCAGACAATAGAACCAAGATTCCAAAGTACACCATTTTATTGTTGTCGCGATATATGTAGTTATAGGATACTCAAATTCGAATTTAGAAAATTTAAATCTGTTGCGGCGTTGCCAAGTTATAAGTTATTTACCCATTTTGACTACTATTGCAATGTTAGGAGTAAAATATTGTTTGTTTATTTATTTAATTTGATAAGTTTATTCAATAAGTAGTGAAAAATCATATATAGATCATATATTTGTTGAAGAAAGATGCAAAGGAACAAATATAAAAAGCATACCGATAATAATAGAAACGAATATCATCGATAACTACTCCGTAACGAGCCACATTTTCTTACCCAAAACACACCAAAATAAAACCAATTGTAATGTGAAAAAAATGATCGATAAAACTAAACTAAATAATGAAATTAAATTGGAAATTTGGTTAGATATATCGAAAGAAAAATTTTAAAAAAAAAAAAAATTAACGCAAGTCATGGATCACAACTGGACTAGTTCAATCAATAAACACAAAAAATAAACTGTACAGAAAAATGAAGAGAAACTATACGAACAACAACATTTTGGAATTCCGAGATACAGAAATCAGTTAAATGAACTAATAAGAATTACCAAAAGTAAATATTACAATGAAAAAATTTTATGTAATAAAAATATCAGTAAAAACCTATGGGAATGTGTGAAAGAACTCTCCAACAGAATAAACAAAAACATACATAAACGAAATAAACAACTTCTCAGGAAACCAAACAACAAACCCCAGGAAATCTCAAACATTTTCTGTGAATACTTCACAGAAATCAGAAAAAAAGGCAAACAAAATTAAAACCCATACTGAAAATTACAACAGTCGAAGAAGAAATAAAAAAATCATTTTATTTGTAGAAACAACTGTGGAAGAAATTGTTGAAATCATTAGCAACCTCAAAAATAAAAAACTCCTGGTATTGACGGAATACGGCCAGAAATTCTGAAAGAAATTATAAAAGAAGTTTCTGTTCCATTATGCTATCTCGTGAACAAGGCCCTAACTGAAGGAATATTTCCAGACGCTCTCAAATTAGCAGTAATAACACCACTTTTCAAAAACGGTGAAAGATTAGAAATGAATAACTACAGACAAATCTCATTAATATCAACAATAGCAAAGATATTCAAGAAAATACTACAGAAAAGAATCTTGAGTTATGTCAATAGGTATAAACTAATTTGTTGAAAATATAAACAAGATGTTCATAAAATCAGATGTGGAATCATCTGCGACTGAAAGATAAACTTTAGTCGCTATCGTCCATCGTCAAAATAACCTCTTGTGGGGTAATCATGTTGAAAAGGGAAACATTCTCAATTGAATATTGATAGAAAGATTTTTCTGTGAATTGAAAAATCCACGATTAAAATGAAGTTATTTTTTGTGAATGTCTAACAGAAAACAACTACTTTCCCGGCTGAAGCCACGCTGGACATTGAACTACATCTGATAGATATTCTGAAAAGGCCCTAACTCAAAAGAAAAAATATGAAATTGAAAATTTGCATTTTTATTCAGATAGTTATTTGATTTTCTATTCCAGTCTTAATTAAGAACTCATAAAGATGAATGAGGCAAAGAAGAATGTTTTCCAAAAGAGAGTACTCACCAGAAATAATTCGTAACATTGACGCAGGAGAGACATCGCAATCACTAGGTCTTCAATACATTTTTGTCGACGAAAATCTATTTCACGCTTCCACGATCATCAGGAAGACCGGAAATGGAAAACACATTTCCAAGAAGCAATCTCACTTTTCTGAGATGGAAAAAGTTAGAATCATTTCTTTTGGAGAGACACTTTGAAATTAGTGTTTTCTGACATTAAAACCTATCATGGGGTATGATAAATTGATTTGTTGAAAATATAAACAGGATGTTCATAAAATCAGATGTGGAATCATCTGCGACTGAAAGATAAACTTTAGTCACTATCTTCCATCGTCAAGATAACCTCTTGTGGGGTAATTCACAGAAAAATCTTTCTATCAATATTCAATTGAGAATGTGTCCCTTTTCAACAGGTATAAACTACTTTCGGAAAACCAATATGGTGTCCGAGAAAATCGATCCACGTAAGATGCAATTGCCGAATTAACAGGAATGATTAACAACTTGATCGATAAAAAACAACCATCACTATGCGTCTTTATTGATTTGGCAAAAGCATTTGACACGGTAGATCACACCCAAATTCTCACAATCCTGGAAAACAAAGGATTCAGAGGGACGTCATATAAACTCTACAAAAGCTACCTGAATAATAGAAAACAATGTGTAAATATCAACAATGTCCTGAGTATTACGAAACCTTAAAAATCGGAGAACCCTAAGGAATTGTGCTAGGTCCATTACTATTCAACCTTTTTATCGATGATCTCTTCGAACGGGAAATCGAAGGTACCATAGTGAGCTTTGCGGATGACACTGCTATTTTTAACCAAGGACCAAACTGGCTACAACTCAAGGATATCATGGAGGAAGATTTCAAACACATCATAATTATTTCGGCAATAAACTACTCACGATAAACTTCAAAAAAACTATGTACATTCCATTCACTTCTTATATAAATAATATGCCACCATTCAGAGAGTTACAATTCAAAAGCAACGAACAAGTTATAATTAAGTCGGGACATGTTATTAAATATTTAGGAATTTCTATAGACTCTCACCTGAAATGGGATATTTGTTCTACAAATTCAGATACTTATCTAACATTCTTTACCACTCGTTAGTAGAGTCACACCTTACTTACGGATTAATAGCTTGGGGTGCCACATCAGCTACCCTGCTAAATAACCCACAAACAATACGAAAAGGTATTTTGAAAAGTATGTACAAAAATTCTTTCAATTCTTTCAATTTCTTTCAATTCTTTCTTTCATTCTTTCATTCTTTCAAATAAACATTATTATTATTATTTACAGGTTATCAAAATTGTATTTAGACTTGTTGAATTTTAGCGACATTGAGTCGGTTTTTCAAATAGAATCGCGAATACACATTTTTGAGGTTATGGCAATGAAAACTTGTAAATGATTTTGAAAAACTGATTGTTGCCACATTTGGAAGGTTATAGATTTATCGGTATCGAAGAAGCCTACGGTTCAATTTCCAAAAAATATGAATCAGCGACCTCCATAAACTCGATAAAAAAGTTCATTAACAATATTGACGAAGTGAATATATCGTGGCTATATCGCAATAGAGATAAGCGATAAACAAAAACTCTCAAGTGACTACCAAACGTATAAACAATAATCAAATGATCACTCGATTAGATATCGAAAATTTTCGATTCGTGTCAGTGTATCAGTGAATTTGAAACGAATCATTGTTTGTTCTCATGAGTTGAAAAAAACGTTGTGATGTGGTTAATACTATTATTATTTCAATTCCTTTTTGCTCGGATATTCGTCAGGCGACAATAGTGAGTATCATCCGTTTAATGTATCAACCAGCTGTCAAGTTCAAGTCGATTGGGCCCAAGTCTGGGTGATATACTGGTTTCTAACCCCAACGAAACTTTTGAATTGCCATGTAGCGAAAATCATAATAAAATTGACCAATTTCAAATAGAAGCCCAGTTTTCTTCAATATGGCGTTCCATGGGAAATACTGAGCAAATTCAAAGACACGCCTCAAGTGGGTCGAAGGTCATGATGAAAACGGAATAGATTGTCATCAAATTTGAGTGGAAATTTGAATGAACCATATATACCTGGACTGAAATAATCTGCCACAATTTGAGTAACACTTAGTTTATTGCTGAATATTATAACTGTCAGGGATTCTTTTGTACAACTCACATGGAATCTGATTAATCGGGAGATTAACTTGAGTGGTTTGATATTTGATAATGAGTCCCCAATTCGAAAGAGCAAAATTTTCTGAAAGCAATGATATTTGATGAGAATATTTCACGAATCACTAAAAACTGGATGAATATTCCAAATATAATAATCTTGGTAACACCTAGAAAATTCCAAAAACAATTTACTTTCAAAAATCACAGGAATTGTGTCTAATTGTGCTTTCACAACTTAAGAAATATTATTTGTGTGTTTTCTGATTAAAGTCTAGAGGAATAATTTGTTCATGAACTCTTAACTCTAAAAATGGTACATGTCTTCTTTCTACTTTCGCTTGAAAGAATAAGATTTCTTCTTTGTATGTTACGAATCGAACAAGAAATGATTCTTTGGTTATTGAATCCACTCAGAGTGAAATGAAAATTTTCCATATCGTGAGTGTGGATCTTATTGTTATTGTTAACAAATTATTATTTCAGATGGAGGTTGTACAATTGATGGAATACCACCCAACTACTTCTTGACGTTGAGCACAGCCGACACAGCAACAAACGAAGAATTATATACTGCAACGTATACCGGAAAATTAGGTGAGATTTTCATACCAAGAAACATTATTTTTAATTCAATGTCATGCATGTCCTATATGAGAAGTTTACTGAAATTATTAATCAAATTATAGCTGAACCCAGATACCAAAATATGTCATGTAATAAATATTTCCAATTCAATTTTCTTCTATCACTGATATTTTTTTATTTTTTTATAAACACTCAAATTTGAAAACTTCTTTCAATAGATATTAAATGGGGTAATAGAAAACAAATTGAAATGTTAGAGTTTCTGGAAATGTCAGATGGACAGGAAGATATAAAAACAAATACTCATGGTGATTTTGAAGAATGGAGTAAAAAAGAAATTAGAGGACTGGAACTTACAGAACTTAAAGTTGTGCATTTCAACATTAGAAGCATAAGGAAAAATTATAATGAATTATTGATTTACTTGGCTGAAAACATTAGTGACTTGGAATTGTCTTATCTGAAACCTGGAACATAGAAAGAACTTTAATATACCTGATTTCACTGCTCACTACAATGGCTCAAAAATCAACCAAAACGATGGTCTACTAGTGTATATAAAAAATAAAATAACAGCAGATGTACAGACTTTCAAACAAACAGAAACAAATTTATTAAGACTCTCACTCACAAATGAAAATAGGAAAAATAGTATTGGCATAACGGCTTCTTATAGACCACCATCCACAAATATTCTAACATACCAAAATAACCTAAAAATATTATTCATCACTCTCAAAAAATCTAATTGAAATATTCATTGGTCATATCAATATAAATCTAATAGATAGAAAGTCAAATTAGGTACAAAACTACCTTAGTATAATGGATGAGCATGGTTTATAAATGTCCCCACTAGAGTATCAAATGACTCAAGCAGTATAATAGATCACATGTTTGTGAGCCGAAAAAATGGTTGCAAAAACTATAAAATAATACCGTCAGTTATCCAAACAAGTTTAACAGACCATTTTGTCACGTCTTTGCTAATCCAAGGGCCACATGAAACCTACTCAAATGCCGCCCAAAAAACGTGTTCTTATGGCAAAATAGATTATAATAAATTAAACACTTACCTAGAAAAAGAAGAATGGGAAGACATTTTTTCTTGTCAGAATGTGCAAAAATCCTATGACATATTTATTGGAAAAGTAAACAATTACATAACCTTTTCGACTAAAATGTACGAAATGTCAAAATAAAAAACAAAAAGTCAAACCCTGGATAACAAATGGCTTTTTTCATCTATACGTGACAAAATGAAAAAATACTTTTAAACAAATGCAAAACGAAGATTTAAAAAGGGAATACACTGAATATAGAAATAGAGTCAACAGTCTAATAAAATTTACTAAAAACCAATATTACCAACAAAAACTTGTCACAGTAAAAGGAAACTCCGAAAAGATTCGGAAAATAATAAATGAAATATCAAATAATACTAAAGCAAAAATGAAAACCCTAGATTTACCATTAAAAGTGCAAAATGGAGAGGTTGTCTCTGACAATCATGAAAAATCACGTACTAATGAACTTTTTCACTACCATTGGCGAAAAAATGTCGGAAAACATCGAGAAGCCTGACATTGTATCTGAAGATCTCATGGAGGATATTTTTATTAACAAAACACTTTTTTTAAAACCAGTGACGCAACGAACTGATAGACATTATATCTAAATTAAAAAATAACTGTTTTCCTGGACCAGATAAAATCAACACAAAAACAATAAAGTCTATACATTTACATATTATTAAACCATTGGAACATCTGATAAACCTTTGTAACACTAAAGGTAAAATACCAAAGCAATGGAAACAGGCTATTATCACACCAGTTCATAAGTCAGGTGATCGAGGAGAACCTGGCAATTATAGGCCAATCTCTGTTATAAATAGTTTTGCAAAAATCTTTGAGCATACTATCAAGAAAAGACTTGTCAATTTTTTCGATACGAATAAAGTGTTAACAGACAGATAAGTCGGCTTTATAAAAAATTCAAATACGGAAAAAGCGGTACTAGATTTTGTGAGAAGCGGTGTGGAGGCACTGGACAGATCGGATAAATGCATAGCCATTTTAGAGAACACAAAGGGTAAAAGATAAACGACGAACTCAATGACACATCAATAGTTACGGTAGGTGTACCTCAGGGTACCATATTAGGGCCCATCCTATTCTTGGTATATATAAACAGTATTGGCAATATTAAAAACTTTTTGGACCATATTATAGCTAACGCTGATGATGCTGTCATCATTTTCTCAAGTAAATCATATCAGGGGGTCTACAAAAAACAGAAAATGAAATGAGAAAGATAAAAGCATAGCTCGACTATAATCTTCTTAACCTAAACAAAAATGTATGACCATCACACTGACAAACCGAATGAAAATTTGCTAAAGATACATACAGTAAACTGCTCTCAAAATATCTGCCAATGTCCTACGATTGAAAAAACAAATAAACTAAAATATCTAGGAGTTATAGTGGATCAACATTTACGATGGGATGAACACACGCTATGCAGGACCAAGAGGCTAAGACAACTCATCCATAAATTGTATTCCCTGAGAGATATCCTATCTCGTAAAAACATAATATATTATGCACTGGCAGAGTCAGTTCTCAAGTATTGCATAACAGCATGGGAACCTTTTGAAAAAAATAGGAAGCTTACAAACAACGCAAAACACTATACTAAAAATTATTTATAAAAAGGCTCGATTATTTTCTACAAAAAAGCTCTATGGGAAAATCAAATTATTCAATATAAGAAGTTTTTATTCCTACTCATGTTCAATATGGATATTTCACAATAAAGCTAACTATCTGAGGACAAATATTGAGAAAGAAACCAGATCTGTTATAAAAGGGTCTGTTCACATGCCATTATTCAAAAAAAGTCATTCACAGAGATTTGTACATTATTTTGGCCCAAAACTCTTCAACCTACTACCATCTGAGTCCAGGAATATCACAAACATTAACAAACTCAAAATAGCCAGAAAATCATTTGTACGACACAATCAACCTATATTTGAAAATTTATATTGAACATACACTTTTCAAACCTCCATTTTCCAGAATCACCAAATAGACGCTAATTGACATGGAAAAAATCTCCTTCCAAATATGGGATACCTGACACAACACAAGCACGCTTGTGCTTAGGTGAAAGGTTTCCAGTATATGGAGTGAGATGGCTCTGTACTATATTGAAATTGTAATTACTAAATTGAAATTGTAATAAACAACTGGAAATAATATTATGAATTGTTAAATTGTCATGTTACTTACTTTTGAATAAACTTGAGAACTTGAAACTTGAATTTCAATCGAAAACTAGTAAAGGCAAATGAACAAGGAATCGTGTTGTCTGCTTACAAACAATTTCGAAACAAATACTTATATTAAATTAATAACAAGATCTCTTTAGTTTTTGCATCGGATAAAGGTTTTTTTTCAAAGTGTTCACACGGCAGATTTTTCCGATCGGATACTTTAACAAACAGATCTAAACGTTTACACACGTGGTGCAAAATTATCCGCGCCGTCGTACGAGTAGTAGTAGTATATGCAGTATATTTTCATATTTAAATCAAATCACATCAGTTTAACTATGTTATGGACAGAGAGCAATGCAATGCGAGTGAAAAATTTGTGCCACTACAAAGTATGGTCACTGCCATTCTAGAACCTCAAAAACGAATATTTTACGGTTCACAGAATATTCAGAGTACCGCTAATTTGAAACTATGGTTGTTTGTATTATTCAGTTCATTAAAACCATTACATGTAAGTGTAATATTTTTCATGAAAACAAGTAGAATCCTGAAATTTGATATGTTTTTAAAAGTGGCAACTACAAAGTACTTTCCATTTTCCAATGTCTTCATTAATAGGCTAGCAAAAACATTTCGGCAACAATGAAGTTGTAGTGAAATTTGTTTCGGCCTTTTTCGAATTCCTCGTAAATACAATAATCCGGCATATTAGTTGTATATTGTGTTCGTTGTTTTAATGCCTTTCAATAAATGAATTATTATTTTCAGATGATATATCATGTAACACTACCTACATTGATACGACTGTTCAAGATTTCTTCCAAGTCCATACCAATCGGACACATTTCATCATAGGAACGACCGACAAATTGTCTGGAATCGACGAGATCACTTCAAAACAGGAAAATGTCAATGTTTTGATTTCTTTCAACTGCGATTTATCGTGTGTGAATGGTACATCGAATATGGTGAGTTTGAAAGAATTACATCCAACTCAAGAAACACATTTTTTTTTTTTCGGGAGTAATATCATAAGTGGGGTAGGGGTTTTATTGCTCAAAAATTTCTGAAATTTTCGAGAAAGCATTTTGTTTTGAAATTTTCCTGAGCGCGATTTGCAGTCTTATTGAACCACGAAAGCGAAGCTTGAGGGAAAATTTTAAAAAAATTGCGATAAAATCCTTCAGCAATGGTATTTGAGAGAATTTTTCCCGAATAACATTTGAAACTGAATAAAACCACCAGAATTCATGTCATATTCGAATTTTCAACGTTCCAAAATCGAAGGAATCGCTTCACAGATTCACTCATTATTCACTACTCTTGAACTCACTCAAAAACTTGCATACATAAATTTTTCTAGTGTATTTAATCAGGATATAATTTTGAGGAAAATGGAATAGGGTTGGCTCGATTCCTGCTATGCTTACACGAGCGTCTGTGTTTTTTCAAGCGAGAATTGGGGTTAGTAGAGGCTATCATAGGAAGAAATATCATATATTTACTGGAGAAATTAAGTAAAGAACCAGTTTTAAAGATATCTCGATACATTTACCTTGTAAGTGCATCTTTTGCAGAATCTGTGCTGTGATTTTTATTGAAATTTATTTTCGAAAATGAAATAAAAAAAATTACGGTTATCGGATTTGAACCCCGGTTGCTTTTATCGTAGCCTGCTCCTTAGATAACTAGGCCATCTCGCCTTTGATATAAGTATAATTTTGAATGCCTGTTGACTTTATGCTTATACTAATTGAGTTTTGTGTGATTTGTGCTATTTTGGCATGTTTATGAACTTGTTAGTGGTTTTACAATTATCCAAGTATTTCTAGCTCCGCGTGATAGTCTGGTTACCTACCCACTACTCCACAACACCCATTGATTGTTATGAGAATATGGGTGTTATATGATTCGCCTCACGTGGCTTATTTAACAGTCTGAAAAATGTATAAAGGGTGATTCAAAAGAACTTTGACAAACTTCAGGAAGTGATTCCTCACAATATTCTAATATGAATTGCCCAAATAAATATATGTCGGGAAACGCTTCGTTTCCAGTATACAGGGTGTTGAAGTTTTATTTTTATTTTCGTTTGTTTCAAATAACTTTCGAAATACTGACCTCAATTAAACGAAAATTGGTATTGAGAGGTTTCTCGAGGTGTCGAATTCGAACCTGATGTTATTATTGCTCTCACTCGTAGGAGGCGCCATCTGCACGTCTTTTTCTTTTTTGAAGATTTATAACTTTTTTGAGCATACTTCTAGATCATTTTCAGTGAAAAAATCAATTTCTCTATCATATCTACGTAAAAAAGCTATCCCTGTTACAAGTCGCTATAAGCAACCGTTTTCTAGAAATTTGGATATTTCAAGTCGATTATTTGATAATCGATTAGTGTTGAAGTTATTACCATTATTTTGCATTTTTCACAAGAATGCTTAGGACATGAATTTGACGTTTAAGTAAGTAGTATTGGTTTTTTGTAGGAGGCGCCACCTATTCTATTTATTTCTACTCGTTTGAAATAGTTATTTTTGTATCAAAGGTGCAAAATCTGTATTTGTTTTAATAAAATTTGCAAGAAATATCAACATTTTATTTCAAGAAATTTTGAATATGTAGAATAAAATAAAATGAAGGAAACTGAATTGTATTCAAATGAATTGTTCAAAGTATCCACCTTCAGCGAAGATACAGGCATTCAGTCTTCTAGTCATTGAATCTCGTACCCGTGTTTCTTATTGTTTCACAGGCGTCTACTATTCGGTTTCTTAGATCTTCCTCGTTCGCTACTGGAGTTTTATAAACGAGTGATTTTAAATGTCCCCAAAAATAAAAATCTAGCAGGTTTAGATCTGGGGACCTTGGTGCCCACGCATGGTTAGGTTCTTCTACACCCCTACCGATCCATCGATTTGGATAGACAGTGTTAAGGAATTCCCTGGCAACAACGCTAAAATGGGCCGGAGCCCCATCATGCATAAACCACATGCGGATACGAATTTCTAATGGTACATTCTGAAGTAGTCCCGGCAATTCATTTTCTAAAAAGTCTCTGTAAGTTGCGCCATTCAGTCGGAACGGAAGAGAGAAAGGACCTATCAAGTAATTATCAATTATTGCCACCCATACATTTACAGAAAATTGATACTGATAATGTCTTTCACTAACTGCGTGCGGATTTTCCAGAGCCCAAACATGGTTGTTATGAAAGTTTGCGATAGCATTTCGGAAGAAGTTGCTCTCGTCCGTGAAGAGTACATATACATATATATATATATATATATATATATATATATATATATATATATATATATATATATATATATATATAATAAATATTTATTCAGTTCATTTGCATAAAAATTATCAATGTAAACATAAACAGTTCTGAATAAATAACAAATTTTGAATAAAATAAAATATCAGATATTTCAAATTGATCAAATTTCTATGTCCAGGTTCACTTTAGCCTAAGCTAGACTGTGTTCCAAGACACAATATATATATATATATATATATATATATATATATATATATATATATAATGTGAAAAGCATCAAATTATAGATAGTGACACCTATAATATGTGCGGTGAAGCTTAGACCTGTTATCGTGGAATTTTGATGACACGAAATTTCGTGCACATCAATAGGTCACCAACAGATGTCAGCCTAGGCCAATCCACGACACCAATAGTCGTCTTCCTAGTGCGTTCTGAGTAACGCAAAACAAATAACGAGAATAAGAGAAATCTGTTACGAATCCAAGAGAGATCACCATCCGTCTACAGCCTGTTTCATGGTTTCCCAATCATCAGGACGGCCTGCGGTCTCTTTCAAATTCGTATCAGATATCTGGGAAACCATGAAACAGGCTGTAGACGGATGGTGATCTCTCTTGGAATCGTAACAGATTTCTCTTATTCTCGTTATACAGGGTGTTCCAAATTAAGTCGGCACCATTGCCAACTCCGTTATTATTGATGCTACGATTTTGGTTAAATGGGCAAACTGATAGAATTTTTAGTGGCCTTCCCGATGCCGAAAACAAAAAAAAAATGACAGTCGCGTTGTCATAATATTTCATAAAATGATATTTTTTTCAATGGAATACCCTATATTTTTTCATCCATTTCGATTCGTAATAACATTCTCAACAACAAAGCTCATATCACTTTTCTTCCTAAAGTGGAAAATGAGCGACTTATATGGAAATATTTATTTCTTTCACTAGTACAAAAAATTTCTTTGTTTTGGCGAATAAAACCTCATGATTGTCCAAACACCCATTTTTTGTACTTATACGAATTACAATATTTTGTTACTAATAGCAAAATAAGACAGTAAAAAGAAAAAATTGCGCTGGGATGTGAACTCGTGAAACCTGTGATCATCATGTCGCACCACTCAATTGACACCACTTTATCAAACCCGTTTTTTATAAATGTTTCCTATTAATACAACTGTCTTATTTTCACCTTAACGAAAAAAAGTCAAATGAGCTTTGTTGTTGAGAATGCTATTACGAATCGAAATGCATGAAAAAATATAGGGTGTTCCATTGGAAAAAATATCATTTTATGAAATATTATAACAACGCGACTGTCAATTTTTTGTTTGTTTTCGGCATCGAGAAGGCCACTAAAAATGCTACCAGTTTGCCCATTTAACCGAAATCGTAGCATCAATAATAACGGAGTTGGCAATGGTGCCGACTTAATTTATACACCTATATATATATATATATATATATATATATATATATATATATATATATATATATATATATATATATATATATCATATCGCAAATATATCGTTCTAGCCTCTTGTCCAAGAGGCGGCAGGGATTTGAGGTATAATTAACAAAAAATTGAAACGACGAAAAAATTAAATGAAAAGCAAAAAATGCAATAAACTTTCTTAGTCTAAATGATAATTGAGCTCCTAAACTAATGTGAGTAACTGATTTTGAGTCGGCGCCAAACGAACAATCAACGAAGATCATTAAATTACTTCAAAAAAATTATCAGAATGTCACCGCGCAACTCGATGCCATCATTTTACGCCTTACCTAATTCATTTGCTCGTTTGTTTGGCGCCGACTCAAAATTGGTTACTTACATTACATTACATTACTAAAAAGTTTTATTTTATTTTTTGCTTTTCAGTTAATTTTTTCGTCGGTTTAATTTTTTGTTAAAAAGTTTTTATTTTTCAATTTTTTGTTGCTGAAATCTACTAATTAATACCTACTTAATTTTTGATTACTTCCAAAATACTTACTTACCTAGCTTACTTCAACTATTAACTATGGAATAATATGATTTTCTATTTTAACTATTTATTGTTATATAATATAAATTAATTTTGAAAGTTCTGGTTAGTTGAATTCATCACTTTGTATATAATTCCATCCTTTCATAGAATGTAATCATTTTGACGGATGTAGGTGGGTCTGTCAATGTCAACTACATATGTGTGCGAAAGTTCACAAGTGAAAAAACAATCATCCCCTATTTTTCTACCCATAGGGGTGGATCATTTCATTCCAAATTGGAATATGATCATCTATGAGATATACCCTTTCTAATAAAGAAAGAATCATCGAAATCGGAAAACCCAGTACAAAGTTATGCCTGATAGAATCGGTTAACGGACCAAAGTTCAGAGGGTGACGATCAATATCCTTCATTTTGCTACCCTTAGGGATGGATTTTGTTGTTCAAATTGAAATGGGACCAACTTTGAAGTACACACTATCCAATGAAAGAAGAATCATCGGAATCGAACTGCTCTGTGAAAAGTTGTGCGTGATCATACATAAAAAAAATTATAAAAAAATATACGCGTCGAGTAGAGAACCTCCTTCTCTTTGGTTTCGTCGGTTGAAAATGGGGTCAGGGGAGATTGCGGGGCGTGTTTGATCTTCTTGTGCTTGACTAGTAAGCTAGAAGATTACACACCTCACTCCAAACGTCTCGTACGCCCCGTTAGAGGGCAGTAGGGGTCCGTTGTTGGCGTCATAGCCCTATATTAAATGAAATGCTCGCTAAAAATCTGATTTAGTGTTTCTATTTCCTACGGGGTTCGCTTATACACGAACGAATGTGTGAAATTTGCTAAAATAAGTTTGGAGATTTTAAAATTTGGTACGCTTCCTGCAAAAGGTGAGTAGGCAAAAAACCGTGTCGAGAAAGAGAGACTGACCCGCTAACCACTACTCCACGAGAACTGTTCTTGATTTCAAGAAAATAACGGAATTCAATTATTCATTGCCTAACTTGAAAACCTGAGGCTTTTAACATGCTAAAAATTTGTATAGTGAGTTAAGACATATAATTTTGACAGGATTTTAGTGTGGTTTTATTGCAAAACAATATCGAATAGACTGTGGTTTTATCAGTATAAAACAGCGAGAAGACTTTTTATCACTATAAAACTGATCTGAATGTTTCTCTGTTTGAAATTTCGGCCATTTAATTGTCTCAAGAATAATGAGGGAAATAGTCAATCAAATCTCCATGAAAGTGGTCGGGTGATTTTACATATAATTCATGGAAATGTGCCATTTTGCAAACGTCTCGACTTTGAAAAAAAATTGGAAAATCTTCACTTCTGGTCCCCAGAACTCGAAAATTCCTTCAATTCGGGTCGGACTTAATTATCTGATATATCTGTGGTTGAATACCATATTCAATCTTCAGAAGAGAGTAGTTAGATATACCATTGTGTAGGTAGGGTTATTCCTGCCTACAAAAAAGAAGTCCGGTCACGATCTCAAAATTATCGAAACATCTAGTATTCTAGATTTTTCCAAAATATCCCAACAAACATTATAGGTAAAATTAACGTCATTTCGACCTTCGAATAGGTCAGCGCCCTAATTGGCGAAGGTAATTATTACGTTATAATTACCTTAAATTTACCATTATGGGAAAAAAAATGGAAGTAATTCAGAAGTCGAAATTTGGGAAATTAAGACATTTCTCCTTATAAGTTGAAGGCATAAATAGGTAAAATTGCCTCCAGACTAGTCGACTGATGGTAAAAATGTAGTCATTTTTACCAATTTCAGGTTATAAACACTGTAATGAAACAAACAACAAACAATGGCAGGTTAGAAGAAGATGATAAAAGTTTACTGTATATTGTGTATCTTAACCAACATGCTAATGCGTGAAAGCGTTGAAGTTGACATGAACATGGCGTATGAAGAAAAAATTGTCAATAAACGTATAGCAGATAATGCAATAAGTGATGGTTTCGCATCCACACCTAGCTGTGATTTCATTTGCGATACAAACTTTTCTGTGATAATGTTGATTTTTACTTGTCTAAAACAAGTGGGCCCATCAAATTATTAGATTTGTATGAAAAAAAAACATTAATTCATGTCTACTTTGACAACTTTTTCCATCAAACACTTAAAAACTGATTTTATAGATGAAGTATGTGTGTACATATCATATTCACCTATTTTTTGACTACCACTCATTAAAATGTGGTCGATTCGAGAAAATTATGTATTATTTTTACAATGGCGGAAACGGTTCAAACCGAAAAATATGGCGTAGATTCCATATGGGACCTATATGTCGAAATTCCTTAAAATTTTGACTATGAGAACACATAGACTTTGTTCAAAGTCGAAAGTAACCTTTATTCCTGACTTTGAAGTCCATTTTCCTTATCTTGGGATTTCGGACCCTTTCACATTGTGGTCACGTGATGAAATACAATATATGTTATTGGATGCATGTCTATACGTTTCGTTCTCTGGATGGATTGCGAATCGTGGATAATAAATTTATATTTTATTTATTCTATGTTCTGTGCAGAAACACTCAAATGTCAATACGGGGTGAAAAAGTCAATATGTTTTGCTAATGTTAATGGTAAGTCCAAGTAACCTATAGTTACTCAGAGAAATGGATATTGACTAGAAAACCCTGTAATGAGTGTTCATTCTGAAATTAAATATCAAATCCATCAGTAATGTTGATAATAGTACGCGATATTTATATTTCAGTGCACATCTTCCCAGAATAGAAACCATGATTAATGTTATTGTCTAATGAGGGAATCTCTTTTCCCAAGAGAAATAGCCAATCATAACTTTTCAAATATAAAATGGTGTGCTGTGATTGGCTGAATAATTTTGATTTGACATTTCTGCGTTCCGCATTCGGTGCCCGGAAATATACAATTTATCAGCCAACTGTAAATACCATTAAAAAATCGACCAATTATGATTCGCTTGATTTTACTTTTCCGGAAACCACAATGATTGGTTTAAATTCTCGAAGCCATGGAAACTCATCATTTCAACACATCAATCTCTTATTTTTGTTAAAATCAATTTTCTATTTGATTTGATTTTTTGCGTATTCAATACCATTTTTTCATCCATTCACTTCAAAAGGATGAACTTCATTGAATTCCATTTTGTCGCTACATCATTGAAAACGTCGCGGCTGTAGTTTACCGCTGGCGACAGACGAAGCTTTCTGAACGCAGCCCATTCATTGTTAAGTATCTCTTACCGACATGACCTGAGACCTAACCAAAGTTTAAGGTTAACGCTTTCATGTTTTTATTTCAATAATGGATGAGTGTTTTAAAATAGTTGCCGTCATAAAAAGACGTGAAGCAACACCCATAGTTGAATACTCCTATGTGGGAACAAAAAGGAGAGTGTTCTACCAACTGCTTGTATGGAGACTTTATGCGACAAGGCCCAATGTCTGAACTCCTCTAACAATGGGAGGTTATCTTCCAAGCTTTGTGCCTCATTCCCATTGAACTCATCGTCTTGTGATCCATATTTTTCCCCGGTATCATCATCGGTAAAAGCAATTTCTTACTCTACATTAATTTCTGTAGTTGATGATGACTGAGTGGAAGATGATGGCTCTGATCTCTGGACATCGGAAAGTATAGGATGGTTTCGGATTATATTTTCATTTGTTCTCATTCTGGCAGCTGATCGATAATAGTTGGTGGTATACCTGTATGGTTTACTAACTCTATTCGAATTTTTGCTCGGCATTTTATAGATTTCTAGAATGTAGGGCACAATAAAAAATTTAAAGGAAGTAAATTGTATCATGTCATCCTCATCTGAATCGACGTGGTCTTTAATATCTGATGATAGACTAAGTTACTTTGAGGATTTTATTTTAGGTAACTTTGACTTCGTTGTAGACATTTAGTCTGATTAGACAAATATTGTGGTGATCTCGCCCTCATTGTAGAGCAGTAGGTATAAAATAGGTCAAGAAATGTCCAGGCAACTCCTTTAACTTAATTGGTGCCAAAATAGGTAATAAAGAGTATATAGTAGACCTGTTTACTGACTTGTCAATTCCCTGACTATATAAACACACATGAGGTAATAATTAGGTAAATATTCACCAGAAGGTTTTTCCTGAGAGTTCCAAGTATTTTGAACACATTTTGCTGGTTACCTTTAGGTGAAATTTAGCCTAGTAAATAACTCTATTAACCCATGAGGCTGTGAAGGTATATTTGAAGTCCATAACAAGTAATTTCATACTACGCACTACGCCTATTAAGTTTTTGGTTTTTGAAGGAGATTTGGTGCTCTCAATTATGGTTTTTATAACTCCAATTATAACTTTGGAGTTAGTTAGTACTTGAAGGTGAAATATTTGGTTAGAAATGGGTAAATTCGGACTTCTTGAAGCCGCTTTACCCCACTGCTTGGTATAATTTTCCTATAATGTTAGTTGGGATGGGAAATGGCCATCCATATACAATGAACGCCTCTTTGAATACCCACAATAATGAGATTCAAGGGGTGCTTTTAATGACACAGAAATGGGAAAAAATAGCATCACTCTACGAGCTAGATGAATACTTCAACTTAAACCTTTAGTTAGTCGCAGTTCCACATACGGGAGCTCACTCATAACCTTCGACGAACTTGTATGACTATAACAAATTTTCTCAATAGCTCCATAATATGTAACA
The DNA here is from genome assembly GCA_018342105.1 of Gonioctena quinquepunctata. Classification (NCBI taxonomy): domain Eukaryota; kingdom Metazoa; phylum Arthropoda; class Insecta; order Coleoptera; family Chrysomelidae; genus Gonioctena; species Gonioctena quinquepunctata. The sequence continues at coordinate 21,563 of JAFIRS010000255.1, forward strand.
TTGTCTTCATTTATTTATTTATTTTCACACATACTGAATTCTGTCCTTTATTCAACCTTGCCTATTCGCCACACTTTGTATCTTTTGGTCTGCACGTCTTAAATGTATATGTTATGGCGTATCTTAGACAATATCTATCTATTTTTATATATATTTTTATATTGTTACCCACTTAGTTATAACCTAACTGTATTTGCATAATGCCAGATTATTTTCATAATTTTATTATTTTTACAAACCCATTACTTATGTGTTCAACTCTGTACCTAAGCTTTGTCTTTAAGAATTTCATTCTTTGACAATAAAGCATATCTTGATTGATTGAATAATTTACGGTATTAACTGATCTAACATCTGCTTTCGACCGTACGAATCACAATCTTCTTTTGGATGAACTCAAATTCTATTACGGGACAGTCGTGTAACAGAAAGCAAATATCAAGTAGTGGGAAACATTGTAGTTTGTTTGTTTGTTTATTGTGTTACTACATTTCTTCAAATGTTTACACTTGTCAAAAATCTAAAAATAAGGATAAAGCTATGTACATACTATGAATAAATATATATATATATATATATATAAGGTAGAAGATCACAGATGAAGATAAAAATATGTAAATAACCATGAAATAAATTAAATTGTATACTGCGGACAGAAAACGTATACATACATAAATACACATATACATACAATTTTGGAATTTGGAAACTATAAATCAATTGTCGCAGTATTTATAAACTCTTGAATGGAGTAGAAACATTTTTTGATTAAATATTGTTTTAATCTGCTCTTGAATATTTTTATATTCAAATTTTCATATCATCAGGTAGTTTGTTGAAGAAATTTGGGCCATAATAGTTAACACCTTGTTGTGATTTTTGGAGTCGGATTGCAGGAATAACAATATTACCTCTATTTCTTGTATTATAGTCATGAGACTCACTGTTTTGTTTATAGGTATCTACGTGCTCTTTTACATAGACCAAACATTGATATATATACATGCTAGGTAGGGTAAGAAGATTATATTGAATAAATAATTCCCTACAGTGTGTCCTTGGACCAACACCGGATATAATTCGAATTGCTCGTTTTTGTAGCGTGAAAAGGTTTTTTATGTTGGTACTGTGACCCCAGATGAAAATTCCATATTGTAGGTGACTATTTATAAAAGCAAACACAGACATTCTCAATCTTCGTAGCAGAAACAGACTTGAGGAAAGTTTTTTTGATAAATTTTCAATATGCGAATTCCAAGTGAATTTGCTGTCAATATGAAATCCCAATAGTTTAACCGGATCTGTATTTGTGCTGTTCTGTCTAGTTGAAATAGTTATTTTTTGAGTTTTTTCCGCATTCATTTTCAGTTTAATCGACGAAAAGTATAGCTCAGCAGCTTTTTCTACAGCATTAGAAAGTCCATGAACAGTATTGATTTCCTTATCACAGCTTATGAAAGTAGCGTCATCGGCATGAAGAATTATATTACTATTATGTAACTGGCTGTTGATATCATTAATATATATTATAAAAAGTATTGGGCCCAGTATAGATCCTTGAGGGACACCATAATAAGTATTTTTCTGTTTGGACTTTTGTCCATTTATATCAACAAATTGTCCCCTATTACATAAGTATGAATCAATAAATTCTAAAGCTTTACCACCAATTTTATAATATTTCAATTTCAAATTCATTAAATGATGGTCTACACAATCGAATGCTTTACTCAAGTCGCATAGGCTCACATCAGCATAATTTCCTTCTTCAATTGCCGCAGTTACTATTTCTACAAATTTAACCAGTGCAAGAGTTGTTGATTTTCCTTGCCTAAAACCGAATTGTTCGGGGGATAGTAGATTGTTTGTCTCGAAGTAATAAATTAACCGATTTTTTATTAGAGCTTCTATTATTTTTGATATAATTGGAACAAGTGATATTGGCCGGTAGTTAGATGTGTCTGTAATTTTTCCTTTCTTATATAAAGGTATAAGAACATTTGAGAATGTTAGGGAATACGCCCTGTCTGAAACATTCATTTATAAGATGAACTAATGGATTTACGATACTCTCTATTATGACCTTTAACAGACTGTTGCTCATACCAAACATATCCTGTGCATGTGATAGTTTTAAATTATTCACCACGTCTATTACTTCTTCTGCTGTGACAGGTTCAAAAATATTCAGATGGACCTCGTTTACCATGTTTAAGGGTTCAAGCAGATGATTTGGTGTATTTGAATATGGAATGGTGTTGATAATACTTCCTGCAATATTAGCAAAGTACTCATTGAAGTCTTCTGCTGAGGGACATTCTGAAACTCTAGTTGATTGCTTGTTTACTGTTTTATTCTGATTTATAATCTGCCATGCTGCCTTTACTTTATTACTTGAATTCTCAATAAATTGTGTGTTTGCTGAAATTTTTGCTTTCTTGATTTCTAATTTATAGTTTTTTCTAGTACTTTTAACCTGGTCCTTTAGTTCCTGACAGTTTGTCGATTTAGCAAGAACTTTCAGAGAATGAAGTTGTTCTCTCATATTGCGCAGATCATCATTGAACCATTTTATTTTGCTGCTTCCATTTCTGTTTGTTGGGACTTTTTTTATTGGAAAAGATGCCTCATAATACTGATTTATTCGGTGTATAAATGTTTCAAAGCTACTTTCAACATTATCTGGATCAGTTAAACTATTCCATTGTGTATTACATAACATGCTATTCAGTCTATCTTTCCCTCTTTTTGTGATTGGCCTAATTGTTTTCGTTTTTGTATCTTTAACTTTTACATTTATTGTTGTTTTGTATGAAAAGAGTTGACCGTAATGATCGGAAATGTTTAATTTTATTACCTTCGAGATGAAAAGCTCATCCTCGCACGATGTCAATAAATTATCAATGCATGATTCTAATGTAGGAGATACTCTAGTTGGTTCATGTATTGTTGTTTTATAACCATGGCTAATAAGGATGTTTTCGATACAACTATCGTCAATAGAAGGATGGTTCTTGTCCTCCTCCTGTTTATGTTTCACATAAACGACCTTCCTCATTCTATCCATTTCACACATGTCTGACCTACCATGGATGCAAATGATACAACTTTCGGGATAACCAGCAAAAAAGAAGATATTGAAATCATCTTGTTACATTTGAAAGTTTGTTTTTACTATGCTAGTCATTCATAACTTGCCATTAATGCTCTTGGAGAAGGAAAAAATAATTGCTACAACATTCAGTATCAGTATTTTCATGAAAAAACATGTAGGTAAAAAAATATGCAGGATTATTGATTTGCTATTGAACAATTCCTTCAAACCAGAGTATTTCAAAATAGAATATTACATTAATAATGAAGTTATTACTAAGAAAGATAATATTAAAGATCTTGGTATAATTTTTGAATCGAAAATGTCCTTTAGTTTACACATTGATTATTAGCTATAAAATGTAATAAGACAATGGGGTATGTTTTTCGTGTCTGTCGAGACTCTAGATCTGCGAAAGCTCTCAAATCAATATATTATGCCCTTATTTACAGAAGGCTGAATTTTGGGTCAGCCATTTGGTCGCCAAGATATTGCCTTCATATAACAAGACTTGAAAGAATTCAAAGCAAATTCATTAGATACCTGAATTTTAAAATAACAGGTAATTACCAACTTTCTGACACTTGTGGATAACTTGAACGATACAAATTTCTTACTCTTGAAAAAGAAAGCAAAACGATCTCTTATATTATTCAAATTAGTTATTGGCATGATTGACTCTCCATATCTTTTGCCCTCTGTTCCTTTTCTGGTTTCCGTGAGGCCTATTAGAAGTGGACAATTGTTCTATATATGCTGTCCTAGAACTAATATGTATCAGAATTCTCCAATCTCTAGGATGCGTCTATGTTATAACACACTTAATTCTGATATTGATCTGTTTAACTGTACATATTTGCGTTTTCGGAAACACATTAGGAACCTTTCTCTCTAAATTGATAACCGATGTGTATCCATTTGTAATAGTATTGTTAGGTATGTTGCATTCTCACTTTGATCCAATATCGATGTAAACTCTTATGTACTTAGTGGAGACTGTGTGGATTGCAGTCTGTTTGTATCCTGAAGCTGATAATAATGAATAATAATAATAATAATCGAAAAAGTGTTCTTTTCGCTACATGACATCAAGAATGAAAATTGTAGTCATGAAAAGTCTAGAGTCATTGAAAAGGAGTTGATTGAAATGAAAATATACAGAGTGTTCCATTTGAAAAAATCAAAATACCGATGTTTGAAAATGGCCAAGTTTGTGTTGTTATACCGAACATTCTGTAACGATTTCCGAATTATCTTCACTAACTATCTTGAAATTTGAAATAGGTGATTTTTCAAAAAATAGTCTACAATATTTTTTTTAATAACTTGGCAACGCCGAAACGTAATTGAAATTGAGAAAATCGGTGAGCAGCCAATGAAACAGCGGATCAGAATATGTGAAAATATACTGAGTGTTTCACTTGAAAAAGATCAACTCTGGTTAGCCACGCTTCAATGAGTATAATTTTGAAAAATAGCCTCAAATGGTTCCGGTTGGCAAAAAAAACTCGAAATAGTGATTCACAACGGAGCAATTGATCATGGGAAATTCTGTTGACTCACCCTGTATAAAATACAACTATAGATATACAAGGAACGAACAGGAAAAACACTATATACTTGGGTGCAATAATTCACAAATTCTTCAACGTTATGGAAAGCATTTATTATGAGTACACCTTCCTCCCTTCTATGAAGTCAGGCAGGTCATTTATACACAACAGAAATAGAAGTGGTCCTACGATACTCCCCTGAGGGGTACCAATCTCTTTATCATATTGCTCAAAGAGATCGTTCCCGATTTAATAAATAATTGCCTTTCGGTTATCCAATCCTTAATAGAGCCCCGCAATCCCAATCGTTCCAGTTTTTTTACAGCATATTTATCACTTCCTGTGTTTGCAAAGTAGTCTGCGGATATAATTTCATTATTCTACACATGGTGATTTCTTTATGAAAAAATGTCTTTTTGTCTAATTTTTTTAGCATTGAAAATCAGGTCAGTAGGTATATTTTTTTATTCAAACCTTTCATTTGTTGTTTTTTATTTTTGTTAAGTGATCTTGGACTTCCATTATTTGTTGTTTTCTAAGTGTCTCAGTCCATTAAATTCATTTTTCAATTCTCAGACATAGTGAAATTTGTTTTGTTATTATAAGTATTTGTTTTTTTAGCGGATGTGTCATCTCCAGACAATATTTCACATGATCCCAAAACGAGTTCTATCACTATTACTTAACACGAGTGTAACCCTAAGGCTCTTACTTTTTGAGCTTCAAACAAGTGGGCAACAGCCATTCACGGATTTGGAATTTTGACTGGATAAGGACTGGAGACCGGTCTCCAGCCCTTCCCATGATGGCGGTTCTCAAAAATATCCGAAAAAGAATTCTGAATCTAAATTTTGAAAAATTAAATTTCTATAGAGGATGCAGCTTCCACTACCCGGGATAGGTTGATAGATAGCCCATCACTCCAGGGAGTGCCTGGGACGTTTAAAGCGCGAGGGGTCGTCTATGTTGTAATCAGTAGCTTTCTCTCACGAGGGGGTTCTCGTGGGTTATTGAGCAATCAAATACTTTCTGATTGCGGTCTCTGATTATACTCCTGATGGAAGGCAGGTTCAAGTCTTCAGGTATCCGATCGTTCCGCACATACCACGGAGCATTCGTTATCATCCTCAGGACTTTCATTTGCGTCTGTTCCAGGACGCGAATGCTAGTCCTGCAGGTTTGGCCCCAGGCGGCTGAGGCATACAAAATGACAGGCCTGAACATCATTTTATAGATCTTGACTTTATTGTTTAAAGAGAGTTCACTTCTTCTATTAATCAGAGGTTAAAGTGCGCCGATTTTCTTAGCAATTTTGTTTTTTATTATATTCACATGCGGCTTTCAGGTGAGCCGACGATCCACAGTAACCCCTAAGTACTTGACTTGTTCCGACCATTCTATCTCCCTTCCAGAGATAGTCACTTCCCTCTCCGGGTTGTTTCTCTTGCGAGCCATCGAGATCGCTTGTGTTTTATCGGGATTTAACTTTATTTTCCACTCCAGGTACCACTGCTGGAGGTTGTTTAATGCATTCTGCAAATTAACAACACCCATCAGGTGGTTGGCTGACGAGGAAAGTAAGGCAGTATCATCGGCGAACAGGGAGATTTTCACGTGTTAGGTTCGTGGTATATCGGAGGTGAAGAGTGCGTATAATACAGGAGACAGTACTGCCCCCTGAGGAACGCCGGCCTCAATTTCTCTCGGATCCGAGAGGAAATTGTCAACCTTGGTCTGAAATGTCCTACCCATGAGGAACGACTTTATCCACTTCACCAGGCTCAAAGGCAAGTGGAAATCGATCAATTTGCAGAGCAGGCCTTCGTGCCATACTCTGTCAAATGCTTTACTTATGTCTAGAAGGACAATATGAGCACTATTGTTGGTGTTTAGCGAAGATATTGTATTTTCCACCAGCCTCAAAACCTGAAGCTCGGTGGAGTGAGCGCGACGAAAGCCGAACTGCTCATTCCTCCACTTCATCGTCAAGCCTTTCGAGAACGATTTTTTCAGCCAACTTAGCTGAACAGCATAACAAACTGATTGGTCGATAATTTTGCGGGAAGGTCGGGTTCTGACCTTCTTTCGGATCATGACCACGATGGCATGCTTCCACCTTCGAGGAAATCTTTGAGGCGCAGTGAATTGTTGATGATATTCATAATGACTGCACCTGGTTATCCGGAAAATTCCTAATCATACAATTAGAAATTCCGTCACAACCAGGCGCTTTTTGGGATTTAACCTTTGATATGCGCCTTCAAGTTCATCCACGAAGCTGGACGAATGACATCACGATCAGGTTCTCTTAGAGTGCGGTGAACCCGATTTTCTAGCAAAAGATCACGATCCAGATCATCGTCTGGATGCTCATTAAGTTTAAATTGTCTTTCCATCGAGTCAGCAAAAGCTTGAGCTTTGGACTCGGAGTCGTAGCACATACCGAGCTCTCCATGAATAGGGGGGAAATCAGTCTTTTTTTACTTGAAATTTTGATTTAATTTCCAAAGTTGTCCGTCATTTTCTAAATTTTCTAATGTGTTGCCAAATCTTTCGTTTTTGAACTCGGTTACGTTATTTCTAACCTCCCTATTCAACTCATTCAGACGGATTCTGTCCCCAGGGAACAGACTCCTTTGATAGGCCCTTCTGGCCCGATTTCGAACTCGAATAAGATTTTTAATTCTTCGAGGAAATTCATCCTGATATCTAGGAGCCGGTTCCCTTCGGGAGGAATCCCTGAGAGCATTTTTGATGGTGAGCTCGTAAGCGATACGATACTCAAGTGGAGAATCTATTCTCTCAGGAGTACAGTAACCTGTCTCTAGAAGAAACGGAACCTCTCCCCAAAACGAGTTGTAGACAATGATTATATTGTCAGATATCAACAAATTCTCTGTTGAAATAGTACTTGAAGTCGGACATAGTGTTTTCATTTGTTATGCGTTTTCTGGTGTACCTTTCATTAATCCTTTTGTTATCATTTGAAGTCTGCCATGTGAGTTCTTGGGCATTATGGTCTAAGAATCCGGGGTCAAATACCTTACATTTTACATTATTTGATATATTTGTCATAACATAATCTATAAACTCGTGCCTCTGGTGGTCGTTACAACTCTAGTATATTCATATAATTCATCTAAGGCCCGGTACTTTCACCTCCGGTTGAACTGGGAATAAATTAACCAATGGTTAGAATGTGCTTTTGCTTTATCAATAAACGTTGAATAAATGCATATTCTAAGCATTGGTTAATTCACTCCTAGTATAACCGGAGGTAAAAATACCGGGCCTGATAATATTCCATGATATCCATTAGTTTTTTTAAAATTAATATTATCTACTTTGTTACTGTTCAGGGTTCTTCCCATGGACGAAATATCATTAGATAACACGTAATTGACAACAAATAACTTCTTTTCTAACTAAATACAAACTGCTCACAGAATATTAAAATCACAAATCAGCATAAAAACTAATTATTTTAAGAAAATTAGTTTATGACATAATTCAAAATCAAGATAAAAGGGGTAAAAAATTAATTTTCAGTTTGTCATAATTATCAAATTACGTTGGCAAATATGAATTTACGCATGAGAGTGTGATATAATATGAGATAATTCACGTATCTTTAAATCTGTATCTGAAATCTCCAGAGCGGGTGAAGTTTTTCTATTTAATTTCAGTTCTCGAACAATACTCCATTATGAGGGTATAGGGTTACCATTTATAATAAGACTGTTAGATCTCTGGACGAATTAGACATCAGTTGGATCTGATCTGAAGGAAATCGGTTCGGTTATTGGGTTCTTCATTTGGCTTCATCAATTTTATAAATAGTGTTAATTCTCGATTCATCGATTATTTTCCATTGAATTTCCAGCAAATATTGTTTGCCGTGAATGACACCAACAACCATGAGCCGGAGTTTCTGCAAGAAAAATATAACTACAGTGTGGCTGCGCCCATTATGCCATCCGTGGATTTCACCGTTTACGGTTCAGCCATAACAGTGAAAGATCTCGATTTTTCCAATCAGAACGTTACATTTTTTGTGGAACCGGAAAGATTTCACAGTTTCCACCCGGACTAATGGAAAGGAGTATACTGCCGAATTTCGTGCGAACAGAGTCATACAAGTGACCGAAACAGTGACTTACACCATTATAGCGAAAGTAAGTATAGTTACGTTTTGTATTCCTTAAAATAGATGGTATACTCGGAAAATAATACATTGTATTGAATAACATCTAAATACGACTCAGAACACCACCACACTGACCATTTCAATTTTGCAGTTGAATCCACAATTCGTCTTGAATCTTCACTATACTGCTCAATCCATTAGAAATGAAATTGTTGCTGTCGCCCTACATATTGTCCTGTATAAAGACAACGCATCATCTCACAAACAATAGTTATTTGTATGCCAAGGCCGCGAAATACCTTTTTGGCGTACCGAAAGAAAAGTTATCGCCGAGACCGCTTGCGGCCGAGGCAGGATAATCTTGAGGTCGCTAAAAAGTTTCGCGGCCATGGCATACACATTATTTTTCGTGCAGTCGTCAAAATTATTAAACTAGATCATTGTAAATAAATATATTATTGCTTTGAAATCGCAAATATGTCTGATACCGATAGTACTAGTTTAGTATCTTGCTCTCCTCCAGAGCTAAAAAGTATTGTAAACTCGTCGCTTTCCCTTTTAATACCTGAAAAATCTAAACGGCAGTACGAAAAATGTTACAGCGAGTATAAAGATTACTGTGACAAACAGAATATACATTTGTTTGAAAACATTTCATTAGCTTATTTGATCAAAAGTTCTAAAAAGTTCAACTTCATGGGGCATTTATTCTATGTTGAAGAGTATGCTGAATATACGAGAAAGGATCGACTTCAGAAAGTTTTCAAAATGAGTACCATTTCTGAATAGAAAAGCAGTAGGTTATCAAGCAAAGAAATCAAAAGTAAATGTAAAAAATGTCACAGTTGTTTTATTCATTTTGGTGATTGTTGTTTTGATAATGGGATAATCCTTGTCATGGTCGTATTTTTTAAAATGTCAAATTTGGAAGTGACGTTTGGTTTGGCAGCCGTTGCTCTGGGTAACGGCCGCGAAATTAAATTTCGCGGACTGTGTTGAGAACGCCAAATATTCACTTCGCGTGCGTTTGCACGGAAAGATAGTTCATTTGGACTCGTAAATGTTAAGGCCCCCACAGTCGATGATATCGTATCGCTACATGTTCATGATACCGTGGTACAGATACAAATTTCATCGAGTGTGTGGTTGTATCAGTATCACGGTATCAGATCACCGTCTCAATCATATCGTGAAACGGCGATACCACGTGCTTGCGAACGACGTGTGTGATGACGTTGAAACTTGATACAAATCTCATGTTTCGCCACTTGTATCGCTACAAGTAGCATACACGTAGTAGCGATACAAATCATTCGTGTGTGTGGTTGTATCAGTATCACGGTATCAGTATGACTTTGTAATCTCAATCGCTGTCTTGAAACGGCGATACCACAGCGTGCAACTGATGTTTCACGATTCCTCTCAGCGGGTGTGGAGAAGTTGATATAAATCTCATATATTTGTAACGCGACTTGTATCGCCACATGCATCGATACCGATCTCATCGTCTGTGGGGGCCATAATATCTCATTTCATTTCATCACGCTAAAACTGATCGATATATGAGATTTTTTTATCCGAAAATATGTTTTATTTCGCAGGATTCAGGAAGTCCGCCATTGAATACTAGCAAACAAATTACCATACAGGCCGATCCTTCTCTGAGTTTGGACACGCCATCTTTCCAGAATCCCTCATACTCTTTCTCTTATACGGTCGTTGGTGAGAAAGTTACTCTCACTCCTTTGGGGAAAGCCATCACAGTAAACACGAATAAGCCGGGATCCGTGATTGATGTCGTGTTGTCGGGAGGTGAGTCGAAAATAATTATGATTAATTAGTTCCAAACAGTGAAAAAAGGACAGTAAGCAACCTATCTACATACATTTATTGTTTCGTATCCCTCCTAATCTTAACAACCCAGTGATCCTCTAGTAAAAATGTTAAAACTAGCAAACAGTATTGGATTGATGCTGAATCTCGACTGGATTACCGCACTTGCAAAATGATAACAGATTATTGTTATCAGACTTCCATCTAGTAAATACCTCCTATCATCTTCTCCCCTGTAAAGCCATGTCTTCCAGAATATCATATAATATTACCATTCACCTAATAATGTAGCTTACCTCATATATTTGTGTACTATACTACATATGAATTATACTTAAGTAATATATTGCCTGTTTGGATTTGTATAAATAATTAAACAAATATCAGTTAATGTTCATATGATCATTCGTCCAAAATATTCACATAATCGGACTCCAGCATATGCAAAAACCTCTTGTCCAACAGTATACAGGATTAATACAATCGCCCAAGCGAAACATGCCTCATTTTTATTTCTAACATTTATTTCAAGCTATGGATTTCAAGACCGATACAGCCTAACCGCTATATTTGCCGCATTCTTTTCTTATCTTTCTCCATCCCCCATAGATCACTACTGAGATGTATAAATACCCTGGTTTTTCCTCCTCACTTGTGGGTGTGTCGTGAACATTCTCTGGTTGTATCCCCTTAATAATTCATCCACCATGAAATAATTTAAAGTGCAGTTTTTCTTTCCATTATGATAAAGCTTTGCCTTCGGAATACAAAAGTCACTGAAGCTAGTTCTTTACTTCCAGACTATTCGGAATGTATGTATAAGTGCAGTTTTTCTCTCAATTATGATAAAGCTCTAACTTTGGAATTCAAAAGTCATTCAAGGTATCATTTTACTTCCAGACTATTCCAAATCTTTCACTACGAAGTTCAACGCCGCAGACAAAACAATTTCGTTGACAGCGACCGCCGTTTCGACCAATTCTACCTTCATCGTTCTCACATTGTCCTTGAGAACCGACGCACCAGCCTCCACGTCCGTAATAGTGTACATGAGCGAAGCACTGAAACCGACCCCAAAATTCAGCAGCCATGTGTACACGGGGAAGTATAACGACGTCAACAATACTGTGGTTCTCGATGAAAATATCGTGGTGACGAGCTCCGAAACTCCAGTTCTCTATCTCTGGGGGTAAGTAGTATAGCGACAAACATTTGATCAGTGATTTCCTACAGATGAAAAATATAAATCTTATACATTTCCAACTGCATCACATAAACTGCAGCAGAGAGATAAGTGTTCTGTTATTCCACGATATTTCAATCTCTAATCCCGGGACGTGAGGTTTTCATTCGATACATCTTTGAGATGTTTTCCGTTTTCTCTTTGATTGACTAGAAGTGGATGGTAAAGGTATTAACCAAGTGCCGTGGGACGGTGTTGCGCGGGTGATGAAAAGCAAATAGCAACTTAAACTGCGAGTTCGGGAACGCCAGGACGGTGTTGTAAACTGATCAATCAGCCTTATGAACAGGGGACAGAGATACTTTTGATGTCTTTCAGAGTTGTCTATCATACATTCTATCAGGATAAAGTACCTCGTGTTTTAATTTTCACGAACTGGTTTTGGTTACAAAAGCAATTCGACTCACATGTGAACTAATGATAAATGTAATACAGTTCAAGTACTGAGAGTGAACATCGTTACTTGTACTGTATGAGCATTACGCAATATTTTGTTGACAGTTATACGTGTTAAGGAGTGTTGAACGTGTTTGTATTATTCAGGGACCGTTCAACGTTCTTACATCCTTGCAAGGGTAGAAGTGGGATCCCATATTCAGGTAAAATTGTGAACCTCATTCCTTTTCTGATTATTATATTATTTGAGAAATTCATTAAATAGTTTTGCGTTGAATCTGATGGTATTTAGTGGTTTCCCGTCAGGTTGAAGCTAGCCAGGATTACATGGGTACTTTTTTAAATTTGTTAAACCACTTGGCTCTCTCACTTTGTCATGTTCTCAAGACCTTATGAACCTGCGACCTTAATAAACTAACCTGCAAGCACATCAATTGCCGTACCTAAAAGTACACAGAAGTAGCATTACTTTATAATATGCAAAATATCATAACTTAACATGGATAACCTCCAAATGCGGTGAACTATCGTATCAATACAAATATTTTTTATCATTCACTTACTTTTTTCTTTGACAGAAAAAAACTTCGATTCATCTGGAACTAGTAGTGAGCACAAAATTTTTACATCGTGGTAGATTATTAAGAAATTGTTAAAAAAAAATGTTACATAGTATTGGAAATAAAACAGGAAAACTTCAGCAATGGAGTCACTAGAGGGTATTACCAGTCTTGCACACAGCGAATTGACTTCCCGACGAAAACCCGGGACGAACTGGAAACAATATCTTTCCTGAAACCTTTCCAAACCATCTTACAGTGGTGTTTTGTCCCCAAAATTAGGAACGGTATCCCTCAACGGTTATAGTTTCTGGGCATACTGTTTAAATTGAGGACCTATTTTAATATAAGATCAATACTTGATGAGCTATTTCATGGCATTTTCCATCTATGCCGATGATAGAAAGTTTTTTTGGAAATCCCCTAACTAATAATGCCGACCTCCAGTCCGATCTCATTTCCGAGCAAAGGTGGTGTGAAATCTAGAACATTCCTCTGAACGTCGACAAATATTGTGTGTTACATGTCGGTTCTAACAACCCAACATTAGATTTTTTCCTGGGCATTAAATCGATCCCTGAAGCAAACAACGACAGTAACCTGGGAGTTATCTTCAATAAAAAACTTTCTGGAAGTGACGGCGGTTGCTAAGAAAGCCAACGGTCGTACCTACCTACTAAACAAATGTTTCGTGCATCCTGATGAAAGTCTATTCGCGCAGCTCTATAAAATATATATCATCCGTCCTCACCTGGAATACGTTGTCCAGATCTGATCCCCCTACTTGGCAAAAGACATCCAACTCCTTGAGAGAGTTCAACGCAACGCCACCCGGATGGTAAGAGGTTTCAGCCAACTCACCTACGATCAACGACTATCTCAGCTGACCACGAATTATTGTTCATTGATCTATCCTGCAGGCGCCTGAATTCTTTCAATTTTTGATTTTCATGTTTAATAAGTTTAAATAATATTTATTCATTAAAGGTCCGAAGGGTGCGTGGCTTGCGCAAGCCGGAGTACCCGTTTTCGGGCGTATTTTCAACCCTCTGGGAAAATTATAAATATTGGTCCTACAGTTCCGGGAGTTGGTACTTTTTTTTAGGAAATTTCCTTCTCTTTTTGAATCTTTTCAATTATCTCGAATAGTTTTTGATATACAGGGTGTAACATAAGTACGTTGAAATATTCAAGTGACGTAATCCTGAGACAATTTTAGGAAAAAATGTCTATATAAACTTGTGTCCGGAAATGCTTCGTTTCGGAGATACAGGGTGTTGAAATTGAATTTTTCTAAAAATAACTTTTGCAAAAAATAAGTTACTTGCATGAAATTTGGTACCCGGGGTTTTTTTTGACGTGGGAAATCATAATTTCGTATTGATTTCCATGTAACGCTGTCATTATTCATTTCAAATTGCCCTAACATTTTTGACAGCAAACTTTTGGTACTTTTCATGTAATTTTTCAAAACATTGTTGGTTTTTGTCATAAGTTTTTTGCAATTTTAGTTATTTTCATCAAACTTTATACGCAGTATACCCGGACAGACTTCTTCTGAACTGAGCATTATCAAACTGCTTAATCAGTATAGTCAAATTTGATTTCAATAATTTTTGTCACTCTCCGCTTGCAAATTGAGTTAATTAAATCGAGTAGGCTATGAACGTTCGTTTATAAAAATAGAAGTTCGCTGTCACATTTTTAACTATTCATTGACAAAATCACAGTTCGGAGTTTATAAAGTGATTTTTTGGTACCCGACTTTACGAATGCTGAAATGGTTTTTGCATACGGCTTGGCTGACGGAAATTCAACCGAGGCCAGACGCATCTATCAGGGAAGGTATCCCCAACGCGTCACTCCTTGTGCAGCGACATTTGCAAATCTTTTCCGGCGACTTTCCGAATCTGGAAGCTTTGAAAAAAATTCTGCAGTAGGACGGCAACAGTACAAGAACTGTGGAATTAGAGGAGGCGGTTCTCGGAGAAATTAGTCCAGACACAAATACAAGAAAAATTAGTCAAACTTTAAATGTGAGTCACAGAAGTTGGAAGACATTATCATCTAGCAGTCCGTATGTTTGATGATATATTTCTCGAGAATCCTATTTCGAGGTCATATTTGCGTAAACTTTCAAATGAGCTCCAAGCAACTGGTACGCTGAAAGATGCTCCAAGATCTGGAAGACCGCCTCTATCAGAAGAAAAAAGGTAGAAATTGTTGCTGAAATGGTGATCAATTCGACTCAGTCGACGTCTGTGGTTGCTGAATCCTGTGGAGTAAGTTCAAAAAG
Source organism: Gonioctena quinquepunctata (assembly GCA_018342105.1). Lineage (NCBI taxonomy): Eukaryota > Metazoa > Arthropoda > Insecta > Coleoptera > Chrysomelidae > Gonioctena > Gonioctena quinquepunctata. Next base: position 36,685 of record JAFIRS010000255.1, read on the forward strand.
TGTCCAAAGAGTCCTAAAAAAAGAAAAGTTTCATCCCTATAAAATGAAAATCCTGCATGCTCTCACGGAGGATAATCCAGACCGAAGGGTTGAATTTTGTGAGTGGTTAACAAGAACAATTGCGGGGCTTCCTAAAACGTGTATGTTTCGCAGACGAATGCCAGTTTTTTATTAACGGAAAAGTCAACAAACAGAATGTACGATACTGGAGCGATACTAATCGGCATATTTTTAGAAAGGGACATACCCAGTTTCCTAAAAAGGTGAATGTTTGGGCGGGGATTTGGGGCAATCTCGTTGTTGGACCGATTTTCATCAGAGGCAATCTCACAGGAGTTATTTACAGAAATCTTTTAGAAACTGAAATTGAACCTCGAATAAGACAAATTGTATTAAACAATCAGGAAGAGTTTGAAAATCGTGAAATCATATTTCAGCAGGATCGGGCACCTCCCCATTCCGATCGCATGGCTAGAGAGTTCCTGGATACAAACTTTCCTGGGCGATGGATAGGTCGCAGGGGAAGTATAGAATGGCCACCAAGATCTCCGGATCTTACACCTCCAGATTTTTTCCTTTGATGGTATCTGAAGTCGAAAATCTACGCCACTGAATGCCTAACAATAGAAGAGTTGGAACGCAGAATAATAGATACATGTGAAGAAATAGATAAACAGACTTTTCATCAACGTGAGAGAAGCTATTTATAATAGGTCACTTTATTGTCAAGATTTAGGAGGGGACCACATTGAACACTTGATGAAATAATTGTTGGGGTTAAATAAAAGTGTTATTAAAAAATAAATTAGATTTTTTTAGCTAACTAATTTGTTTTGATTGTGAATTTACAGAACACATTCGTAGGCTCCGAGATTTTCTGGTGAGCTGTACTGTTTATCCTCAATAAACTCTCTTTACGCCTCTTATCAGTCTAATTCATTACGCGATTTAACTACAAATTAATAACAACGTTTAGTTAGCAAAATGTTTCACCGGAATTGACCAAAATCCATACTTCATTTTAAACCGGAATGTCACTTTTCAAACGTTAATATTTCGAAAACAATTGAAATAAGGAGTGAAGTGTATTGGAGAAAACTGTTGAGAATTATGAGCAGATTTTGAAAATAAAATAATATATGGGGTGTTCTATTTGAAAAAATTATTGAAAATGGCGATCAGCCGCCATTTTAAAACTTTTGGCTGTGATTTTTTCATGAAAAAGTAGGTTTTCCTCTCCTTTTCCTGCTCATGGATTCAACTAAAAAACTGTTGAGTAGTCGATACCAACTCTGGTCGATAAAAACACATTGGCACAAATTACACATTAAAAACTTTAAAATTGTATATAAACAAATACAGACACGTTAAAATGAAACAACACACAACCGTGTATGGTCAATATTCAACTGATCATCCCACCTGAAATATTCCAGCGCTACATAGATAAAGAAACAAAAAAAACGAAACAAAACAAACCTTTCTAGAATAGGAGTGTATATTTTTGTCAGGTTTTGTGTATAACTTTTTTGATTTACGCAATTATTGTGGAGATTGATTTGAATCATTTCTCCCAACAATCTCTTTGAATAAGTCATCCCTTTTTCCAAAATGTTTACTGAATCGAAATCAAATTTGGGTCATAGATATGTTCTTTGTTTCAATCTATATGTGAATATTGTCTTTTCAGCTTTGAAAAAGCAATAATTAATTCCGAAACGTCAGAAAAAATATTTTTACTCCTTGGTCCTAATTCCCGTTAAATCCAACTTTATTCAGTTATTGGGACGATGAATCATTTATCAACATGAGGAATATTCTCATTCAGCTGGAAGTGCATTATTATTTTCAGTGACTCCAGTTGGCTAGATGATTGCCAGAAAACCCAGGAAAACTGTGCAATTTCCACTGCTCTCAACTAATTTAACATATCCTAATTTTTTTGTTGGTAATAGGTTTTATGCTTTCAGCGATGGTGTCATACATTATATTGGCACTAAAATGTATAACACCATCCCTGAAATCATAAAACTTATTACCAACAAAAAAACTTTTAAAATGTACCTGAAAACGTTCTTACTACAGACTCCCAGAACATTTTTTATTACCATGATAGAATCATCAATTGATCAACAACAAAAAAATAGATAACTGTACCCCGTTCTTTACACATCAAATTATATTTTTATTTTATTTTATTCTATTGTATCTCATAGTATTTAACTATGGGTCTTTGTGTTTTATTGTATTTTTATTACTGTATTTTATTCCATATGTATTTATATTTTAGTATTCAACTGGATCTCATCATTCATTTTTTTTTAATGGAACTGATGTATCTTATCTGTTTTGTTTATATTTATCTATATCTTTTTTATGGGAAACAAGTGCTTGCACTTATATCCCTTACAGTACTTCATTCACTCCTAACAAGTAGCCATTTAGCTGTATTTATTTAACAAGAATAAAGTTATATTATCATGATTATTATTATTCTATAATTGTCGATGAATAAAATCTTTTGTAACAATCTATTTCAATTATATAAATTTCTAATTGAAATCAAAAAATATTTCCCTGTTGCTCCCCGACTATTATTCCATCGCGGTATTCAATGGATGCCATATGGTTAGCACTTGGCTGATGCTAATTAATAAATCCCTTCAATAATTCGGACCATTCAACCCAAACAAAAGTATATTTCTGTGATCTGTGAATTTCGGGCAGTATTTATAATTAAATCGTCAATACGTGTTTTGCTTCCTTATTTTTTTAGGAGTTTTTCGTTTACAAGAAGCACAGTTTTTGAACTTTTTACCATTTCAGCTTATGTCCATGTGTTAATATTTTGTTCTACTTATTCTGTACTTCTTTGACAATGTATTTGTATTTTTATTTATTTTCATATGCCATTTTATATATCCATCATTTGAATATTGAATCACAATACAATTACTTATACGTTTTCGAATTTGAATAATTGTTTGATTTTAATCGCCGGTTCTGAAGCTACTGTTTATTATCAATTATATTTCGTCTATACTTGTGTTAGAAAAAAAAATGAATCTACAACAAATACTTTTCACAATTGGTCCAATAATAAAGTTGTTATTACCATTGATACATGTTGTTAGAGGAAATCTCACTTGTCCTACACAAAAGAAATCATAAACATCATATTTTTCCAGAATTCAAGGATTTTTTCAAAATAACCTACGACTCCAATACCAAAGTCTATGACCTCACGTTGACCAAAAAACTAACTGGATCGGACATAAAATCCAGAACATATTTGACCCTGAATTTGATCGCAACACTAGCTGAAAAAACCGACGAAAGCGTTGTGGTTATCAATCTGCCTGAACATCATTTCCAGTTCAGCAACACTCTCTACGAAGCCAAATACGATGCTACCAAAAACACTGTCGAAGTTGACGAAAGCATAGCGTTTACAACGGCAGCGGACGGTGTCACTGTTACGTACACAGGATGTAAGTGAGCTGTGTGAATCACTGCATTGTTTTCAAAGTTGAAACAGGTCCCAGATCTTCAAACTCGAAACAACAACCAACCCTCGAACATTGTAGTTCATCATAAGTAAATGAGGAATATGTTGACTCTATTCGGGATAATTTGCCAGTCTTTTGTATTGCTTCCATCAAAACAAGAGACTCTCGTCTTCCGCCGATGAATTATCGTTTTTGTTGAGACTAGAGGATAATGTTTCGACAAAAGAAAATTTTCTTCTCGATGGAAGAAGAAATATACATACAGTGTCCGCCAAAAAGTATGTACCATATGGGAAAAAAGTTTATTATTGGAGTATTGGAAAAAATATTCTGGGGAAAAGTATGCGCATGTCCGATTACCTGAAAATCTATTTTGACACATGTCACGTGATCGCTAGTATGGCAGCAAATTGAAAAAAATTGCTATGAAAAGGCGAAAAGTGGGGTAAGATGGCAATATATAAAAAAAGTTATTTGAAAAAGTTACTTAGATTCCAATTTTATGAACATTAACAAAGTTTCAAGAGATAATTCAAAAAAATTGGGAATAGTCATTTTTTTAAATATTTTCCCATAGATTTGAAAATATCAAATTTTTTTCTTATGAATAGCTTGACTATACTGGAACATTTGCATTTCAATAATAATGACAGAACTTTCCCATTTTCTCCTCACCATAGGGCACTATATTTAAAAAATAGGATTTTGTGACATAATTGAAGAATATGTTCACGGACACCGATGTAGATCACTGAATGAACCTGATTTCATTCCACTATGGTTCCAGAATGAAATAGTGAGTCAAATTTAAGAGACTTTTAATTTACATGTTTATGTGCGAAGTGAAACGCTCATCCACGATTATCATCGGAACTTGATTATAATCTGGAAAAAAACATGGTTTTGGAGTGTCATGTCATCACAATTGTCGTGGAATTCTGATATAACTGTTAGATACGAACAGATGTAACAGCAAGGGTTCAGACAAAATCCTATTTTTTAGATATAGTGCCCTCTGGTGACTCTTTTTCAATTTGCCGTCATACTAGCGATCACGTGACATGTGTCAAAATCGATTTTCAGGTATTCGGACATGCACGAACTTTTCCCCAGAATATTTTTTCCAATACTCCAATAATGAACTTCTTTCTCATATGGTACATACTTTTTGGCGGACACTGTATAATACATAAGAACTTTTGAACAAACAATTGAATCGACGAAAAACGGAACTGAAAACAAAAAATAAAATATAACTTCTTAGTCTTAATAAATAAGCTCCTCAACTAATGTAAGTAACTAATTTTGAGTCGGCGCCAAACAAACAAGCAAATGAGTTAGATGAAGCGTAAAATGATGGCATCCAGATGCGCGGTGTCATTTTGATAATTTTTCTGAAGTAATTTAATGATCTTCGTTGATTGTTCGTTTGGCGCCGACTCAAAATTAGTTACTTACATTAGTTGAGGGCTTAGTTATTGAGACTAAGAAGGTTTATTTTATTCATTGCTTTTCAGTTCCGTTTTTCGTTTGTTTAATTTTTTGTTGAAAAGTTTTTATTTTTCAATTTTTTGTGGCTGAAATCTACTAATTACTACCTATTTGATTTTTGATTACTTCCAAAATACTTACCCACCTCACTTCAACTATTAACAGTTGAATAATATTATTATCTACTTTAATTGTTTATTGTTATATAATATAAATTATTTTTGATAGTTCTGGTTAGTTTATTTCAGCACTTTATATATAATCCCATCCTTCCATAGGATGTAATTATTGTGACGGATGTAGAACAAAAATAATGACAATAGCAATCTGTCAATGTCAACTACATATGTGCCAATGTTCACAAGTGAAAAATCAATCATCTCCTATTTTCTATCCATAGGGATGAATTATTTCATCCCAAATTCATATATGATTTCTTTCAAATTCAAATGGGACCAACTTTGGAGTACACCCTATCCAATGGAAAAAAAATCATCAAAATCGAACTACTCTGTAAAAATGTATGCGTAGACATACATAAAAAAATATACGCGTCGACTAGAGAACCTCCCCCTTTTTGATTTCGTCAGTTAAAAATGCAAGTTTCGAATCATTGGAAACGTTTGTTATATCACACACATGAAAAAGGCTCTATGAACTGAGCCAAGAAGCAGAAAAAAGGGTGTACAAACTTTGGAGGGAAATAAAATCGAAGCTGCATTTCAGTTTGAAATCAATTCAACTGGAATTAATGGATTCGCTTATTTTCTAGAAAATTAAACTTTTCACGAGCTGTAATAAAATTGATTATGTTATATATTAAATATGCCCCAAATAAATTATGTTTCCTCAATAGGAAACACAATCAATTAGTCATAATTAGTCCCCTCCCTGTACATGGACATGTTTCAATTTTGAAAACAATAGTGTAACTTTCGACTCGTGAAGGAATGGACTCGATTCTCAGCCTTTTTCTTCTTCTAGTATACAAAGACTATTTCAACATAACCTATGATACAAAAGCCGCAAAATGCAATGTGGTCGTTGCAAAAATACTACCAACCGAAGTATTGAGTTCTGGAGCAGCAATAACTCTAACGATATCCGCCAAAGATTCCTACGACTACGAGACCAACGCAGTTTTGAAAATTTCGGTAACCAAGATGGAAGCACCCGAATTCTCCAACGCTTATTACCTAGCAGAGTACCCGAAAAGTGGTACCGGATTCATCGATCCAGAACCAGCCATCTCTTTCACAAACAAAAACGATTCTAGCACCATTACCATAAAAGCGACCGGTGAGTAGAAAGCAAGACACACACACCAACACAAAACAGAAATCGCAACGCAACAGTCGAAACACCTCAACTCGCCCAAGAACATCACAATTTATTACTACCCAACTAAAGTAAGGATTGAATAACATACAGTTTTTTTCCCTCGGATGCCTCGTCGCCAGCTGCACCTCAGCCTCTCGGGCTTTTTGTGCCTTCCGGTTCTTGTTTCACAGGACCCACTCCGTAACTCTAGTCCCCTGTATCAGTATGTACAGGTCCTTCACCGGTTGGCTACTGTATTCTTCGGGGGATAGCTTTGGCTGTCCGACTATTGCTTGTCTTTAGCGCCTCGCATTATGACAATATATGTTTGGCCGTTTCTGTCCCTTTGCCACATTGTCTGCAGGAAAGTTCTCCGTTGTGCAGCCCCATTTTGTGCAGGTGTCCTCTTATTGGGCTGTGACCAGTGAAAAGGCCCGTTATTGTTCTGACTTGGTTCCTACTCATCTTGAGTAGTTCTTTAGTTCTTTCTTCCAGCGCTCCCTTTGTTTTCGTTCGACCCAGTCCCGTACGCAGCCTCGGATGGCTGATTTTGTCGCTCCAAGGGCAGGTTCTGGGCCAATATATGGAGTTGATGAGCCTATCCTGGCTAGTTCATCAGCTTTTTCATTGCCCTTGATGCCACAGTGTCCTGGAACCCACATCACAGTTATTTTGTGATGCGGCAACCTGATTGATCTCTTGCTCACACTTAACTTCATCCAGTGGAACTATCCACCCGCCAAAATAATAATCTTTGGAGTCTACAATATTCCCCATTGAACTTTCTCCAATGCTAATGAAAAAGACCCTGAATACTACAACCTTAGCGTTGAACATGCGATCCAAAAATGTATCCCAAATGTTAACAATCATTTTGCCAACTTTTTCTCGTTTCTTTCATAATTCGATATTCACAATATGTTCTTACGAATGCCCTTTACTATTCCAGCCTTAGAGAACCGTTCAACACTCTGAACCAGCCGATATCGATGGTCTCCGATTTTTTGCAGAATGTCCTTTATTGCCATCAAGTTCGTAACAATACTAATGACCCTTCTCATTATTCTCAACTGATCGAATAGTTTTTATGGAAATGGAAACATACCTAGCATCGAGAATCTATTTTCAGACAACCTTGGTTCATGGAGAAAGCTTGAAAATTATTACGAAGAAGCGAAGATTAGATTATAATTATTGCTTGTCGCTCTTCCCCGCGACCTTTTCAGATCTATAGTGTGCGCCTTTTTGTTTTGTTAGCCTTGTTGAGTTCCATCTTCATCAATAGAGTCCACGATAGATTTTTGGACTCCACTAGCATTGTAAACCTCAATCTTGACAGACCTTCACACTGGCCCCATCTTCCTGTTCTTGAAAATTTGCTCCTTCCAATGATCGCAAAATCATCAGAAGTTCGTTAGAATAGCCCCTACAAGAGGATATATTACCGCTACTTTAGACAATCCCTGCCTGCTCTAGCTGTCTAGACCATCATTTCGACCCTCTTCGTCCTCTAGGAATTTTGATAATGTCCTGTTTAGATCATCTAGCGCCAAGTCTGTTGACTTTTCAGGCTCATATGCATATTGGCATATTTGACACTCAATAGGTATAAATTGCAATGTTATATAAGCCTTGAATTTGCAACATTGGTGTAGAATTAGTATTTTGCCCTTTTGAAGAAAGATGGGAAAATATTTCATCTCCTCCAGGAGATTTATGTGGTTCGACTTTTATTATGGCCCACCTAATTCTATTTTGCCCCGATATTTCTAGCCTCCAATCTGAGGCGTTTGGCCTTTTTGGCTTGCGTTGCAGGCTGTTCACTGCTATCGGATCATTAAGGATTGTGGTGGCCGAGGCTTTCCTTAATCGTTGTTATGTAGGAGGTACCTTGGCTGGTATTTTATGTATTCTGAAGTAGGTGTCGGCACCTATAACCTCTTCCATTTCTAACTTCTCTGTTGCACTGCATCAGTGTAACTCTATATTATGTCTGGCATTGGTTGGATTTTGCTTTGTTGAATAGCGTACGCACTTTCCTTCTGATGTTTTTCAAGTGTGTGTTTTACCAGAGTGTTTTATTTTTCTGTTGGCTTGTTTTTCTGGGCAGCTTTGCTTATAGACAGCAAGTATTACTTGAAACAAATAAGTAAGTCTACCAATGCACACTGAGTCCCGATCATCGATCTTGGTCTTTTTGATCACTGGCGAACGTTATGGAAATAAACTGGAAAGTTACCGGACTCGAAAAAGTATCAGCAATTTTCCCGAACCAAGAGATATTTTTCTAGAACAAATACCAGCTCTGCGTCATCGAAACCCGATGTCCAGGAAAGGGGTGATATTATTCTGATAACAACATGCCCATTAGACCTATCATCTCCAAACTGATAAGAGATCAATCTTGAACTTGTGAGATATCTTAAACGATTGGTGTTCATCAGCGGTAGACAATATGGTTCAGATCTACCGTCATGATTCAATTCAAAAATATAGCGAATGTATTATTGTAGCCCAAGATATTCTCCAAACTTTCCATAGGAGATTGCTGCACCAAAGTCCCACCTATGTACTTGTATCCCATACACTAGGCTGTCCAATTTTCTCATTGGTGCTTATTTTCACAATTATACCATTTACCTACATCCTCTAAATGACAACACTAGTTCTGCCTGAGTCGTGGAGTTCTGATCATTCACTACCTACACCAGAATATTTACCAATAACACAAAAACATGGCTTACGATAAGCTCTACACGAAACTTCATAACTATTGATTTATTATACAGAATATTCCGATAATTTCAATGTGACTTTCCAATCGAACAAATGGCGCATTAACATCAAGAAGGCCTTGAATACCAGCATTTTGGAATCGAATACCCAGATCGTCATAACCCTAGAAGCTACAGAAAAAGACAACACGCTCATTGGATATGCGACATTGGTCTTAGAATTACCGAAAACCGTCGAAACCACGCTAGCATTTGCAGAAAATTATTATTTGGCAGAGTATCCTGAAACTGGAAGCGGCACCATCGACTTCAAACCTGCTCTGAATTTCATTGGTGTTACTAACGAAACTAACATAATCATCGTTTTGAGCGGTGAGTATATGGCATGAGCGTCGAGCGTCATTAGGTACACCAAAAATTTTATTGGAGAAGAAATGTAGATAAAGTTATTGTTATCAGGTGTGGAAGTGACGTAGGTATCACTTTCATTGTTTTTTGTGTTTTTGGGTGTGTTTTTGGAAATAATTAGTGTTTATAAAAAACAGCATAGGTATTTTTTCTCTACAGAAAAGTATCCGTTCAATGTATATGCCTCGTAGAAACTTGGCTGAAAAACGAATCAATTCCTTTGGTTGATTTTGTATAATTGTTTTTTTTTTCATTTTTGAGTGAAAAAATTTCATTTATGGATGAATTTCAACAAAGATAGAAGAAATCAACGAGCAGCACCTTCTGAATATAGCGAAGAAGGGTGCCATATTTACTAAAGGAAACATACATATTCCTAGAAGCACATCACATATTCCAAAGACCTGTAGGTAGTTCCAGGAATAGAGGAACATCACTGTAAGAAGACGTATTCCTCAGTTTCCCTTTGAGGCTACCAGAAATAATAATAGTTTAAAAAAACTAAAAAACACGCTTTTTATAAAAAACCGAACTAAAAAATAAATAAATACTAGTTTAAAAAAACACGCTGTTATAGAAAACCAAACTTTAAAATTAGAAAATAATTTTAAAAATTTAAAAAAAATAAATATAAATAATAATAATGTAAATAAGAAAAAAAACAAATTTTATTTTGAAAAAAGCGTAGGGTGCTTTTTAAGATTCAGATTAAGCACCCCACGCTTTTTTTTAAATAAAATATATTTTTTTCTCATTTACATTATTATTAATTTATATTTATTAAAAAAATTTACACTATTCTTAATTCAAATTTATTAAAATTTATTTTATATTTTTTGAGTTTGGTTTTCCATAACAGCGTGTTTTTTAGTTTTTTTAAACTATTATTATTCCTTTTCTACTCTTAAGTTTGGTTTATTTATGAAAGCGTGTTTTTTTAATTTTTTCAAACTATTATTTGTTCTAATCTACTATTAATTCCGTGATTACTATTAGTAACTGTATTTATTTTCCAAATCATTAATGCGTACAGCTGTATTAATAGTTAAGTCTCGATTTTAGAAGTCATCCAAAGATTTTAACGTTGTCAATATATACAGTGAGCCATTTCGAATCTTTCAATTTTCACGAAAGAATCATAATATTCGACTCCAAAAACCCCCACATACCAATTTTGAATAGAATCGGACCATAATCACAAAACTCGTCCACCATTTTGGAGCCGCCATCTTGAGTTTTCCAATTTTGACGAAAGAATCATAATCTCCGACCACGAAAACCCACAGATACCAATTTTGAAGCGAATCGGAGCATAATCACAAAACTCGTCCGCCATATTGGTCCGCCATTTTGTTTTTTTTACACAAAAATTTCTTAATGCATTGTCACCGGAATTATTACACCTGCCAAATTTCAAATCATTCGGACGTCTGGAAGTGGGTGAAAATCAAGTCCAAAGGAGTCGCGCGGTTACAAACAAACATACAAGTAAAGCTAATATAAAGCGTGTAAAAAGCTGGTCAGGAAAAAAAATTGAAGAAAAAAGAAGAAAAATACGGTAACAAATCTATCTCAGAACAAAGAACTAAACGATATGGAACTAGAACTTCAATCGTGTAGTGCAAGAAGGAAACATTGCTTGTGTAACTCAAGATACTGAAAGTTAAAATATGGTTGGAGAAGTGAAAATGACCCTCAACCACAGCATTCGAGTGGACAATTAGTAAACTTCTTCGCACGCTGATCTCTACGATATGTGTGTTTATTCAACCGGGGATCAAGATGATGATACAGGGCAAGGAGTTGATGTTCTGTTAGAATGTCTCTGAGATTCCTCAAGAGATAACACATTGAATTAGCTTTGCCTATCAAGTCACAGCAGTGTTTTTTCCAGTTCAGGCAAACATCGATGCTGATACCCAAGGACTTGGTTTCTCTTGCATTCTGAATTTCATCATTTTTGATGCTGAATTGCACAGATGAACATTGTTTCTGGCGATTATGAAATCGCACCAATTGAGTTTTATTAGCATTGAGAAGTAAACAATTGGTCCCATAAAAATCAATGACTGACTAAAGTTGGCAAACAGTAAATTATCATCTTCAGCAGAAACTATCAGGGATGTATCTTCCGCGTACATAGTTAGATCTATCGGACTTGGGAAGGTTTCCAATTCATTGGTATATAATAAAAACAGTACAGGGCCCAGTACAGATCCCTTCATTCCTCAGTTCAAAAAGTCGACCACCAACCGTAAATTCACCGATAGAGAAAGTTTGATGAGACATCAGAAATGCCTTCGTGGATGTGCTTCTTGTAACCTGGAAATTATAATAGAATGTAGGTATGATAATCAATATTATTTTTCAAAATTCTTCAGCCAACTTGAAGCTATCTATGTCTTCGCTACAAACAAGTACGTGGCAATAATTGTTTCTGGCATTCTCAATGATGGATTTTTAAAAGCAGGGGACCTTAAAAAATTCAACGATATTGATTAATATTGGAATCTTCTATCACGAATTCAGGAACCAATCAGAATTACAACCATAAATAGATGAATGAGTCTGACCACCCTTGATCACATCATAACAAATATGGTAGGCAGAATACAAGCAAAAGTAGATTTATCGGATTCTCTGAGGTAATTTCTGGGAGCAACATCAATACTTAGAAAAATGTCAGATAATCTACAATTCCAACAACGATTTTTTTATCGAAATTCCATCAATGAGTTCAAGACTATATGTGAGGGAATCTGAAGAACTTGTTGAAATTGATAACATCGACAAATGTTCGACACTTCCTGGACGAATTTCAGTAACTGCGTCAATATATCAGACCCAAAGACTAGTATGAAAAAGGAATCAATGTCAAAGAAATATTAATTTTGGAGAAACTTGCAGATAGATGCAAACAATCCAGACATTTTCCTGAAAATGTATCAATATATTCCAAAACAACCGATTTTTTTTATATATTCATCTATATTCTTGCCAACTTCCCCGATAAAAATTTCTGGTGTACCAACAATCGACAATTAACCCAGAGGTAAGAGTTCCCTTCTTTCTTCTCTAGACATTTTATAATTGATTTCCAAGCTAGTGAATTCAGAATAAAACAATTAGTTGAGTAATTGCATTCATTAATTCGGTGAATGCAGTTACTGATTCATTGGCTTTTATAAATGTATTCTATTCTTTTATAAATTCTCTATATTCACTGTTACCATTCTTGTGTTGTACAAGGTTAATGACTTGAATATCAAGATATTCCTGAATGAATTCAGAAAATTTTACAGCATTAATTGTCCCAGTGGCGGGAAATTTCGAACCTCTTTCAGTAAATGTACTGATTCAAATTTTCAAAAATGAATAATGTAACTTTTTTTATCGACAAAAAGTCAACACATTTTATCCACAATTCCGAAGGCTTTCGTGGAAGAAAAATCGATTGCATTTTATGAAACTTGATTCACATCATCAGTTATCCTCATAATTATTTTCAATCCCCCTTTTTCGAGGACACCACAGGATCGAAATATTTTTTCAGATTACAAGGATAATTTTTCAATCAAAAAAGTGTCTGGCAAATGGCAAATACAAATATTGAAAGCTCTCACTGATTCCGTACTGAAGGACAATAAGGAACTGGTGATCACAATGGAGGCATCCTCAAAAGGTTTTACAAATAATGGTACTTCAGTTTTGGTTCTGAAACTACCTGAAATAGAGGCAGAAACCGTTCCTGAATTTTCCGAGGCATTTTACATTGCCAAATACCCGAAAAATGGAACTGGAACAGTTGACTTCGACAAGGAAATAAAGATGGAAAACATTGAAACTGGAAAAGTTAAAAGCATAAGTTTATCCAGTGAGTAAGAATATCGTACACATACACCAACATCCAAAACACCACCCACAGAAGTGTAACAGCAACACTAATATCAAAAACACCCACAATTACACATATTCAATACCATAATATCTTGATTCAATTCTTCAGCTTATGGAGATAACTTCCAAGTGGTTTCCGAATCGAATAAGTGGAGACTGAAAGTCACGAAGCCTTTGAATAACTCCATCTTGGAATCAAACTCCCAAATAGTGATAACTCTGGAAGCTACCGTAGAAGGCAATACAATGAAGGGCTATTCAGCTTTGATAATAGACTTATCGGAAACTCACTCTGAGGATGGTCCTGTATTTTCAGAAGCGTTTTATTCAGCTTCATATCCTGAGACTGGCAAAGGAGTTATCAAATTCGAGAATCCACTGAAATTCGAAAACGTTGCTGATAACGTTGAGATAAACATAACTCTTACTGGTAAGTAGGTACACGACTTCTCCCCCAACCAAGAATTTTGTTCCAGTCATTACAAAAAACTAATCCAACGAACAAATTCCAGTTCCTAGACTTGTGTGGACTTATAGCAACTATCAATTCATTTGTCCTATTTTTTTATATAATTTTTCCAGTTTGTTAATCCTAGTTCATAGGCTGGTTTATGCATCCATTTTATATCCAATTGAAAGTAAGGCACAAATACTGATACAACTTAACATGATATAGGACCTTCCACAAAAGAAAAAACATTGAAAATATACTTTTTTTAAATCACAACACACACGATTAGATTTACACATAATTTTATTGAATTCACAACATGTTTCGCTACCACAGTAGCTTCTTCAGGTGAATGTACAATTAACTAAATATCCAATGGTCAACAGTTCTATACCTACTACTTAAGGTCATTATCGATAATTACCTCTAACGAGTTAAGTACCGGCAATAATCTAGGAAAACAAATTCAAAAGTGGTGAATTATACAAAACAAGTTGGTCGTTGAGTAATAAGTTCGAATTTTTCAACCTATTAATTTCTAACGTTTCCAACTGATTCAGTTTAATACCTTCATTTTCTACGTGTAAAATTTCGAAATCATCATTGAAACAAAATTGTTTTTTCTCCGATTGACAGCAAATAATAATTTTGCAGACACATATCAATCAGCAAAGTATTACTTTTCCTGCCTAGGCAGCAAAGTAAGGACTTTCCTGCCTAAGCAGCAAAATAATTATTCTCAATGGGAAATAAAACATTTGACATTTTTTTACAAAAAAAACATTCATTAGCAATTATTACATAATACTTTTAACAAGAATTTAAAAAACATATTTTTAGTTGTTATTATAACATTGATAGTAAAATTACTACAATTTTGAATAAATAGGCCACCTTTTCTTTCCTCAGATATCGTTCTCTTTACATCCACTATATTACCAGTTTGATTCGCTTCATAAGTAGTTCCTACATTTGTCAAAACTTTTTAAATTAAATAGCCAGCTATTTCTTGAGGTATTTTACCAAATTTATGCATACCAATAAATTGCTATACGGATTTACCATTTACGTATTTAAAAAAAAATCTTGTGTCTTTCAATTCAGCAGGCCGAAGAGCTATATATTTTCTAACAACATCTAAATATTACATCATTACGAAAGACCTCGAATTCTTCGTCTTCGTGTTCGATAGGGATACCAATAGTTTATTGTTCATATCTTCAATATTTTCTAACTTTAAATTCAATAGTTCGTCGCAACGACATGCACCCGCAATTCCAATAATCAATACAACCTAAAAGAATGGATTATAAGTATTTTCACTTTAACGTATAAATATCTCATTTGAAACTTACTTTTGCTAATAAATATTCATCAACTGGAGCATCCAGTATAAAGTTTGTAATTTCTTGTTTTTCGAAAATTCGGGACTTCTTTGCCTTGTAGCCTTCGGATGCCCGTTTTAAATATGCCCGCAACTCCAAATATCTTCCTATATCTACGCCATTTTTAACATTCATAGTTGCCTTCAACATGGAATATACAGACCAAAGTGTAGAACTCTTCATTGTTTTAGATAATTCAGCAAAATAAGCAAGTTATACATTCTCCGAAAAAGTCTTCGCATTTTTCTCCATGCAATAATCCATAAATCGTTTATAATTTCCTTCATATTTCATCCGAGACTTCTCCGGCAACAAATTTAACTCAATATTTTTTGCTACCCCCCTTATTTCTGGAGGAGTAAGTACTTCTAAGTCGCTATCACTTTCCATAATATAAATATACCAATATTTTTCCACAAAACTGTCAGAAATTTCATAAGTTGTCAAACTATAATTATTATGGACTTATACGTTTCCATAGCAATCAACCATTCCAACAATTGCGATTTCTATCAAATTTTGTTTTAATTTATCACTACAGGAAAAATAAAAAGATTGTGGGAATTGTAATAATTTGCAAATACAATATCCTACATATATCATTATAAACAATCGGAGAAAAAATCATATGTTCAACTCGGCAGCAAAGTAGATTGACTGTAGCTGAATTCCTAGCCGAGCTACGCTCGGCTATGAACTAAAAGCTGCGGCAGTCAATCTACTACTTTGCTGCCTAGTAAAACAAATAACTATTCCAATAAGAGGTGATTGGAATATGTTGATATTTGTTTTCTTTTTTACAGAACTTATATGATGTTCATGGATCCTATCTTTAAATATTTTACCAGTATGTCCAATATATACCTTAGACAAGTTCCACACTTCAATCTATATACTCCGGCTTCTATCGAAATTCTATCTTTATTATTTTTAATGAATCTACCCAACGTATTATTTGTTCTATATACAATTTTCAGATCTTGTTTATTAAGAAATTAAGCTATTTTTTTCGTAGTCTGCCCACAATATGTGAGTGTTCTATAATTTTGATTAGTTTTTGGTGGTAGGAGAAACTTCGTACATAGCTTTTGAATGGAGTTTTTTGGAGGTATACTATCTGTCAGGTCAACTTCATATCCATTATCCACTGCAATTTGTTTTATGATGTAAAGTTCTTTTTTGAAATTCTCATATGAAAAGGAAACATTCACTAATCTATGAATCATACTATTATAAGCTGCAACTTTATGTTGGTAGGGATCGTTAGAATTGACATGAATAGTAATATCCGTGTGGGATGGTTTGTGGTAAATTGAAAATTCATGTTTTTTGTTCAGTTTGGTTATTGTCAAGTCCAAGAAATTGATTGAGTTTTCTGATTCTATTTCGATAGTGAATTCTTTTTTTTTGGGAATTTTGTTGATATATTTATAAAAAGTATCCAATTGTCTGTTGGTACCAATGAAACATACCAAAATGTCATCCACATATCGATACCAATACAAGAAATGTTTCATCAGTGGATGTTCATGAATCGATTTCTCTAGGTTATCCATTTCGGCAAGTAAAGGACTTGAGTGTTTCCCATAATCAACCCTTTTGAAGGAGAATAAATATTGTTGTCGAATTGAAAATAATTTTGTTTCAAACAAATTGATAAAAAGTCTATTATTTCTCGTTTGATGACTGGATTTACATGGTTCTTGTCTAATGACTCTCTGACTAGAATGCTAGTTTCATGCGGAGGTATACTTGGGAATAGATTCTGCACACCAAAAGAAATTAGTTTTGCATGTTCAGGAAGAGTAACATTTTTTATTTTATCAATCAAATCGTATGAATTTTGTAAACTGAATTTTGGTTGCAATTTGCAATAATCCTTGATAATAGTAATCAATTTCTCTGATCATTTTACTGTTGGAGCAGTAACGAATGAGACTACGGGCCTACTGGGGTAGTTTTGTTAATAAGAAAAGAGAGTAGTTTAGGTGTTTGTTGATATAATCACTTCTATTGATAGCAATAACCGTGTTTCCTTGTCTGCTCTGGTAAATGCTACATCGTTTAATCTAGTTTTACTTTTTATTTATTTTATTAGTTGCATAATTATTCATTGTACCCCCTTCATCTTTAAAAAATTCCGATTTTATAATGTGTGAAGCTTGATATTCATTATTAATGTTGTTCAAAGTCCCCCTTAATGCAATTTCTGTTTCAATGCCAAGTAGTTCAATTATTAATATTATAATTTTTTTTATTATATTTGAATCCTTCACTTATCAAAGTTTTTTCCATGCCCGTGAATTGAGATCCTGATAAATTAATAAACCTATCGAAAACTTGATGATCGGTAAATTTTCTATGGATTTTTGTTGGTTCTTCATATAAAAAGAAATTTAATTTTCGTTTTTGAATGAGGTATTTTTTATGAATAATCTTCTTAACC
Organism: Gonioctena quinquepunctata; assembly: GCA_018342105.1. Taxonomy (NCBI): domain Eukaryota; kingdom Metazoa; phylum Arthropoda; class Insecta; order Coleoptera; family Chrysomelidae; genus Gonioctena; species Gonioctena quinquepunctata. Next base: position 54,327 of record JAFIRS010000255.1, read on the forward strand.
CGTTCTCTTACATTATTATCTAAGTCAAATTCTAAACAATGTAACCTATACAGTGCTAGTCAAAAGTCCCCTCCCCCCCTCGTATCTTTTGAACGGGTATACTTATAATAATGAAATTCGGAGGGTGGAAATAAACGGATGTAGGCTTCTCAACTGGTCATAACAGGTGACGCAATAGTCATAAATGACGTCACAAGGCCACTGTGACCAATAATTTTAAATGGGACCCTATGGCAAGTGACAGCTCGTTTGAAAGGTATTGACAATACCTATTCAGTCATACCAATTTTGTTTGGGTTTCGGCTGATTTTGATTGATAAATTGAAGAAATACGAAAATTATAGTTTCGCATTTAATTAATAAAGATTTTAAAGTACGCCTCTGGTTAATTGTCAAAAAGGTTGACGTTTTTGAATTCTCTACTTGTCAAAAGTGTTTATACCTTGGAAATTTACCTAAGCTATTGTTTAACGAGACGTTTAAGTGTTTACATAGGCAAAATGGTACGTACTGTAGTCGACAAAGTAGCAGCTATCTTAATAATTGGTGAATGTAGAAACAATTTCCATGCAGCGGAACGACTGTTTAATGAGAGGTACCCCGATCGCTCTATATCGAGGGTTTATTTGAGGGAGCTTCTTCGGAAGTTTGAAGCATCAGGTAGTGTTCAAGATGCCAAACGATCTGGTCGACCAACAATTAGTGATGACAAAAAAATTGACATAATTGGAGAAATGGTGGTAAACCCTACTTCTTCCACAGCCCAAGTTGCGTCTATCTGTGAAGGCAGTCAAAGGACAGTACATAGGGTGTTGGCTAAAAACAAATTTCATCCATACAAATTAAAAATGGTGCACCAACTTTCAGATGATGACCCCGACCGAAGACTAGAATTCTGTGAAACTATGTCCAATAAAATGAACCAACAACCAGGCTACATACAGACAATTTGTTTTAGTGACGAAAGTACTTTCTTTCTCAATGGAATGTTAACACTCAAAATGTGAGGTATTGGAGTGACACAAATCCTCACATCTTTCGTGAAAAACATACTCAATTTCCAGAAAAAGTAAATGTTTGGGCAGGTATTTTGGGAAACCACATAGTTGGGCCTCTTTTTCTCAATGCTAACTTAACCGGTGAATTGTATGTTACAAAATGATATTGAGTCGTTAATTCTTGAAATTCTAGAAGATAATCCAGATGAATTCGACAACTTGGAAATAACGTTTCAACAAGATGGTGCTCCTGCACACTATTACGGTGCAGTAAGACGTTACCTAGATGAAGAATATCGTGGTAGATGGATTGGACGACGAGGTTCGATCGAATGGCCAGCTCGGTCACCGGACCTTACACCATTAGATTTTTTCTATGGGGGTACTTGAAATCTAAGGTTTACGCTACAGCACCTGACAGTATTGCCATTCTGAAACAACGAATTGTTGAAGAATGTAGGGCAATTTCCGCTGACACACTGGGACGAGTACGACAAGAGTTTAGCAATAGGATGCATTACTGCCAGGAAGTAGATGGAGCACATTTTGAACACTTATTATAAGAACTGGTTCTTAAATCTTTATTAATTAAATGCGAAACTATAATTTTCGTATTTCTTCAATTTATCAATCAAAATCAGCCGAAACCCAAACAAAATTGGTATGACTGAATAGGTATTTTCAATACCTTCCAAACGAGCTGTCACTTGCCATAGGGTCCCATTTAAAATTATTGGTCACAGTGGCCTTGTGACGTCATTTATGACTATTGCGTCACCTGATATGACCAGTTGAGAAGCCAACATCCGTTTATTTCCATCCTCCAAATTTCATTATTATAAGTATACCCGTTCAAAAGATACGAGGGGGGGAGGGGACTTTTGACTAGCACTGTATAGTATATATAATATAGGTAATGTGTTACCTTATTTTTGGAACGATTACATAAACAAGTGAAATTTGGAAACTGAATATTGAAGGTTGTAAACTTCCCTTCTAGTGATGATAGAACGAAATCGTCAAAGATGACGTCACAAGGCCATTGTGACCAATAATTTTGAATGGAACCCTGAGGCAAGCGACACCTCTTTTAAAAGGTATCGAAAAAACCTATTCAATGATACTAATTTTGTTTGTGTTTATGGCAGTTTTAATGGCTTATCAGTAAACATTAAAATTTAAATTCCATTCAGTATGATATTAATTACAGATTCAAGAATCACTTCAAGAATCACTTCTACTTGAAGAAATTGCTCGAAGTGACCTCCATTTACTTCCTGGCAGTGAAATATCCTATTTTTAAACTCTTCTCGTACTTTTGCAAATGAGTCTGCGGAAACAGCCTCACATTCTGCAACAATACGTTGTTTTAAAACGTCAATATTGTCAGGTTCAGTGGCGTAAACCTTCGATTTGAGGTACCCCCACAATAAAAAATCCAAAGGTGTGAGGTCCGGTGATCGAGCTGGCCATTCCGTTGAACCTCGTCGTCCAATCCATCTACCACGATACTCCTCATCCAAATACCGTCTTACTGCACCGTAATAGTGTGGAGGAGCACCATCCTGTTGGAATGTTATTTCCAAATTGCCGAATTCATTTGGATTATCTTCCAAAATTTCAAGGATTCACGGTTCTATTGCGTTTTGCAACAGCTCCAGATAAACCTCACCAGTTAAATAAGTATTTAAAAAAAGAGGCCCAACGATGTGGTTTCCCAGGATACCTGCCCAAACATTCACAAAATTCTAGTCTTCATTCTGGGTTGTCGTCTGAGAGTTGATGAACCAGTTTTAATTTGTATGGATGAAATTTGTTTTTTTTTCAACACCCTGTGTACTGTACTTCGACTGACTTCACAGGTAGATGCAACGTGAGTTGTTGAAGGAGTAGGATTAACTATTACTTCTGCCAGTATATCAATTTTTTTCTCATCAGAAATTTGTGGTCTGCCAGATCGTTTCGCATCATTAATACTACCCGTTGTTTCAAACTTATGAAGAAGCTCCCTTGAATAAGTCCTCGAAACGGGGCGATCGGAAAACCTCTCATTAAAAATGCGTTCTGCTGCATGAATATTTTGTCCAGTTTCACCAAGAATTAGGATCGGTGCTACATTATCACCCAAAGCACGTACCATTTCGCTTCTTGAAGCACTCAAAGGTTCGGCTCACAACAGTTCAACAAATTATTGAAATGTACAAAAATATTAAAAGTACCAAAAGCTGCTAAAACAGTTAAACGTTCGATCAACAATACACAAATTATTAAATGTACAAAAACTTAGACAATTACAAAAACGTCGAATTAGGCAGACTAACAAAAACGTCAGCTCATTTGACAACTATCCAGAGGCGGAGCTTGAATTTTGCATTTTGGTATTTACTGATTCAATTCATCACAGCTTTGCGTTTTTTAAAAGCGGGTTGCCAAAACTGCCATAAACACAAACAAAATTAGTATCATTGAATAGGTTTTTTCGATACCTTTCAAAAGAGGTTTCGCTTGCCGTAGGGTTCCATTCAAAATTATTGGTCACAATGGCCTTGTGACGTCATCTTTGACGATTTCGTCATCTATCATCACTAGTAGGGAAGTGTACTACCTTCAATATTCAGTTTTCGAATTTCACTTGTTAATGTATAATCGTTCCAAAAATAAGAGGGGGGAGGGGACTTTTGAGAAGCACTGTATATTGGAAGTGTCTCTCTTGCTGTATTGTGATTTCTCAGTTCCTTCATCCCTTTCTATTTCTCTATTCGCTGTTTTTAGTCGTATAAATCTTGGTAATACACGTTTTTTGATTCATAGACCTTTCTTGATTCAAACATTTGGAAATGTTCTCCTTTCAGATGAGAATTAAAAAAAAAGAACTTAACATAATGAAACAAATTGCAGGGAACAATGGATATAAAGTTGACATGATAAATAGTATTCTCTCCAAAAAACTCCATTCAAAAGCTATGTACGAAGTTTTCCTACCACCAAAAACTCTAATGAAAATCATAGAACACTCATATATTGTGGACAGACTTCGGAAAGAATAGCTTCATTTCTTAATAAACAAGATCTAAAAATTGCATATAGAACAAATAATACGTTGGGTAGATCCATTAAAAATAATAAAGATAGAATTTCGAAAGCCTAAAAATCGGGAGTATATAGATTGAAGTGTGGAACTTGCCCTAAGGTATACCGGGTGATTCTCTAAGGTGGCTCAATTTAAATATTTTGACATATTTACTTGCCTTGCCGTATTTCCGGTTTGACCCCAACTTTCGATTTTTAAATGGGACATCCTATATATTTTTGCTTATTTCGATCGATAATGTCATTCTAAATCCAACAACATCTCACTTGTCAATATTTGACAAATAGTCATTTTTATTTCAATTTTTATTTTTCGATCTAGAATGCTATGGATCGTGTAAATCGCTTCATTCTTTATCAAATAACATGGGAAAAATACGACTTTGAGGCTTATGACTTCACAGTCGTTCTAAGAATTATTTAAAAGTTGCAAATATGAATTTTTCCAGTTAACTTGATTTTTTCAAATGGAAAGGGGTGGCTCGTCGGCTTTCTATGAAAGATCATTTTCTTACGAATAATTTGATACCACACACTTTCACTTTATTTTCACTATTTTTCTGAATAATTGCAAGAAGCGATCATACCTAATAACAAATAATACGTATTCGGTATACTTATGCACTAAATCCTGTTATTCTAGTTATCCGTGACGAACAATTGAAGCTGTTGCTAGGACTACCTAAATAAATAGGCTAATGAATATGCTGTCACTTTTAAAAACTTATTTGTTGCGTAATTTATAATTTGATATGGAAAATTATACTAGAAACGAGAAAATTGGCATGTTGCTAATTTACGGAGAAGCAAAAAAGAATGCAACTGATTCGAATTTATGCTCAGAGATTCCCTAATCGTCGCCATCCCACTCGGCATTATTTTCCAAAACTGGTAAGGAAAATATGAAATGAACCAGAAAAATGCCAATAACTATTTCGAAAACTGGAAAGTAAAATGCGAAATGAACCAGAAGAAAATGCCAATAACTTCATCGTCAGTGAACAAAAAGAAGTAGACGTGTTGGCCTATGTTGAAGTGAATTGTGCGGCCAAATTGTTTCTGGGTGTGATATAAGTTATTCGTCCGATTGGAGAATTCTTCACAAATATAATTATCGATCATTCAAGTACCAACTACACCAACATCTTTACGATAACGATCACAACCAAAGATTAACTTATTGCAACTGGTTTTTGACTAAATACAGAGAAGATGTACGTTTTCCATTTAAAATTATTTATTCAGATGAAATTCGATTCACCAACTTGGGTCTGTTCAATTGGAATAATAATAAGTACTGGTCTCAAACAAATTTACAACTGATGCAAGAAGGGAATTTTCGAGAGCGATTTGGTTTCAATTGCTGGATGGGTATTATCGGAGAAAAACTTTTGGTGCCAATAATTCTCGACGGACAACTTACTACGGAAAGATATCTACCGTTCCTTATAAATCAAATTAATGATTTCATTGAAGACTTGCCACTGGCTAACCAAGTTGATATCTATTTTCAACAAGATGGAGCGCAATCTCACAATTCTCAAGTCGCAAGAAAATATCTGAATGACACCTTCCCAGAAAAGTGGATTGGCACTTATGGACCTATTCAGTGGCCTACAAAGTACATTCTTAAGTTGTCATATTTTTTCATAATGTATTATTTCTTTTTCATATTCTAGATCACCAGATCTTACTCCGCTAGATTTTTTATCTGGGGATCAATTAAAAATCAGGTGCATAACACAGCATCATCTACTCGTGAAGAACTGGAGTGTAAAGTAAGGGTGGCATTTCAGAACATCACTGCGGAACAGCTAATCAATGTGGTGCGCGCAACAATTGAAAAGGTTGAACTTTGCCGTGATCAAGGAGGAGGTCATTTTGAAAATTTAGAACCTTAATGGAAGAGAAATTAGTCAAGAAATGCAGATAAGTCACGAATCAGCAAGAAAAATACTGAAAAAGCAAGGATGTCGAGCATTTAAATAACAGTTACATCAACATTTGTATGCTGATGATGGCGATAGACGGGTAGTATTTTGTGATTGTCTGCTTCAAAATCATAGAGTTAACCCAAATTTTATCAACTTTATTTTTTTTTCGGACTAATAACGATTTACAAATAATGGTATGTTCAATAAGCAAAATACTCGGTACTGGGCCCAACAAAATCAACTTGCGATGAGAGTGGGAAATTTTCAATAAAGGTTTGGCGTCAATGTCTGGGCTGGTATCGTTGGAAACAGAATAATTGGGCCAATATTGTTTCAAGGTCAGTTAACAGGAGTTAGGTATTTAGGTTTTATCCAAAATGAAATCGAGGATCATCTTAATAATTACCTTTGCAGTTTTAGGCGAATTTACTTCCAAGAAGATGGAGCACTCTCTCATAATACCAGATAATTTATTAATTACTTAATAGAGCATTTTAATAATCGAGTTGTTGCATCCAATGATCCAGTACGATGGCCTGTGCTAGATTTCATTATTTGGGGATATGTTAAAGAAAAGGTTTACTATGCAAGAGCCCCAGCCACTCTTGAAATTTCAGAAGAAATATTTCTACGGGCATTTAGAAGTATAACTCATCAAATTTTCACGAAACGTGTTGAGAGAAACAATTGAACGAGTTGAAATGTGTCTTGAACAAGGAGGAATGCACTCTAAAAATTGACTTCAGTGAAAGTAAATAAATTATTATCAATGGCTCGTACACTCAACAAAAGTACATAAATTATTATCCAGTATTTTCCTTGGTAATATTTAATTTATGTCCATATTTTTAATCCAATCGCAAATAAATTAGTATCGATAGATTCGTCAAAAAATCCTTTTTTCAGATAGTGCTTTTCCAGAAATGGTCGCCATTTGAAAAATAATAGTTAGACACAAAAATGTAATTTTAGTTTACATCCGATCATGCCATTTAGATGCAATATTAAAAGTAACTCTGAAAAAATGAAGTAGGCGTAAACACTTTTAAATAATTCTTAAAAGACTGTGAAGTATTTTTTCCATGTTACTTGATCAAGAATGAAGCGATTCACACGATCCATGGCATTCTAGATCGAAAAATAAGAATTGAAATAAAAATGACTATTTGTCAAATATTGACAAGTGAGATGTTGTTGGATTTAGAATGACATTATCGATCGAAATAAGCAAAAATATATAGGATGTCCCATTTAAAAATCGAAAGTTGGGGTCAAACCGGAAATACGGCAAGGCAAGTAAATATGTCAAAATATTTAAATTTAACTATAATAACAACCCCCAAATTTTTTTTAAAAAAAAGAATCACCCGGTATATATTGGATAGACTGGTAGAACATTTAAAGATAGGATCCATGAACATCATATGAGTTATGTAAAAAAAAAAAAATTCAACATATTCCAATCACCTAGAGGAAAACCATTGTTTCAATGATGATTTCGAAGGTATTAAACTGAATCAGTTGGAAACGTTAGAAATTAATAGGTTGAAAAATTCGAATTATCACTCAACGACCAACTTGATTGAATAATTCACCACCTTTGAATTTTTTTAGATTAAATCCCTTTGTAATTATCATAATTGAGGATATATTTTGATGTTTTGGGAGATTATTGTCGGTACTTAACTCTTTAGATGATGACCTGAGAATGAGGAAGTAGGTATAAAACTGTTGACCATTGTATATTAAGTTTATCATTCGCCTTGAGCTAGCGAAACATGTTGTGAATTTATTAAAATTATATTGAAATCTAATCGTATGTGTTGTGATTTATAATTACTATGGATAGTAGGTAAGTAACGGCCGAGTCAATCGAGAATTTGAAAATATACAATCACATTTCAGCATACTCGACGCATTTTTCCATCACCAAGGTTACTGGAATCTGGCAAATAAACATACTGAAACCGCTGAACGATTCTACATTGAATGACAACAAAGAACTGTTCATTACTATGGAAGCCTCTGCTAAGGGTAGCACGAAAACCGGAGTTTCAGTTTTAGTTCTGAAACTACCAGAACTAACACCACCTGAATTCTCAGATACTTACTACACAGCTGATTATCCTACAACTGGAAGCGGTAGTATAAGTTTCGAGAAAGACCTCTCATTCACAAATTTTGCCGCAGCAGATTACACAAAATTACAAATCAATGTGAGCGGTAAGTTTTCCAATAAAGTATTTCACATTTGGGCCTTCATGCGGATTCTAACACTTCACCAAATACTGGAACACTGGACCGAACACTAAATCAAACACTTAATCCAACACATCAAATCTAAAATTGTATCCACCGAAATCACACCAGACGAATGGAATCGCCATCATTACTCGTCAAACACACTCCAACACAGCACAATCAATAACTGAATCCATTTACGATTTCAGAATACTCTGAGAACTTTGACATCAAGTATAGTTCTACGTCGAAAAAGTGGCAAATAAACATCAACTCACCTCTAGAAGAATCCGTTCTCAAATCCCAATCAGTTATTGTTTTGACTCTGATTGCAAAGGAAACAGGTAAAGCGGGTTCGGGACAAGCTACACTTGTTCTGAATTTGCCGGGTAAAGAAGCTGAAGTTGGACCAATATTCTCGCAACCTTACTATGGCGCCACTTATCAGTACGACGCTGGGAAACCCGTCGTGGTGTTGAATGATAAAATTGAAATAACCAACAAGGCTGATCCTACTAAAATAACTATGGTAGCAATTGGTGAGATATATTTACTATTACTATACACTAATGTGGTTATGGAAATGAATTCATCAATAGAATGCAATAATATTTATAATCAATATTTTTTGGATGATATCAATACTTTTCTTCCATAGAGTAGCTCTAATGGTTATCTCTGACACATATAATCAATCAATCAATCAATATATACTTTATTGTCTGAAGAGTTGATTCTTATTGACAAAGCTTGAAAATGGAAAAATATATATATATATATATAAGAAATGTACAGATAATTAGATACGTGAATGTCAAATGGATAAAATGTACAAACATAAAAGATAAATATTACATATATGAATAAAAACATATTGTCAATCTCCTTTAAAAAGAAGGAAAAAAAAAAAAAAATAAAAAAATAAAAAAACATATGAGAAAAAAAAAAAAAAAAAAAATATTACATATCTAAATAAAAAACATATTGTCAATCTACTTTAAAAAAGAAGGACTATTGAAACAACACATTATAAACAAACACATTAATAAAATACTATGTCATTAACAAAAGGGTAACTAACTAACTAACAATTACCACCCTTAAGATTTAACAGTAGTCTTGCATAATAAATCAAAACATGAGATAAAAAATAAAAAATTCAATAATATAAATATCCAGTATCAAATCAATTCCCATAAAGGGAAATATAGTATATCATCATAATATTCCTGCAGGTTATAATAAGCTTTCTGCAATACAGCCTTTTTTACAGTCTTTCGAAAGTTCTTCAGAGAAGTTATGTTTCTATAACTGGCTGGCAGATGATTATATATTTTTTTGCTTTCATATATGATGGAGTTTTTTGTCAGACTAGATTTAGGTAAGGGTAAGGGAACACAACCTTCATTTCTTGTTTTATGTTTTCGTGTTTCAGTAGGTGTTGAACCATATTTTGTGTGGATGAGGCATACAGTTTCCAAAATGAATAAACAAACGAGTGATATATTTGTTGGCTAATAAAAGTGGTTTGCAGTGATCGTGATATTGAGCTTTACACAGGTATCGGATTGCTCTTTTGTAGAATAAAACACATTGAAACAGCTGGTTATTGCATAAACCCCAGAAGGCAATGCCATACCTCAAATGTGACTCAACTAGGGAAAAGTAGACCATCCTAGCCGAGGCTACGTTTAATTCTCTTGAAACAATTTTCATTGCAAAGCAGCTAGAGGCTAACTTCTTGCTCAAGGTCGTTACATGCTCATCAAATTTTAGCTTGTTGTCTATAATTAGACCTAGAAACTTAGTTTGTGGCTTATTTGTTATAATCTGGTTATCTAAGTACAAATTATCAAAGTCAAACTTAAAGGTGACTAATATTATAAATTTCGGTAATATATATGGGTGAGGGTTAGACGACTGTGTAAGTTAAGGAAAAAACGAGGTTTGGGTATGCAGTAATAGGGCTGAAGTAACGTGTACTCTTGTTTCTATTCAAGCTTTCGAGTCTTTATTGGCTCTTCTTCAGGTACTCTACAATTGTCGTATTTTAGTAAAATTAATAATGTTTTTTTTTATTTACGAATTTTGAGTTCAAAAATAGGAATTGCTTTTCACAAAAATAAAACACAAATTCAGAGAACATTCAATTACTTCAAAAGTAACAATACATTGTTTTCTTTGAATACATAATACTTTAAATATGAGAAGAAACTTTTTTTTTAAACTAACAACTGCTAGAATTGTGCGGGAATGGCATAGAATGATGGAACAAAGGTGAATGAATCAATAGAAATGCTGTCAACTGTTATGTGGGTTGACAGAAATAGGAACAGGTGTGTCTACGTCAATTGTCATAATTCTGAGGAACTGTTATCAGAATGCTTTGTAGGAATGCGTAATAGATAAGAGTAAATGATACTTAAACTGTCAATATCAGTTTTGGAATTCATAGAACCTGAGTCTATGAGTCGATTTGAACTTTAGATAATCCTGCCCACAGTGGACTGTAAGATGTCGTGCATTGAAAATATCAGCAATTTGTCGATGAGTTGTACTTTCTCCGCAAATGAGTACAATTTCTATTTTTTCCTGCAAAGTCAGCATTTCTATTGACACTACTTGATGAAATTTTAGGAAACGTCAAACACTTTTTCCATTCTTCGTGACACGCAATTCTGTTGTTTCCATAGCATACTTCTTAGTTCAAGAGCACCTTGATTGATGATTATTTTTTTAGAATTCTTTGGAGAATAATTGTTTATCACAAAATTAGCAAGAATTTGATGGGACAATTGAATTGAAATTTTCAGCATTCAACTGAAATGCCCTATTGTATGTGTTGAATGTTTCGTAATGTTACATACAACCACAAGTTCTAGGAAGAAATGATATAATTTAAAAGAAGAATAACACACGACAGCTGAAGCATAACATTGTATTGCTTAATGATTGGCTGCTGATCGAACCTCTCATTCTGAATCTTTCGTCCCATTGATTTCGTCATAACGGTACTTGAAGTGTACAAACAATTCAAATAGAGATATCTCCGTTAGCTCGCAACTTCTATATAGGTGTATTTTTGTGAAATCAAATATGTTGACGACTACATCTTGTCGAAAATGGTCCCAACTATGGAAACTTTTTACGGAGAATTCGTTGGAATTAAGGGGGTTCTTACTCCTCTAGTTTGATGGAGAAATAAAATCTGAAAATTGTGGAACTCAAAGTGCTGAATTTTTCAGCAACATTGAGAAATAGAAAGCAAAACATTTTTCCTAAACATTTACGTAACAAAAAATGTATTCTTCCTTTACCCGTCCAATCAACTAGAATTTTTTTATACGTACACGGATGGAGTTAACGTTAAGCATTACGTGCAGCTCGTGATGAAATAAACTGAACGTCGGTGAAAGAGTTAAATACAATATTGGATTCATTATAGTATTTACTTTGTAGCATTTTGGCGGTGGTGTTCCAAATTGTTTTATCTACCGCTTCTTTGTAGTCTTCTCCGTTGCCTTTTCGCATATTAAATGTCCAATCTTGCAATATTACATTCAATTTCTCGATGGAAGTATCTGACTCAAATTTATATCTTTTTGCATCGCAAAACGTAGAAAATTGTCGCCAGATTGATGATTGCGCCGTAACTGTATTAGTAGGCACACAGGTATTAACAATTTGACTAATTTCGGCGTTCGTAGACTCACAGAATCGACTCATTGTTAGTGCTTAGGAATTCAATAAGTTGTTGACAAACATGTCAAACTATTTATTTCGTCTACCAACACCAATTGATAAACAAATGAATGAGTGAAAAAACCACTAGTGCATTTGTAGAGTTGTGATTTTCAGGGTTGGGAAATATCAACTTTTGTTTTCAATGACTACTATTACATTAGTTATATAATATTGTAATCAATTAAACTACATTATTATTCGCTTTATATCGCTAATTTGAATCTGACATCATTTATTATTCAAATGCAGCAGTTTTGTTCATTTCCACAACCAATATAGTGTGTATCGTTTACAATGCGATACTATACTGTACCAATGGATCCGATTGCTTGATTTTCAGAATATCCGGATACTTTCGACATAAAGTATGATGCGACGAAAAAAATATGGGCCGTAACAGTTGAATCGCCCTTGAGCGATGCCATCCTTATAAACGCAACAGACTTGGTGATCTCATTGAATGCCACCGACAACGAAAACGGTTTGAGTAGTTTTTCAGTCATCCGTCTCAAATTACCAAGTGTCAACACAGAAGGTGCCCCAAAGTTTTCGAAAACCTACTACATGGCCTACTATAATGATTCTGATACCAAACCAACTGTGGCATTCACTGAACCTTTGGTGATACAGAACAGAGAAAGTCTCGACAATATAACTATTTCTATTGATGATGCCAGTAAGTTCAAACTCTTAGCTCAGTCAAAATGGTCTTGATTGTCTTTTGAGAGTATTTTTCTGGGAGGCGATTTCTGATTTGAGCAACAAATATTGTTTTCCCTTGGGGATTGAGGTATAGCCTCGAGCGCAATGAGTTTGTCAAGGAGATGCATACCACAGACAGACGTGTGACGTCATTCTGCAAGTAAAAAATCGAAACGCGTCAGTCTTTCACGAATTGCACTGATGAGATACTAAGAATGTCTTCAAGATATTATCACTGGGTTCTAACAATTTCACAAGACCCAGTATTTGACATTCTCCAATCTTAACTACCTACTTTGAGAAATATAAATTTTTTGTACATTTATCACTACTCTAAATGCAAATAGAGATTAGGACAGGTTTGAAAAAGGCAAAAGTCCTAATTAAATTCACCGGTTTTAGGTAAAATTGCACGGAAGCATCAAATACTTGACAAACAAAAAATATAGTAACAGGACACACTTTATATTCGTTATGTTATTGAAAAATGTTGTACAAGACATGGAATTTATATGAAATGCACAACCGTCTGACAACCAAAGCTTTCGTGAAGTAATTCTTTAAAAAGATTTATATATTCATTTCTATGATTGGTGGAACCAAATTGAACATTTATGATCCCTCCAAACTGTTTTAGATATTTGCAATTCAAAATACGCGCGGGACTTTGGGATGAGATGAAAAAAAACATCGAAAAAACATATTTCAATAGAATCTCAAAACAAGTACAAAAATGCTAACTAAGGAAACATACACTTGGTAAAAAACAACAAAACAAACCGAAATTGTGTTCTTTATCCGAAATAAATAATTTAAACCTAGCCGTATTATTTGAATTTTTGACAATACAGTTAATCAATTTATGAAATCCATCTATTATTTTGATATTCATTTTTACCCGACTACGGCGAAGCAAAAAGGAGGGTTATGATTGACCCGTACGTATGTGGCTATGTGGGTATGTATGTATGTATGATAGATAGATAGATAGATAGATAGATAGATAGATAGATAGATAGATGTTTATTGACTACGTTATATAAAAGTTACATTTGTAGCAGGTCATAGGTGTGGACAATTTGTATGTATAAAATAGTTGAACACAGAATGCACTTAATGATACAAAATATCACATGAGCATAAAAACATTATAAATATAAATAAAAGTTTCCAACAGGCAATAATCAAGCAGGTATATTATTAGCGGAATGTATTAAGAAAGGCAAATTTGTGAGTATATGTCATAAGTATATGAAAGAGAATAAAAAAAAATTATATATTACAGGCCATAAATTCATCAACTGTGTAGAAACAGTGGTGGGAGCATATTTTCTCGACTTCTGCTTTGTATTGATTATAATTTGGGGTTTTAATTTCTTCAGGTAATTTGTTATACAGAGTGGACCATTGAAAACGAAACAGCGGACACGTCAACTACATTTTCGAGGGGGACATCGTTCGCGATGAAATTCCATTCCATCCCTCGGAGCTGTGACCACCCACCCCTAAATTTTTATATAGCAACATATGGCAAGTGATACCTCATTTGAAAGGTATTTTTCTTCTCAATATGAGACAACAAAAATAAATTGATTCTATCGATTCGTTTTCCAGATATAGGAACTTAAAGTTGGGAAATCACTGTTTATTCACTCAATCAATAAAAACAATATCTGATAAAGCAACTGTCGCAATAATTATTATTTTCAATGAACTCAATGTTCAAATTGTCTACCACCCATTTCCATACAATAGTACAGGTTCTATTCAAAATGAGACCTCACATTTCGTAGCATTTCCGACGTTATTCGACGGTATTCTTCAATAATTCTCCTTCGTAAATCTTCCAGAGATTCTGGTCCGGTTGCAAATATTTTGTTTTTCAAGTGACCCCACAGGAAAAAGTCGAGTGGGGCTAAATCTGGAGATCTGGCTGGCCACTCTATAGAGCCTTTTCTTCCAATCCAACTTCCAGGAAACATTCTATCCAAAAACGCTCTAACATGCTGTGCATAATGTGTTGGTGCCCCGTCTTGTTGAAATATCAAGTGGTCTTCATGGTAACGATCGTCATTTTCAATGATGTCTACTAATTGTGGATAAACAAATTCATTCAATAATTCCAAATAAGTTTCTCTTATCAGGTTACCATCGAGAAATACTGGTCCAATCAAACGGTCCCCAAAAATACCGGCCCAGACATTGAGTTTTTGGGGAGTTTGAGTATGGACTTCGTGGAAAACATGTGGATGGGCATCTGACCAATAACGACAATTATGACGATTCACAGTCGAATTCAAAAAGAATGTAGACTCATCAGGAAAGCAGATGTTGAAAAGGAAATTCTCATCAGCATCTATTCTCGTATTCATAATTTCACAAATTTCCCGTCGCCTATCAAAATCATCTTCATTCAATTGGTGTACCAAATGAATTTTGTAGGGATGGAATTTATGATGTTTCAGGATTCGGCGGATACTGGTTCTACCAATTTCCTTGTGCTCAATGTTGGGTCTGCATGAACTTGTACTAAAAGTCCAACTTCAACAGCTTCATTTCCCAACGGAAATTCACGTTTCTTGTTGGCTACTGATCCAGTTTGACGAAATTTTGAACTAATTCTAGAACGTATTCTCTAGCAACAAGTTTATCTGGATGCGTTTCGTTGAACAAATTAGCTGTACGGTTGCCGCACTCATCATTCTTAAAAAACATTGTTATTATTTCAACTCTTTTCGCGATCGTATACTCCATTATTGCGGAAAGATTCAGCAGTTTTAGTCAAGTAATTCACTCTAATGTCGTTCAATCAAAGATCAGTGACACTGATAGACGTCCACAATTGCGATTTGGCGAAAAAATTTATCTCTAACATGTTTTTGTTGTACTTGCATTTGAGTCGAATTCGAGAAAACGTCTTTCTATCGATTCTTAAGAAACGGAATTGCATGTTATTTGTTGGTAAACAGTTAGATCATTCAATTCCTTGACAATAATAATTATCTTCAAACAGTTGCATTGTTAAATGTTATTTTTATTGATTGAGGAATAAAAAGTTATTCCCCAACTTCAAGTTCCTATATCTCGAAAACGGATCGATGGAATTAATTTATTTTTGTTGTTCGATATTGAGAAGGAAAATACCTTTCAAATGAGGTATCACTTGCCATATGTTGCCATTTAAGAATTTAGGGGTGGCGGTCACAGCTCCGAGGGATGGAATGTATTTCGGGTGAATTTCATCGCGAACGATGTCCCCCTCGAAAATGTAGTTGACGTGTCCGAGCGTTTTTATATAAGTCGGTTCTGCCGACCTACAGAGTTTCTGGCTTCGTATTCAGACGATGTCTTGGTTCTCTTAGCAGATTTTCATTTTTGGTATTATAGCTATAATACTCGGCATTAGTTGGGTAGACATTTTTGTTTTTATGTATAAGTAGTCGTGAGTAGTACATGTATAGAGAAGGTACGGACATTATTCGATATTCGGCAAACAGCGGCCGGCAGTGATCCCTATGTCCTGCATTAGCTATGACTCTATAGCCCTCTTTTGAGATTGGAGTATTACCCCATAGAATGATACCGTGATTCAAATGGGATTGTATGAGACCAAGAAAGGCATTCAATCAAGTTTTTACGTTTGCAAACTTTTTGAGTTGACGCAAAACATACGTGTATTTGGATATTTTTTTGCACAGTTCATTTACATGTGCGGACCAGTTGAGATTATCATCCAAGGTTATTTTAAGGAGATTAGCAGTGCCACCATTTGAGAGTGTGTGATTTGCGAAAAAGTTCAATTTTTGTGTTTTATTTCTGTTCAGGCAGAGTAGATTATTACTATACCAATGATCTGCTATATTTTCCACCTCATCTTCAATGTATTCAAGAGTGCGCAAGTCTGAGTGTCTGTTAATCAATGTCGCATCATCGGCATACATGACAATAGTGTTCGGAAAAAGGTAGTAAAAAATATCGTTGAAGTAAATAATGAGCAGAAGGGGTCCCAAGACAGCCCTTGGGGCACACCATATTTAATTTCACGTAAGTCGGATAGCTTCTTGTTATCAGGATAACTGAGTTCTTCCTGTGAGTTATGATTTTATCAGTTGGAGAGGTAAACCGCCTACGCCATAATGTTCAAGTTTTTTTATTTGAAGATCATGAGAAACACAATCAAACGCTTTACTGGGATCTACAAGTGTGATTGATTTATAAATTCCTACCTCAAAACCGTCGATGATGTTTTTTACCACCGTATAAATAGCAGATTTTTCCTGAACCCAAACTGAAAGGACCCCGCAAAATCCTTATGGAAAATGGCTCTCGGCTAAATTTGCTGAAACTCTGCAGAAAGATAGTATTCGGTATGCTGATCAAAAGTCTCACTGGGCAGAACCCTCCATTTTCAACCCCAGACCCCCTACAGCCCCCCAAAGCCCCCAAAGTACACTTTCCGGTGTGTTAATGCATAACAGTTCCAATTAATCTTCAAAGCGTTTTTTTTTACTGCCCACCCCGTTCTCCAACCGAATCCTACATTCTACCCTCACCAGACCTCGCCCCCCCCCCCCCCCCCAACCCTTCATTAACGCCCCATTACACACTTTCAAGAAGGTTAAAGATTATTTAATTGTTTCATTTCAATATTTTGAAGCTTTTATTATATACATGTATACATTAAGCACACCCCTCCCTCACCCCCCGCACTACCACCCCATCCTTTATGAATGCCCCATTACACAATTGCAAGGTTAAAGATTTTTCAATTGGTTTCATTAAAATCTTTCATGTGTATACTGTGTAATGATATATATATATATATATATATATATATATATAAATATATATATATATATAAATATATATATATATATATAAATATATATATATATACAGTGTGACCCATTTAAAATGGAACCACCCCTGTAAAATACGCATTTTTCAGTCATTCTCAAATTATAATTTTTTTTGAAAATCAAGCATCAAAAACTGTATCTTGACACAAATTTTCATAACTTTAGTTTCATTTCCAAGGCACTCTATGGTTTTTTTTCTTCGTTTAACACGGCAAAAGTTTATTAGGCAATGTTTGTTTTGAAATTTGACTACATCACTGGATTCGTAGTCGTTATAAATGAAAATCATGACAATTTCATAAAAAAATATTGGTTAACAATGAAGTTACAACAACTTCAATTTTGGAAACAAAGTATTTGATATTAATTTTCATTTAGATTATAGACATATTTAAAATCTGGCAATACTGCCGATACAAAGTAAAACACCAGTGAATTTGTACAGCGAAAATCCGAAGTCAATAGCTCATTCCGTTCTACAGTTATAACTCCTGAAAGTATGGTAATGTGAGCGATTTCTGGTGGAAGCGATTTTGTAATAAAAATCTAACTACGCCACTGGATTTGTGAATTATATTCCCTTCAAATCATTCATTTGAGTTTAGGTTAAAAGTGTATTCGAAAATAACAGAAAATTAAGAATTATTTTCAAGTTATGCAGTTTTCAATAGCCGATAAAAACGAAATGAACCGAATCAAGTTTGAAAGTATCAACATTATTTATTCAATAATAAAACAGAAAGCAGGACAAAAAAATTTTCCTTTTTTATTCTGCAAAACTCAACTGAAACAAGCTTTTAGAGAAGGTATCAATAATTTGAGGAAAGCTGAACTAATACATTGGGCATAGGTATTGTACTAAATCAATAGTAGGCTGTGATTTAGTGCACCACAAATCGCTCACATTACCATACTTTCAGTAGTTATAACTGTTGAACGGAATGAGCTATTGACTTCGGATTTTCGCTGTACAAATTCACTTGTGCTCTATTTTGTATCGGCAGTGTTGCCAGATTTCAAATATGTCTGCAATCTAAATAAAAATTATAATCAAATACTTTGTTTCCAAAATTGAAGTTGTTGTAACTTCATTGTTAACCAATATTTTTTTATGAAATTCTGATGGTTTTCATTTATAACGACTACGAATCCAGTGGTGTAGTCAAATTTGGAAAAAAAATTGCCCAATGAACTTTTGCCGTTTTTGACGAAGAAAAAAAACCATAGAGTGCCTTGGAAATGAAACTAAAGTTATGAAAATTTGTGTCAAGATACAGTTTTTGATGTTTAATATTAGAAAAAAATATTTTTGAGATTGACTGAAAAATGCGTATTCTACAGGGGTGGTTCCATTTTAAATGGGTCACACTGTATGAATATATATATATATATATTATATATATAAACAGATAAACAGAGATCCTTTGAAACATATCCTTGGGTTCGCGCAAAGGTTATCGGCGCTCCTTTGCAACTTTTCCTTGTGTTCGCGCAACAGTCCTATTGGGGATAGTTGCCGATTATTCTCTTTCTGTGTTTTCGTTTGTCGAAAGCTACTTGAGTGTCGTAACCTCACATTTCAGGTACACCTCGTGCATATATGAAATATGATATCTGTAACAATTGACAAATAGTTCAATAGATCTGTCAAGTACGTTATCAAGGGTTTATTGTCTAATTAACATATATTACTTTGGGGGCTTTGGGGATCTGGGGATGAAAATGGAGAGTTGTGCCTATTAAGACTTTTGATCAGCATACGGAATACTATCTTTTTGCTGAGTTTCAGCGAATTTAGCCGAGAGCCATTTTCCATAAGGATTTGGCAGGGTCCTTTATGTATGAGAGAATAATTTTCAAAGAAGCTTGTGAGACGTCTTTCCAATATGATTTCAATTACTTTCCCAATAACAGGGACTAAAGATATCGGTCGATAATTGATGGGGTCATCGGGGTTACCTTTTTAAAAAATAGGAATAACTTTGGACATTTTCAGACAATCTGGGAAAGTACCGGTACTGAAGCATATATTTATTAAACTTGTTAATGGCTGAGTGATAATATCGATAAGTTATTTCAAAAGGTTTGAGTTGATATCGTATATATCGAAACTTTTCGAGTTTTTCAAGGACTTTATTGCATCCATTACATCGATAACGGTCACTGGTTCAAGAAAAAGGTAACATTTGGGCACGGCACGTGTCTCAAGTAGTCTTCAGGATCACAGTCGGTAGCGGGTAATATTTTCGGCCGCAGTTGAAAAGTAATCAAAAAATCTATCACAAGTTATAGTGCAGTTTTTGGAGGATTAGAATTCCGTTGGTAATTGATTATATGCCACTTTGCCCTAAAGCTTACGATCGCTTACTACTGCTAGAATGTATTGTTTTGTTAGGGTAAGTGGCATATGACCACGGCTATCCTCTGAACATCACTATGAATATGTATTAAATACATTGAAATATATTACGTGTAAGTTGTTTATTCAATAGATGTTGTATATTCAATAATTTGTACATAACAATTTCAGAACAGAATATTTTCTTGTTTCATACTTTTAAAAGCGTGATTTTTTAGTTTTTGAACTTATTCTTATTCGCTTTGTTATTGATTTCCGAAAACTTTGTATGTTACGTCTCTATACCTATCTCCAGCGGTTTTAGAGAAATTAATTGTGGTATTTCAATTCCTAAAAAGCTGAAATTTCGGGTATAGTATACCAATGTTCTATTTATTAGTTATGTCTGAGGGAATTTGTCCTCTATTATACAGGGTTGTTTAAAGTTTGTGGTTTTACCGATAGATACAAAAATGGTGAGAAGCGCATTTTTTTTAAATGGAACACATGTATCATGTTCTTATACTTGAATAAAGGCAAGTTTCTATAAAAATCGAATTATTTTGCCATATTTAAAATTAAGTAGCTATGGAATGTCATGATACATCATTTCAAAGGAACATTTGTCTTTCAGGATATTTGATAATATACAGGGTGTTCCATTCAAAAAAATGTACTTTCAACCATTTTTTTATCTATCGGTAAAATCATAAGTTTTGAACGACCCTGTACAAATCAATCTCCGTTCATTTTCCGAAAACAATTACATTTGGTGTACCTTAAGGATCCATCATATGGTATTTACTGTGCAGGAACTCCAAGAAATCAGAAATCGCCCTCCGAACGCATCCAAACGCTCGAAAACTTCTTATCTTTCTCAATCATTTATAGATTATAAGGATTATTTCGTCATAAAATATAACAAAGCTAACAAACAATGGACCATTTCAATCAAAAAAAAATTAGATGAGTCTATATTGAATTCCGGAAGCGATCTCGTAATGGGACTAACAGCTACCGATTCCACGAATGTCAAAGAAGTAGGTCAGGCAACGCTGGTGGTAACGTTACCCAAAGTGAACAGTGACGATGCTCCGAAGTTTTCAAACATTTTCTATGAGACTGAATATGTATCGAAATCCACCAAACTCGATACCGAAATAAAAATTACCAATAGAGACAAAACCGCTTTGGGAAAGATTACTATAACAGTTGATAAGGGTAAGTATATACATTAGGGACAAGGTAACCTGAAACAAGGAATCACATTCGAATAACTCTTCTATAAATAAGAAATCACGTAATGACTCTCGACAATATTTTCTAAGATTTTCAACGATTTGAAAAAATTCAAACGCTCGATCAAGAAGATGTTAACAGTTATGGAAGTCCAAACAAATCAGTTAACCCTCATTAGTCGAAAAATGTTGTTCCCCATACAGAGTGTTTCATAATTGAATGCTGATCCTAAAGGGCGATAATCCTTCGATGATTTCAAAAAAATTCTTCATATGAACACTGGTTCGCAACCGCTTTATTTCTGAGATACAGGATGTTGAAATTTAACAAAATAAATAATAGTTTAAAAAAACTAAAAAACACGCTCTTATAGAAAACCAGACTAAAAAAATTTAAAATAAGAACACAAATTATTTTATTTGAAAAAAAGTGTGGGGTGCATGTTATCGCCTCGGCCAACAATCTGTGATCTGAGACATTTCTTACTTTACTGCCCTAAGTGTGTAATGTACTATATGATTATTGGTACCGTGCACCCCACGCTATTTTTTAAATAAAATAAATTTTTTTCTTATTTTCTATTTTTTTAGTCTGGTTTTCTATAAAAGCGTGTTTTTTAGTTTTTATAAACTATTATTTATTTCCTCCTTTCAGTGCGGTTTATTTATGAAAGCGTATTTTTTAAGTTTTTTTTAAATATTATTTTTAATATTTTTTTGCAAATTGAAAAATGGAATAATCTTATCATATTAGGTAATCATAATCTACGACCTCAAAAACACCCACATACCAATTTTGAATAGAATCAGACCATAATCACAAAACTCGGCCGCAATTTTGAAGCGGCCATCTTGAATTTCTCAATTTTTACAGAAGGATCACAATATTCGACCCCAAAAGCTCCCACATACCTATTTTGAATAGAATCAGACCATAATAACAAAAATCGGCCGCCATTTCGAAGCCGCCATCTTGAATTTTTCAATTTTTACAAAAGAATCATAATATTCGACCCCAAAAACCCCCACATACCAATTTTGAATAGAATCAGACCATAATCACAAAACTCGGCCACCGTTTTAAAGCCGCCATCTTGAATTTTCAAATTTTTACAGGAGAATCATGATCTTCGACCCTAAAAACCTCTTATACCAATTTTGAAAAGAATCAGACCATAATCACAAAACTCGGCCGCCATTTTGAAGCCGCTACCTTGAATTTTTAAATTTTCACAAAAGAATCATAATATTGGACTCCAAAAACCACCACAACGAATTTTGAATAGAATCAGAACATAATCACAAAACTCGGCCGCCATTTTGGAGCCGCCATCCTGAATTTTCCAATTTTGACAAAAGAATCATAATCTCCAACCACGAAAACCCTCAGATACCAATTTTGAAGCGAATCGGACCATAATCACAAAACTCGTACGCCATATTGGAGCCGCCATTTTGTTTTTTTTTTTCTCACACAAAAATTCTTAATGCATTGACGCCAGATTTCAAATCATTCGGACGTCTGGAAATGGGTCAAAATCGCGCCCAAAGGAGTCGGTTACAAAAAAACAAACAAACAAACAAACATACAAGTGGAGCTAATATAAAGCGTGTAAAAATCAGCTCTTCTCCAATATCTCTGAAACCGCTTTGTTTTTTTTAACTTTGGTACATGCAAAGTACGCATGAAAATACATTTTTTCCTTGATGAAGGATTTCTTAATTTTGATCAGTGGCGTCCCTGTGAACATGCCCTCTCAGATTTTTTATCAAAATAATGAGACGCCACAAATAAATATAATTTTTGTAATTGTCCTCTATCTTTCCATAAAAATGGTCTCCTGCCTTTTTTTCGACCGGCGGACGGTTTTCGATTTAGAAAATAAAATACATTCATTTGCTTGTCCCTATTCGATTTTTTCTCCTAGTCCTAATTTCACAATTGTGGTAACCATGGGATCTAGGCAAGATTTTTATAATTTAATGATAACTATTATTTAGTTTTTGTAATGAGTACGCATAAAAATACATTTTTTATTTTTTAAAACAACTATTATGAACAAAAATTACCAAAATCAAATTAACTGTTCAAAATGTCCGCCTCCTGCAAGTAACCACGCTTCAGCCCTCCTTCTCATTGACTCGCGTACTCTTTGGAAAATTCCTTATTGCTTTAGGAAACTATTAGCGGTTTCGCAATTCTTCCTCAGTTAGAATTGGTAGACTGTACACCAAACTCTCAAGATGTCCACAAAGAAAATAATCAAGACTGTTTAAGTCTGGGGATCTAGCTGGCCATGACTTTGTTCCCCCACGACCTATCCAGCGAATAAGAAAGTTTTGGTACAGTTTTGAGCAGGTGCACCATCGTGCATAAACCACATGCCATTTCGCATTAGAATAGAAACATCTTTCAACAGCAAATTATCTTTAAGAAATCGGCAATAATTATGTCCATTTAATCAGCGTGGTATAAAAAAAAGGTCCAATTACGTAATCTCCAATAATTCCAACCCAGACATTCAATGAGAACTGCTCCTGGTGATGAGATTCCACGATTGCATGCGGATTTTCCTCGGCCCAAAAATGATTATTATGAAAATTTCTGATAATGTTTTCAGTAAAACTAGCTTTGTCCATGAATAAAATGTCCCTGTCAAATAAAGGATTTTCGGTAAATTTTTTGAGAAACCATTGGCAGAAATTCACTCGTAATGGAAAGTCTCGAGGAAGTAGGGCCTGCACCCGTTGAATGTGATAGGGATATAATAAATAATCATGAAGAATCCTCCATACTAGAATATGGGCGATATTCAAATTATTGGCAACTTGCCCCGTACTTATTTCAGGATTTTCGTCCACTGAATATAAAAACAGCTACCTCAATTGCTGGAGTTCTTGCAGTCTGATGTGCTCCTTTCAAGTGATGATTTGGCTCAAAACTTCCTGTTTCACATAACCTTCTGTGGGTGCTTGAAATCGTTCGAGCATCAGGAACTATTTTATTTGGGAAGCGCTCTTGTTACAGTCTGGCTTCTTATGCCTTCCCGTCAGCAAGCCCATACAAGTAATGCATGTCTGCTAATTCGGTATTTGTAAAATGTACCATGTTTTTTTTTATATAAACAAGTTTTTATAACGTAAATAATATCACGTATAAGTGTCAAAATTGTTTATGTTGAAAACAACGAAATGTGTTCTTAGCATACTAGATGTTTCTAGCCCACAAGACAATCCTACTCCTCTTTAACGGGACAAGCAAATTAATGCATTTTATATTCTAACTCAAGAACCGTTCGCCGGACGGAAAAAAGGCGGGAGACCATTTTTATGAGAAGATAGAGGACAATTACATGGATAATATTTATTTGGGAAAAAGACAGTGGCGTATCATTATTTTGATCAAAAATATGGCAAGGCATGTTAACAGGGACGCCACTGATGAAAATTAAGAAATCCTTTATCATGGAAAATGTTTATTTTTATCCGTACTCTGCATGTACGGGAATTGAAAAAAAAGGCAAAGCGGTTTTGGAGATATTGGGGCAGAACTGATTTTTTTTGTTAAATTTCAACATCCTGTATCTCAGAAATTAAGCGGTTGCGGACCTATGTTCATATAAAGATTTTTTTTTTAAATCATCCAAGGATTATCCGCATTCAATTATGAAACACACTGTATATGGAATATATCTTGTAAGTTTGCCTTTTGTGGATTATAAATGATATCAAGAGAAAACGAATCAATCTCCGAGAGAATCATCAATAATTCCCTCGTTATTCAGTTGTGCCTTCAAAATGGAATGCTCCAGAACGGTATATCCTTTATTTCAACGCTTTGAATTTTCAGCATACGAGACTTACTTCAATGTTTCTCTCAATGAATCGTTATCGATTTGGATCGTGAATCAAATCAAACCTTTGCCAGATGCGATAACGAAAAAACAAACGAATCTGGTAGTCACCCTCACAGCTACGGAGGACAACAATACTGCTACCGGAAAAGCTACACTGGTGTTGAATTTTCCAGTACAAATAGCTCCCAAGTTTTCTAAGGATCAGTATTCCGGAAATTACACGCTAATAGATGGAAAACCTGAGCTGACTGTAGAAGACATAGTGATTACAAATAAAGAAGATCAATCAAAAAATATTATGCCCGGTTTTGTAGGTGAGTGATACACACACTTACACACCTGTGGATGAGACCTACACCAAAGTATTTTTAAGAAGCAATGAACTTCAAACTATATAGATTTCAGTTTTAATTTGGCCAAATTAACTGCGCAAACGAAATGCTTCTCAGAAGATGGAAAAACTTATTTTCAAACTACTACCTCTTCCAGAAATTCATAGAGAGATGGCTATAGTAGTATGGGAAAGATAGCCACAGCTGAATTTTTATTTCTGCCTCTCTTCTTTTCCTGATTATTTTCCTTTCAAAATTCATATCCTCATTTATTCGTCTGAAAACATGAACAGTGTGTTCATGACATCAGATGTCGATTAATCTGCTACTGGAAAATGAACTTTAGTAACTATCAATATTTCCTTTTCAACATGATGTAGATGTTGTTTCTATAGACTGGGGTGATATGATCATTGTTTTTATACGTTATATGTATGTTTGTTCCAACTACTACTTACATATATTAACAATTGATAAACAAAACACTTATTTACCACTTCTCTTTATTAAAAAAAAAACATTTGTAGTGCTGTTTCCACGCCAAATGCAAGACTCAAATTACTATAGATTCATTTCCGTTGATCATTCCTACCAGATTCACATTTTTGAAGAATCCCTCAACAACTTAACACATCATCGCAAATACATCAAATGAACACCACATTCAAGAAACACCTACTCACTACACAAAAACACTCAAGCTGAAGGAAGTCGGTTATATTCATCAGATTGGATTTTCTAGAACTCACCAGCAACTTCAAGTTTCTATTCGATGATGAGAAAAAAGTTTGGACAGTCACCCTGAAAGAACCTTTCGCCGAAGAAGACCTTAAAGATAAGACAGAACTCGTCCTAACGTTGACAGCACAGGAGTCAGGAAACGAAAATATCGGGAAGACTACTGTTATCATATCATTACCGCAGACTGTAGAGGAAACGGTGGAGTTTTCGCAGGTACATTATGAAGGAACGTATGACGACACACAGAATCCGCCGAAAGTGAAATTGGATAAAATTGAAATAACTTCGAAGAAAAATCTGACCAAACTGAAATTGACGTTACAAAGTAAGTTGAATAGACTCGGTTGAATCGGATGTGTATATATTTCGAATATTTTTTCTGAGAACACTCATAGTTTTTATGTATATACTTGAAAAGCGTAGATTTGTACAAACTGACACCAATTGTACCAATAGTGACACCAATTGTACCAAACTGACACCAGTTGTGCCAAAACTGACATCAATTCATATTCCTGACAAACTTATCATTATTTTCAGTAATCAAAATATATTCTTAGTTTCCTTCCAAAGAGGGTGTGTACCAAAATAATGAGAAATGAAACAAAAGATTGAGCTTTTCAACAAATATAACGAATTTTATTAAGCTCTTATACTGAATGAGAATACTCTGGAAATTGAAATTCGAACTAACGTGATTTAACAATATTCAAAATCACAATGATTTCAAAAGGTTTCTCAATTATATAAAAATTCTTCAGTTAAACTTGTGTTAAAAAATTACTGAAACAAGTCAAGGCCAACTCTCATGGAAACCCAGAGCAAACTCCCAACTATATATTATCTGGAACAACCTTTCAAAACCCTCTTACAATGGTGTTTCGTGAACAAAATTAGAAACAGTATCACGCGACGGTTATAGTTTCGGGTAAACTATAAGAAGTGGATGAATATTGATAGTATCATACCCACCCTGTACTGATGAGGGGCAAATACCTCGAAACCGTTGTGTACATGCGCAGTCTGATTTATATCAGCCGTTAGAAAAAAATCTAAATAGATTTGTTCTATGGAATCAGCCAACCTAAGCAGCATCATGGAAACCGGAACTGCAACTTCTACTCGGTGGTTATTACGTAATCACCACTAAATCTACCACTCTACAGTAAGAATAAAAAAAAATTATATTTGCATGGTTTTAGTCACGTAATTCCCATCTATGGTAGTCAATCCATAGTTCTGTAACGTGTTAGTGTCAATTGAGGTGTCTGAAACATGATGACCACTAAGCAGAATCACCTTAAAGATCCTCAAACTTGATAGAATAACTGTTGTGGTAACCATACTGTACCACTTGAATATCACTTAGAAGTCACAATCACTTTCAATAGAGTATGCTAGTTTCGGTGACCTTTCAGTAACTTCCATCAAACCTTCATGTGGCAGGCACTTGATTGTGATATGTGGTGATGGTTGCCTCGTTTTTGCTATCTCACTACAAAGTTACAGTTATTCACGATCGAGTGACCATGGATTGATCCGCGGTGACGAAAGCTAACCCAACTTTTCTCAAATTATTTAATTATGTCTTACAGAAAGTTTGTTTTACCTGTTACGTGAAACGTGCATGATATTTATTCGAAATGAAATGGATTATGCGTTTCCAATAGACAATTTTTCTTGATTTTGTATAAAAAGGTTCATTCAAATAGATCGGGTATCTGACTTGTGCGCCTGCTTGATATTCATACCTCAATTGTTAATTCTGGTAGCATAAAAGCCATCATTTGCATTACTTGTTAATTGATAACTGTTACTTGATAATTATTAATTGGAGCTGCATAAATCCACTACATGTCCTACCCGTAATTTCGAGGTTATAACTTTGAAGTGGCAGGTTATAATAGCTGCGACGTGGTTATAATAGGTTATAATAGCCACTAGGCTATGACTTTGAAGTGGTGAGTCATGGGCCTGTGACGTGGGTGCCACTTTTTAGCCGCCATTTTAACAGGAATATGATGGGTCGCCATCAGTACTGCATCAAACTTAGTAATTTATTACGTAAATATTGGTTTCAAGTATTCAAGATTGATAAAAACAATTTTTGAGGAATTTAACTACATAATTTCAGAGGCGAGTTATTTCCAAAATTATGTTTTCCTTAAATAAAGGCGCGTGCTCACAAGCGAGTTATAACACCCATTTTTCACATTAA
The DNA here is from genome assembly GCA_018342105.1 of Gonioctena quinquepunctata. Lineage (NCBI taxonomy): Eukaryota > Metazoa > Arthropoda > Insecta > Coleoptera > Chrysomelidae > Gonioctena > Gonioctena quinquepunctata. The sequence goes on from JAFIRS010000255.1 coordinate 82,619, forward strand.
ACTTTCAATCGTTTTAATTTTATCCCGATCAGAAGTATCCAAATTCAATATACTTACTTACGTGTTTGTATGTTATGTATTCTTATACTCATAGTCGATCGAGTGAATGAGGCAAAATGAAAGAATGAGGAACATTTATTATACAAATATGTTGCAGGACATAGATCCAGCTACATATCACATACCCAAGCGCAGTCAGTTGTTTAACGTGTCTAGTGTCAGCCACTACATATCCACGTTTTTGCTAGGTGATCACAACGTGGTTGGAATGTGGCTATCCGAGATCCAAGAACACTAAAAATGCTTCTTGGTAATCCCCTTCAACTTCACCCATGATGAACTTTTCAATCACTACATCTTCTAATCAGATGTCTTCTACAGGTACAGATACCGAAGCCGTCAAATACTTCAGTTTGAAGAAAACATCCACGCACTATGAAATCGTTGTTGAACCCCTTCCAGCGTCCGTTCTTCAAAACCAGAGAAGTCTGGTGTTCACTCTGGTTGCAGATCTAGACGGTAGCAAGAGCTACGCAACCCTCGTCATCAATCTTCCAAGGATCGTGATCGATAGCAAGATACAGTTCTCTCAGGTTCTTTATAGCGGGCAATATGAAGTTGACAGCAAAGGAAATGTGAAATTCTCTACCGACACTATCGCCATTACTACCACAGCAAATAGTACAAATATCAATGTGTCAATATCTGCAGGTAGGTGCAAATACAAATTTTTCTGTTATCGAATATTGTTGGGGTGAGGTCCAATAACTGAAACCTCGACGTTTTGGATTTTGAAAAATCTTCTTCAGGGCATTTCAATGCAAAAGACGAATACAAAACATGCAAAATGAAATTTTTCCGATACTTGATGAAAATCCGAAATTAAAGTAAACTAAAAAACACTTCACTACCACCAGATGAAACAATCATATTAGTAGGTAACCTACTGTATAGAAACCATGTTAATCCGATCATCAAAGATGAGATATTGGATTTACTTAGAGTTTGTTTAACACCAAATTATTTCCAATTTAATAATCATTCTTATTCTTCTAGTAAAGGGTTAGTAATGGGTAATCCTTTAGGTCCGTTACTTGCGGAAATGTTCATGGATAATGTCGAAAGTAAAATTCATAACAACCCGTTGATATAAAACTTCTTATAGTGGTATAGATATGTAGACGGCATCTTATGTTGCTTTGTAGGAACTGATAGACAATTGAATACATTTTTTGACTTCATTAGTGGCTATCATCGCTCAATAAAATTTACAAAAGAAATTGAAATGAATGATTCGATAAACTTGTTAGGTTTGACAATAACGAAAATAAACAATTAACACGATTTTTCATTTTTCCATAAACCTTCGTAAATAGATATTACAATACATAGTACTTCCACTCATCCCCACCAACACAAAGTATGATCCACAGACTAGTGAGGAAGATCTGTCAAAAGAGACTTTCAATAAAGAATTAAATATAATTAAACAAATTGCAACCAATAACCGATATAACTCAAGTTTGGTTGACAGCATTCTATCGAAAAGTTTTTCCAACCGATTCAAATACAAAGTCAAATGTCAGGGTTATTACTTATTTCGGCAAACCTTCAGAGAACATTTCTAATTATTTAAGATATAAAGATATCAATATTGCTTACAGAACAAATAATACTTTGGGAAAATTTATTAAAAACAACAAAGATCTAATTGAAAAGTCTGACAAATCTGGAGTATATAAACTAACATGTGGTACATAGGAAAAACAGGTAGAACCTTCAAGCAACGCATATCTGAGCATAGAAACAGTTTTATCAAAGGCAAATCTAATTCAACAATCGCTAACCATCTCCTGACTGAAAAGCATTGCTTTGCTAATGACTTAAAACTTTTGCATGTAGAAAAAAAAGATCAAAAACTCGATCTCCTAGAGAGTTCAGAGATTAACAAAGACAAGAATTCATAATACTTATTGAAGGACCAGATTAATTTGAATAATTCGCCCCTTTTCAATCAGTTTACTAGAAATTGAAATATCTTTCGTCCAATAATCACTCAATTACTTGATATCCAACTGACTACCTGCTTCTTTTATTTATATCAAACCCCAGTAATCGTAATTTAGTTTCTCCACAAAAAGCTATAGCCCAGCGGAACACGTGTCCTGGGTTTTGTAAACCAATTCTTGTGAAAATCGTAGTGAAGAGTTTTTTAGTATACTGCAAAATGAAATGTTGACAGATTAAAATAGTGATAACAAAATGAGATAGGGAAGATGGGGGAGAGTTCGGCCAGTTTTTTATTCTTATATATTTTATATTTCTTTTTAATATTCTGTTGATTATAGAAATCAGTGATGCAAATGTTTAAAATGTTCCCAGGAACAAATATATTTTTTTTTATATTTTTGAAAGGTTTATATAATTTGGAGGAATCGGTCAGCCGAACCCCTCTCCAAGACCGTTGGCCATATGCTCCCCAAATTAATTGAGAAAAATAAAAAAATCACCAGTAATTTCTATTTACATTTTAGGTTATGTCCATGTAACAATTATTTTTTGAACTGATAGATGAGGTATGTTTATCAGCAAAAACGGCACACTTCATAAGAAAAACAATATCTAATTAGACGAAAATTCATTATAAGTGAAATAACTTACCTTAACCAAAAAAATAAGCAATAATTTTTCACAACTCTAAACCTCTCACATTTCCGTTGCAAAATGGAAAAATGGCATCAAATCTAACAAATCATTCATTTCCGCTTACGTAGGACCGGGAAATTTAAATATTATGGCCAAACCCTCCCGTCTCTCCCCTACATGAACAAACAAAAAAATATATAAATTGCGAAACAAAAATGAATATACATACTGATACATACATACATACATATATATGGGATATAATTCAACTTTGCACAACCGCAAATAATGAAAATAAATCTTCTTTTTTTAAAAAATAAGTCCTTAATAAGCCAGAAAAAACTAAAAAAATACCTTCAACCTACCAAAACTCCACTGTTTGGCGGTTCCAAATATTTGTACAAATTTGCCATTTTTTTTTCGAACTTTTAACCACGGTAATTTATTATTTGTAACCACGATAATTCATTATAGAATGAATGGCATTATACACCCATCATTCACGGTCGAAGAACTTCGATTACACGCTGTATATGTACAAACCTGTACATACACATATATATCACGGTATAACAGGACCCTGACTAATTTATACAGGGCGTTAACGTATTCTTTCCAGAGTTCCGAGGGGATGAGATTCAAATTTGAGGTGTTGGATACAAGGAGGAAAGGAAACATTTTCAATAATATTTCATTATCTCCCATCACTTCTGGTTTTACCAGAAACTGGAAAATTTCAAATGGAACACCCTGTATTTTTTTACTTTTTTGTATTCTAGGGACAATTCTTTTTTATTTTTGCATCTAGATTGCGTTGGATCTAGTTCAACCAACTTGATGGACATGAATGATGAATAAAAATCCTAATACACTAATTATTTGTCAAAAAATTATGAGAAAATTGGGGCAAAAATAGAAATGCTTCTGAAAAATCAAATCAAAACTATGTGATCGTACTCAGAATCATCTCTAGAATCCGAGAGAGTAAAAATATACAGGGTGTTCCATTTGAAATCATCAAGTTGGGGTAGTTTCCGGTGAAATCGGAGGTGATGGAAGAGTATGAAATATTGAAATTTTTTCCAATTCTAGTGGGTTTTCAAAATCAAATTTGTCTAAGGTATTGTCTGTGTGCTCTACCAAGCCTGTTTCATTAGTTGTCTGAAGGGGTGATCAGATCTTATACTGCAATTATGTTCGACAATTCTAGTTTTGAAGTATCGTCCAGTCTGTCCGATGTCACTCTATTACTTTCGGCATACATATTTTATAGACTATGTCACTTTCAAGATCTTCTGGTGTTTCCGATTTTAATTTTGTAGAGTGTTTTTTCAAAGGGTTTTCGTTTTTGGAAGCTATGTTGCAATTTTGAGTTTTTTTTTATATTTGTAAATATTTTTATCTTGCTCTTTGAAAAGCATTTCAATTATTAATTTCGATGGATACTTTTTTTAATCATGTAGGTGCTAAGAGCTTCAAGAATTTTTTTATGAAATGTTGGATGTGAGTTAAGCTCTATTTTTGAGTGAAGGAGTGTTCAGAATCAAGTCGCTTTGTGGTACCAATCTGTAATAGTTTTGTTCTCGTTTGTTTTTGTTGTATCCTTTTCAGATGTATCCACACTCATATATAGCCACCTCCTTCCGAACTATTACCAACATAATCATTATTATCTCAATTCCAGATTCTGCATATAGTACATACTTCAAAGCGATCTACAACGGCGTTAATAGAGATGTTACCCTAACACTTCTAACTCATCTACCAGAGGATGTTATGAAGACAGTCTCCTTCATACCTTTAACCTTGGTAGCTGCTGTTATTGGAACGACTGAAAGATCTTTGACTGTTTTGAATTTGAAAATCACCAGTGAGTATGGTAATTGATGAATGCAACACGAGTGGTGACTAATTTTTTTTTGTGCAACAGATGAAGGATCGAACGACACCACTCACGTGCTCTTCGCGCAATTGCTTTACAATGGAAAATATATGTCCGAAAACCAGAGTGTGATTCAAAGTGGAAGTATAAAGATTGATACTGATCAAGCTGATGAGAATATTGAAGTTTCTATTGTCAATGGTAAGTCACGATATCACACCCCGTATAAACTATACTGATAATAGAAAAATCGAATTTAAACGGTTTTCTTCACATAAAGGATTCAATATAAAATTGAACCAGAGAAAGGTAGATCTCAGGTGAAAAACAACTACTTTCCTGGCAAATACCACGCAGAACGTTGAATGATATTCACCTGAAAATCCATGCATACTTCCATATAATATCAATGGACATTGAATGCAAATGTTTCTTTCTGATAAGCTCGATTATGTTTAATTTATGTCGTGTTCACCTAACAATCCGCATACCGGTTTCAGGCTGTTTGGCCCTCATCAGTACAGAGTAGTCAACCAGCCAAAGGTCCAAAGAACTCTGGCTGAAGTGAGACACAACGTAAACAAACCATCATCGAGCTTGTAACACCTATAGGTACGCCGGAAAAGATAAACTTTAACTGGCGGTACCTAGTGACAGAAAGAAACACTCCGAAAATCTCCCACCTCGATAGGTTTCTAAATAAAAGATTCCTTCTCAGTAGGAGTGGCAAGCCCGTCTAGCATATAGTGAGAGATAAGTGCCATGTGAAGTGGAATGAATAGAAAAATCGAATTTAAACGGTTTTCTTCACATAAAGGATTCAATATAAAATTGAACCAGAGAAAGGTAGATCTAGGTAGATCTCTATACTGATAATAATAATGTTTATCATTCCTTGGAAACAATAACTGTTTATAACAGGGTACAGAGGTTTATTTACCTTTATATAATCTTATATTATATCTTCAATAGAGCAATTTTTGTATATACAGTGTGGAACAGCCAAATGGAATAAATTCGTTATCTCAGTTATTGTGCACATTTATAAAAAATCCCGAAATTCGTCAATTTCAGATTTTGAAATGTCATCCTGCAAAATGTTAATAATATAAATATGGACTTAGCAACAATTCTCGAGTGGGGATCTAATAACTTGGTAGAATTCAATGCAAACAAAACACAAGCATGTCTTTTCTCTAAAAAAGCCGATCTCACTGTGCCTAACATAACTTTGTCAGGAGTAACCATACCACTGAAGTCATCCATATCGATGCTTGGTATTACTATCAGCAATAACCTTTCCTGGGAAAATCACGTGAGGTCCATTGCCAAAAGTGCATCCCCAAAAACTTGGTTTTTTGTTTCGTGCCAAGAGCTATTTCACCCCCACTCAGCTGCTTATGATCTATAAGGCACAGATCCGACCTGTCCTGGAATACTGTTCCCATATTTGGAGCGCGGCACCTAAACATATCCTGAGGCTATTGGATTCTGTCCAAAAAAGGGCAATTCGTCTCGTCGGTGATGCCTCGCTTACAAACTCGCTCACTTGTCTGGAACACCGTAGAAAAGTTGGCGATTTGTCTCTATTTTATAGATATTTTCATGGGCGATGCTCTTCTGAAATATCAACAATCGTTCCTGCTTTGGCAGTCTCTTCGAGACTAACCCGTCAAGTTCAGTCATCACACCCCTTCGTGGTCACTTTGGAGACCTGCAGAACATCACTTTCCAAAGACTCGTTCATCCAACGAACAGCGACGCTTTGGAACTCATTGCCTAGGGAGGTGTTCCCCGAGGCATACAACCTCCAGAAATTTAAGAAGAACACCAACTCCTACCTTCTTTCCCTTGGTTCCCACGATGTTCTCTGAGCATTACAGGATATCCCGTTTCGTGGGAACCAGAACATAAAAAAAAAAAGACAAAATTTCATCCCTACTTTCAACCCCCTTCGAAGAATAACGCTCACAATTAGCTCGGTTACACCACAGATGTTACATAACGTTAGAAGACAGTTTTATTTGAGATTAGGATGTTGACAAGACGTTCGAGGCGAGAATTTTGAACACTTCCTTTGTTGACATTCATGTTATTCTTTGTTTTTTACATCATCAGGAATTGAAGTGATGACTTTATTTTTTCTTGGTAATTTTTGACAAAAATTCGAGAAAATAGAGAATGAAAAGTCTTTTTAAATGATGTTTCACATGAACCTACTTCCCATTTGAAATTTTGGGGGTTGTAACTACACTCGATGGGGGTTGAAAGTAGGTATGAAATTTTGTCATTGCAGGATGTCATTTCAAAATCTCTAAATTGACGTATTTCGAGTATTTTTATAAATATGCACAACAATTGAAATAATGAATTTATTCCATTTGGTTGCTCCATTATATATATATATATAATGGATATATATATATATAATTTGGTGTATCTTGGAAACGGCTCTAACGATTTGGATGAAATTTTGTATATAGATAGGGTTTTGCTTCTTAAGTGTATCACGATCACTATCTGTCCTCGTGCTAACAATGTATAGCGCCATTTCGTAATTTTTTTAGGTACTTGCATTGTTGCTATTTGATGTTAGCATATATATATATATATATATATATATATATATCAAATCAAATCAAAATATGCTTTATTGTCGGAAAAATTAATTTTTTGTTGACAAAGCAAGTACTTAAAGGTAAATATGTAAATATATAAATAACAATGTAAATAAGAAAAAAGTATACATATAGCGTCACAATCACGTTATTACATTCGTAGTCACAAAAATTGTTAATTAACATAAAAAACATGAAATATATAAAACATATCATACATATAAAATATATAAAAACATAAAACATATTATAAATAGTCACAATTTAAAATAATTTAAGATTTTATGCTGATATTCCTATCTGAGTAGAATTCGTCTAATGAATAATAGGCCTTCGATATCAAAAACTTTTTTACTGATTTTCTAAATTTAGTGGAACATTTTTCACCTTTAATTTCATTTGACAAGTGATTAAACATTTTCTTGCCGTTGTAAATGAACGATCTCTTAATTTTTGAAGAAATTGGAATTGGTAAACATATATTGAACGTATTTCTAGTATGACGTCGAGATATAGTAGAAATTTCATCTCTGTATTTTTTTTGCATTAGGCTTACCATTTCCAAAATAAGAATGCAAGGCAAGGTCAGAATATTGTGTTTTTTGAATAAGGACCTACAGGAGTCCCTGAATCCTGCCTTACACATATTTCTAACTCCTCTTTTTTGCAGTACAAATACCCTATCAAATAAATATTGGCAAGATGTTCCCCAAAAACATATACCATAGCGTAAATGGGAATCAATCAGAGCAAAGTACACCTTTTTGGCCGACATAGTGCCCAATTCATTTGCTGATACTCTGACAGCAAAGCAACCTGAAGAAAAAAAGGTTAACATCACACCATCCTTTTATTTTTGTCTATTTGTAATCCTAAAAATTTTGCAGACTCCTTGTTTTCAATTAATTGCGTGCCTAGGTAAATTTCCAGCGAGGAGCACTTGAGTGTGATAATGCTAGTCTTAGCGATGTTGAATGATAAAAGGTTAGCATCACACCATCCTTTTATTTTTTCTATATCTTGGCTAATCCTTTGCTGCAGTTGCATCTCATTATTGCTGTGCCAAAATAATGAAGTGTCATCTGCAAATTGAGTTATATTTGCAGATATATCAATGCAAGCTAAATCGTTGATATATAGCAAGAAGAGAATTGGGCCGAGAACCGACCCTTGTGGAACTCCACGAGTTACTGTCTGGGATTGTGATATGTTGCCATGGAGTGTGACTTTTTGAGTGCGTTCTGATAGGTATGATCTGAACCATCTCAACGATACGTCTCTAAAGCCATATACTTCTAGCTTTTGCAGCAGGATTTCGTGATCCACACAATCGAACGCTTTTGAAAGATCACAAAAAACCGCTGCTGCCATTTCTCGATTATTAAGACGTAGATATACATCTTCTAACAGATGGAACATAGCATCTCCCGTACTTTTTGAGCTTTGAAATCCAAACTGACTGGAACTAATAATATTATTTCTATTTAGAAACGACATAATTCTTTTTTTAACAAGTTTTTCTATGATTTTGCGAGGGTAGGTAGCATAGAAATAGGCCTGGAGTTAGCAGGATTGCTGGTGTCACCACCTTTGTGTAAGGGAATAACAATCGCTGTTTTCAAACATGCTGGAAATATTCCCAATGTAAAGCTTGCATTTATTTATAGCTTCCGCCAGGGCAGTGAGAGCGGAATTTGGTAAATTGGAGAATATCTTTATGGTCATGTCATCCCAACCGGAAGAGTTTGTATTTTTAATTTCTTTAAAGATTTGCTTGATTTCTGTAGCATCTGTAGGCATGAAAAAAAATGTCTCTGATATGGATCTGTCCTTGAGAAAACTTAATGGATGAATATTAGATTTTATTTCTTTTGATAAGTTGTATGCCACAGTGCAATAATAGTTATTTATAAAATCAGGGTTTAGATCAGTTTTTAGTGGAGCCGTATTGTTTTTCCCCCTGAGGTCATTTATAATGGCCCAGCTCTCTTTCTGTTTGTTTGCAGATCTTTCAATTCTTTCACTATAGTAACGCTGTTTTGCAGTCTTTATAGTATTTCTATAAATACTTCTATACCTATTGTAAAAGGAGTTAAAGGCTGCATCGTTACCCAAATATTTACGAATTGAATGTAGGGATCGTAGATTTTCTGCTAATATTTTTATGCCTTTCGTAATCCATGGCTTTTTTACTTTAATTTTTATTTTTTGCAGAGGAAATGCACTATTAAATACATTTGAAATTTTTTCATGGAACCTATTCAATGGGTCATTATTATGAGATATTTATAAATTTATCAAAGTTTTTCCTGCTCTAGATCCTACCAAATCGTTTCTTAGATTGCAACACTTTTTGGTGGCATTGGAATTTAAATAAAACAGACTCTTGGTCAGAGAGTCCAGCACTCACAACTTTACAGCTGATTCTGTGGGTATTTGAACATACATAGTCCAAGATCGAACTAGAATTGCTAGAAATACGTGTAGGAGAATCAACGTGCATTTTGAGATTAAATGCGGTCAGGATGTTTTCTAATAATAATGTTGATGTGGAGAGTTTATTCTCAAAATTTATATTGAAATCACCCGTAAATATAACAAATGCCTTAGGAGGAATTTGTGATAATAACATTTCTAGTCTCTCCAGAAAGGTATTTACATTACATAATGGTGACCGATAAAGGCAAAACATGTATAAATTATAATCCTTACAGTAAATCACTGAAAATTCAAATTCCTTTTCGACCAACATATAATTATATTTATCACACTTGATAAAATTAATAGTTTCACATATCCACATATATATATATATATATATATATATATATATATATATGTTTCTTGGGAAATAAAAATCATAACTATTAAAATATCTTACATCGATGATCGATAGGTTACCTCTTCAAAGTAAGCTGAATTTTCAATATATTCAATAAACAATTACCCTCTTCTACAGCATATTTCATTTTCAGAATACCGCACGTACTTCAAAGCATCCTATGCCGAAAAACTGGTTACTGTCAAAGCTGGATCAGAACAAATACCTCCAGATACCCTGAAGAATTTGGCAAACATTCCACTTCACCTACAAGCGAAAGTAAAGAATACAACACATATCACATCAGCCGTTCTGAACTTGGCAGTGATAAGTATGAAACTTTTTATGCGATGTTATTTCAAACACGAACATACAAAAAAAAAATTTATTGGATTTTTTTTGTATCAAGTCATTTTGGCATAACTCCGAACTTGCATCGATAATATTATTACAAACATCGACAGGTCGGTATTTACGAATCTTGCATTGCTGATCATAGAGGACGATACTTGATACTACAAGAAAAAGTAAGCAATACCTATCTGGTAACTAGAAAAATCGTGGCTGACAGCGATTTGCAGGAGTTCACATCATCATCAATCAAATGTATCATAAATTAAAAAAAGATCCGAATAATGAAATCCTACAAGAGTTTAGAAATTACAAAAAAGTTTTCGAAAAATTAATTAAAAAAGCAAAATCGGATCATTACAGAAAAAAAATTGAAATAAATAAAAAAGATTCGAAGCAATTATGGCAAACAGTAAACGAAATACTCACAAACCCTAGCTCTACTGAAATAAACAGCATAAACCCAAAAGATAAGTATGTGGCAACAGAACCAACAGAAATAGCGAATAACTTTAATGACTACTTCATAAATGTAGGTTCGGAATTGGCAAAAAAGATTGATAAAGAAGATGGCTATAGAGAAATTAAAAAAATTAATGAAAATTCACTTTTTCTCTTCCCAACAAATCCTTCAGAGATTGAAAGTGTTATATCAGAGCTAAAGAATAAAAAATCGCCTGGACCCGACGATTTGAAATCAGAAACAATCAAAATTATAGTAGACTTCATCAAGATTCCGCTTACATATATCATCAATAAATCATTTGATACTGGTGAATTTCCTATAGCGTTCAAACTATCTACTGTTGTTCCAATTTACAAAAATGGTAATAAAACCGAGATGTCTAACTATCGCCCCATAGCATTGATATCTAACTTCAGTAAAATCATTGAGAAAATAATAAAAAAACGACTGAATTCATTTCTGAATAAATACAACATTTTGTCTGATTCACAATTGGGATTCAGAGAAGGAAAATCAACTCAGGATGCTATAAAAAAACTAACAGTTCGAATATACAAGGCTATAGACTTGAAAAAACCTTCCATCGGAGTATTCGTAGATTTGGCAAAAGCCTTCGATACTGTTGATCACTCCATTCTATTGCAAACCTTAGAGGATATGGGTATAAGAGGTAGAGTATACAATCTTATGAAATCATATCTAACTGGAAGAAAACAAGTGCGAATTCAAAACCACATTAGTAAGGAACAAATTATTACATGTGGTGTACCGCAAGGTACCGTGTTAGGGCCCTTACTCTTTACTGTTTATCTGAAAAATCTATTCTTCACAGGAGCTGAATGTGAAATAATAAGTTTTGCGGACGACACTGTCCTGTTCTATGAAAGTGACACCTGGCAGGAGTTAAAACATAAAATCGAAAATGACTTTCCCAATATAATAAAATGGCTGAATTATAGATTGCTGTCAATTAATTTCGGGAAAACCATTTATTTACCTTTCAGCAGCAATAAAACTTGTTCACCACACTTCAATCAAATTTCAATCGGTAATAACTTCACCATTATGTCGGCAGATAAAGCTAAGTATCTTGGTATAGTGATTGATAAACACCTCAAATGGAACTCGCATATAGATTATCTAGTAAAAAAACTACGATGTATTCTATATAGATTCAGGAGAATAGCAGACATATTTGGAACCAGACAGCTCAACATTCTTTACCAAAGTTTGATAGAATCACACCTAAAATATGGAATAGTTGGATGGGGAGGGGCTTCTGAAACATATTTAAAGTAACGCAAAAACGATTCCTAAGAATGATACTTTTCAAAAACAACAGATACGCGAGTGATGTTCTCTATGAAGAGTCTGAGATGTTTGATATCAGACAAATATTCTTTAACCACATCGCTACAACTCAGTTCTCCAATAAGACCGAACTTATTAAACCTTCTCATACCTATACTACGAGACAAAAAAATGAATATTTAGTACCTTTCGCTTCGAAATCAATAGGCCAAAAATGCTATCAATTTTTAGCACCAAAAGTATTCAATCTCCTTCCCGAAACACTGCAAAACGAAACGTCAGCATTCAGATTCAAAAAAGATTTAAAACTATTTATAAAACAATCGCCTCGTCATTATATACGGTCAATAATTGAAAATTGAAAGTAATTTTAGATATTCATAATGTTATCCCAAAGCACTTAGTACTTGTACATTAGTATATTTTAGTATTCTAAAATTTTAAACTACTTAATATTTATATTTTATATTTCGATATTTATTATTTTCCGTTTTACATGTTTACACTTTTGAATTAAAAAAAAAAGAAAAAAAAATATGTATATAAAAAATACATTTGAAAGTCTTTTACATTATTAACACTTAGAAAGTTCAGAACTATATATATGCAGTATCTATAATTCGTAATTATATTACCTGCGATTATTTAATGTGTACAAGCGTACATGTGATATGAACGTGTGTGTATTTGTGTAAATATTGTATGGTAGTCTGTATTAATAATTATACTTATCTTGCTCTCACAATAATTGTATACTTACTTGATTTTTATTTTTAGTAAATTTAGTATAGTATTTTCGAATAATTTGTTTGTATATACTCATGGTATATACGCCCACACACAAGCAGTACCTACTGCTTCCGTGGTATATTTTTGTTTATTCACAATAATGCTGCATTTGTCAAATTATATTCTGTAATTATTTTTTCTTGTGTGAATAAATTATATTATTATTATTATATTATCTATTGACAGTATCAGTTGGTAAAGACCTTTCGTTAGAAATCTCAATGTAAACAATATGGCTAACTGGTTAATCGATACGTACAGAATTATAGATTATTTTCCTTTGATAATGAACAAAAATTGGCAAAATTAGCAATTCACTGACAGCAGAAGACTTGGCAAGCAATGGCAATCCGTTCGCATGGAGGACCTACACTATATTTCTTCTTTTCCTACATCGTCCCAACATTGAACCTCGTAGAACCTCTGCCTGATCTTTTCCAAAGCTTTATTGATCCACAGATGTCCTTTATAAGTAGTGATTGCTCCAACTGTCACTGCAGAGTTTTTGGATTACATCCCCAATTTTCCCCTGGAATGTTTCTGCACGCCATTAGAGATTTTGTGGCTTCATTAGTTACTGTTTAATGCACATTTAGTTTCCAGAATGAGGCCAGGATTCGACCTCTGTCTTCCAATGGTTTGCACATCTTTTCTAATGGCCCTGAAGGCTACTGAGGTGGTGGGATTCAAATTGAGTCTCACTGATTGAAACAATTTTTTGAATGGTCGAAACCTCTTTGAACTATATCGCAGAATATGTTTTCAAGCCCGCCTCTTGCAATTATAATGGTCATCGATATATTCTTGATAGGATACCTCGAAATCAGTCAGGTCGCAGAGGAGTTCATCAATAGTCTCAGATGGAGTGTTGTCAAAAGCGCATTCTATGCCCGGAAAGCTTTCTTATTTATCAGTGCATCTTGTATTTCAGTAGTGCGGTCTCCGTGTATTTTCCCGCTTGATACGGGATGTAGTGGATCCTGTTCCATTATTTATATCATGATATAATTATCCACAACTTTTTCGATCGTTTCCAGAGCAAACGATGTGGCGCTGATTGGCCCAAGTGATAAATCTTATATAATTCTGAATTGATAGTTCTTCAGTATTCATGTGCAGCCTTTGTGTTAAGAGATTTTTTTTTAGATGACATTAAGAATGATACCGGAACTATCTCTTTCAATCGGTTGCTTTTCACTGGTGATTACACGGTGACAGATGGGAAGGTCGATCTTGGAGTAGATAAAATAGAGATCATCACGGACAGATCTGACGACCAAATTGAATCTCCACTAACAATAGGTAAGTTGAAATCAAAGACTATTATGAATAATGCTATAGCTGTCACCTTTACTTTCAGAATCAGAACATTCAGAATATTTCAGAGCCACTTATGCCAACAAACTTGTAACAATAGAATCGATGAAAAGGATTCCAGATGAAATTCTGAACAGCAATACTATCATCACACTCAAATTGGTGATAAAAGTCAAGGACTCAGCGGTCACTTCTTCTGCTGTTCTGAATATCAGATTGAAGAGTAAGTATTGATGTTGTTATCAGTCCCAAGAAAATATAGAAAACTCGACCCATATCCCTTGTCAGCCATACTCGGCATGGGTACACCTCCGCCCAAACGACTACCGACAACCGACAACCGACAACTGACTCGCGTTTTTCCAGCTACCGATTAACTGTCTCAATACTATAATCGTTCCCCAATGCCGACGGTTCTCTACTCTCGATATTGCTATATCAGCATTTGGTCGCAGTTGTCACAAGTCAGCCAAGTCACTAATGTTATTCCTGAGGCCTGTTTAGTCCGATTTTTTTATTTATTCAGCTGCATCTGCTGAGGTTATTCCCAAACTGGATATGGATTCCTCGGTTGAAGATTTAACAAAAATAGTGAATGATTCCATTCAGCAAATAAATCTATCTCGGACCAAACTAGAAATAAAACCAAAGCACTATCACATGCATGGTGTTACAAAAGAGTTATACCTGAAAAAAAATACACTAACCCTAACAGAAACATGGCTGTGCTTAAACGAATGCCAATTCATCAAAATTCAAGGATATTCAAAAGTTTATGAATGTGGAAAAATAAACCGTGGTGGAGTGTCCATATTTTACAAGATTCTATTTATGTTCCGGTGTCTGTGTGTCTGTAATCAAATTTCGACCCAATTGACAATGCATTATGGAATTTGTGTTAGAGAAAAAAACAAAATGGTGGCTCTAAGATGGCAGACAAGATTTGTGTTTATAGTCCGATTCGACTCAAAATCGGTATGTGGGGGTTTTTGGGGTCGGTGATTATGAATAAATTGTATAACTTCTAAATTCTTGAAAACAAAATGAAAAATCGTGTTTTTTCTATAAACGAGATCAATATAGTACTAACAGAAATATATTTCAGATAATGACATTAACAAAGGCAGTGTTTCATTCGCCCAGTTGCTTTATACCGGTAACTATACGGTGGAGAACGGAAAGGTCGAATTCACAGTAGATCAGGAAATACAGGTCACTACAAACAGTACTGATGACCAAATCGAACCGAGAATAGGTACGTTTTATTGAAAAAATAATAATATAAATATTTTATCACTATTATTTTACTTTCAGATTCCGAATTTGCAGACTATTTCGAAGCCACCTATGTCAACAAAATTGTAACAGTAAAAGTGGCAAAATCGTTAACAGATGATATTCTGAGAAGCAATCCTTTCATTACCCTCAAACTTGTGATCAATATCAAAGACACATACATTAGTTCTTCCGCTGTTTTGAATATTAGATTAAATAGTAAGTATTGATGTTTATACAAGTCATCTCAATCTTGCAGGAAACTCTACCGGTTAAGGAATTGGAAGTTTTTAGATATGTATCACAATCCTAAGTTATTTATCCCTAGGCTGCAGATCAATCCCACAATCCATAATTGATTTCCGTTTCCTTTTTCAAATCAATCAAATTACAATCGGTTTTTGATTTAGTTATTTGATTGTCTCACAGCACTTCACACATTTTACTTCATTAACTACTTAATTTGAACAACGCAATGTTTACACTCAAAATGGTCATAACTCATTTGCCATGTTGACAGGAATAATCTTCCACTCGACGAAAATACGTATATCATCTGCATAGGCAACTACATGGATTTCTGGGAGATTATTAGAAGAATTCACCAGGTATCAGCATACAGTGCGGTCCATAGGTATGGAATACATTCACTTTTAGCGTTATTATGTATTTGTTAAAAAATCCTGAAACAAGTCGATTTCTATTGTCAATTAGACAATTTACAGTTTGAAAATATCACCCCAATTCTGCATTATGAGCACCTCCTCAAAAAAATTAAATGAGGAGGGGGGTCGTGTAGCACTTTGTTCGAAAGGGATTTTCATTCTCTGTTCAGCAATATTAAGTTTTTCGAATTTGGAGCAATTATAACTGAAAAAATGTATTTCTAAAATGTAAAATTTTGATACTTCACGCAGAATGAAGAAAATAATGTCACATAATGTTTAGAAAGTATTTTTCAATTTGTTTTACAATCAAATTAAATGTTCCAAATGACCACCATTCACTTCTTGACAATAAGCGAGTAGATCATGGAATTCTCGTACAATATTTTGTAGGACCTCAGGGGTTATGTTGTTAATTTCTTCCGTTACCCTTACTTTTAAATCTGCATTATTGTCTGGTCTATTGAAATATACTTTTGATTTTAAATAACCCCATAAGAAATAATCAGGTATTTCCTTAACTGTTTTGCTAAACGTCATGAAAAAGTCGTTCAAGACACCAAACAATTATTCACAAAACCCACATAAATAATGTTATGTCAATCTAGTGGACTACTGGTATTTTGATGTTTGTAAGTTGCCGACACACGTCAGTGTATTGAAAAATATTTGTGTGTGTATTAGATTCAACTATGGCTCATTTATGCGAAACTCAAAGAATAGACATTTTAATTATGATTGGATTCGGTAATAAAACAAGAACTCAAAAGGAAGTTTGTGAAATGTATTAATATGTTAGATTCTCACATCCAGAGTATTTATTATCGTAGTTTTTTTCACGTGCAGTCGGACAATTTGAGAAAAACAACTCTCAATCTACAATTTTACTGCAATAAAATTGTAGACTGAGAGTGTTGTTTTTCTCAAATTGTCCGACTGCTCGTGAAGAAAATGTTTAATAATAAATACCCTGGTCAACACGTCTCATAGTCTACAGTTAGCAAAATAGAAAAAATAATCGTGAAACTGGGCATGTAAAAACTATTCAAAAACCAGGTCGAAATGTTAAATTGGATGAGGAAAAAAGTTAGATGTTACTGTTAGCGATTGAGGAAAATCTGCATATGACAAGTAGACAACTTGCCGCCGACAATTATGTAAGTAAATCATCGATATTGACAACTTCACATAAAGAAAAATACCATCCTTATAAAGTTCAGTTGGTTCAGGAGTTGAATGAGGATGATCCTGATAGAAGGCAACAATTCTGTGAACTGATGATGGACAGAATGGAAGCAGATTTGCAGTTCATAAACAAAATTGTTTTTTCTGATGAAGCTAATTTTCATTTAAATAGAACGGTTAATAAAAAAAACTGTAGATATTGGAGCAGAGAAAATCCTCATTGGGCACAATATCCCAAAAAAGTGAACGTTTGGGCTGGTATCATTAACAACAAAATTATTGGTCCTTATTTTTTTGAAGGCACAGTTAATGGTGAGGTTTATCTAGATTTTTTATGAACTTTTTGCAGCCTACATTAAACATACTTTTTCCTGATGTTAATGATCCAATTGCAATAGATAGATTTGGTTGAAGTTTTTTGATGTGCACGTAATGAAATAGCAGGAGTGGAAAATTTTGTATTTCGTGCAAAATTATTTTTATTTTTAAAATCGTAGCAGAGTGCTTTTTTCGATATATAATAGTCATATTCAGTGCTTACCTGCAAGTAAGTGATACCTAGATGAAATTTTATATAAAATATTTTGACATTTTGAATGATAAAGATTTTCATGTCACTTACTCGTCAGGATTACAAGAAGTCCATCAAAACTGTTTCCAGTTTGTATAAAATAGGTAAAAACCTTAAGTACATATAACATTTTAAAACATTTTTAAAAAAACACTCATGTGTTATAAATTGGTGTAATCCATTATGTTAATTATATTCCACAAGGTTTCATGGAAGTCACTGTTGAAGTGATGAAGGAAGTGGATGTTGAAGCTGACATTGACAAGAGTGACACATGGCTTAGAACCTTAGAAACATATTAGCCAGCACCGCGTGTCGTTGCCTGAAATTTTAAAATAATATTCCACTTGTGTCTGGCCGAATGACGAAATGTCCAAGCCAAAAAAAAAAAAAAAAAAAAATAGCCAGAAGGTGACAAACGCAGATGGCGTTCTATTCCAATTTTGGAGTGAAGAAGAGTGACTCTGGAGTGAAAAAAGTGTTCTCAGAGTGGAAGTTGGCTAGGAACAAAATGCTATTATAGTGTTTCTGAAGTGAATCATCATAGAGAAAGAAGAGCTTGATTAAATGAAATTATTTTATTTATTCATTGCAGACGTCTGTGAAGTAGAATAAAAGATCTATTAAAATTGGCTTGTGAATTACTTACTTGCAGGTGAAGATGACTAGTATATAGTCCAAAGCGCTCTGCTACGATTTTAAAAATAAAAATAATTTTGCACAAAATACAAAATTCTTTCACTCCTGCTAGATCAATTTGGTACCAACGAGGCGGAGCTCCCCGCATGACAAACGTATTGTTAGAGATTATTTGAACGAAGTTTTTCCCAATAGGTGGATTGGAAGACGTGGAACGATTGAGTGGCCGCCTAGATCCCCCGATTTGACTCTTATTATTATTATTTATTATTATTACATATAAGTAAAGGCTGAGGACAGAGTCCTATGTAGGCCTAAAAAAACAAACTAAAGAGATCAACAAGATTATACAGTGCATGCAAAAGAAAAATAATTAATATATGCGTAGGAACAATTATGCAAATAAGCAAATGTCTATTTTGTTTTTGAAACTATTCACTGAGTCAGAATTCACAACATCGTTGGGTAAGTTATTCCATGTTTAGAAAATACGATTCACCAAAAAATTTTGTCTCTGCCTAGTGGCAAATTTCTCCTTTTTTCCTTCTTCTCGATTACTTCTCATGGAGTTGTTTAAAATCAAAAATATATTTCAACAGACCAGACAATAGTGCAGATTTGAAAGTTAGGATAAAGGAAGAAATTAAAAACTTAACCCCTGAGGTCCTACAAAATGTTGTACGAGAGTTCCAAGATCGACTTGCTTATTGTCAAGAAGTGAATGGTGGTCATTTTGAACATTTAATTTAACTGTAAAATAAATTGAAAAATACTTCCTGGACATCATGTGACATTATTTCCTTCATTCTACGTAAATTATCAAAATTTTACATTTTCAAAATGAATTTTCCCAGTTATGATTGCAAAATTTGATAAACTCAGTATTGCTGAACACAGAATGGAAATCCCTTTTGAACAAGGTGCCACCGACCCCCTTCTCCTTTACATTTTTCGAGGGGGTGCTCATAATTCAGAGGAGGTACAAGAAGGGGGTGATATTTTCATACTGTAAATTGTCAAATTGACAATAGAAATCGACCTGTTTCAGGTTTTTTAAACAAATACATAGTAACGCTAAAAATGAATGTAATCCATACCTATGGACCGCACTGTATATGAGAAATAGTGTAGGCCCAAGCATGAAGCCTTGTGGAATGCCCTGCTCGATAGTTGAAGATTGGCTCACGGTTTTCCGAATCACTCGAGTACTATTCTAATTTTTTTATAGGTAATGCGAACATCGAAGGATCCATATCATTTTCAAGTCTACTCTTCTCTGGAACATATGACATCACAGTCAAGCCCCCGGTAATCAAATACGACGATATTTCGATAATTACAGACCAACCAGATAATACAGAAGTCGAAATCACCAATGGTAAGAAAAAATAATTAAACTTTCCCTCCTATTGTTAATACCTTCTGTCATTATTGTTTTCAGGATACAAGAATTATTTCTCTGTGAATATAGCCAGTAAATCAGTGACCCTTTCGATAACAAATGCAATACCAACTGATAATTTGAAGAATTTGACCACCGTTGCCATAACTTTGACAGCTAGGATAAAGAATACGTCAGTGAGCTCGTCAGCAGTCCTGAATTTGAGAATAATCGGTGAGTATTGAATTATTCGTTTAAAGTGAGATCAATAACAGTAATTAAAACTCTCAAAACTATCATACTTTCTCTGAGTTAAGATCAATGTGTAGGTTATGATATGGAAATATATAAATAGTAATAGGTCAGCAAATGATTATGGCAAACACAGGGCGATCACAACTCCTTTATTCACGGCTTGCATCTAATATTCCAGTTGATGTTGAATATTGTTACGAATTTACTACGCCACTTCATGTCCTGTATCGTCACGCGACTGGCTGACATAACGGCGAGGATTCAGGAAGTGCAAAGATGCTCTGGATGATCCATGACCTTGAAAAAGGCAGCATAATATTATCGATAGCAATTCAGAATAAAACAGGTCAGATTAAAAAAAGATAAGGGAAAAGGTCAAGAATCTAGTGAAGTACGCGGTATATTTTAGCTGTGAAAATCTTCAAGTCAAGAGCTATCTATCTAGCTTCAATTCCGTGCAATAAAATGAACATCAGTGATGTTCATTCAATCCAAACACACTCAATCCGTTAAGTAAAACATGAGAAAATGCAAATCTGATATTCATAGTTAGAATAATTAATTCTTGTCTTCGAAGAACCATTCGAAACACGAATTGATGGATCTGGATGGGCCCCGAGTATAGAATCACAATCAACTGCGGACATAGTCTGGTATACAGACGGTTCAAAGACAGTTGAAGGAACGGGAGCAGGAATACATGGGGTAAGGCCAAGAAGGGATTACATAATACCACTTGGCAAATGCTCCACGATATTCCAAGCTGAAACACATGCTATCATGGTATGCATTCAGAAGAATCTAGAAAGTGGTTATAGGAAAAACACATCTACATTCTATCTGACTGTCAAAGTGCTATCAAAGCACTCAACTCTACACAGATAAAGTCCAAACTGGTCTGGGACTGCCTCCAGAACCTCATTGAGCTGGCAAAACACAACAAGGTCACCTTGATGTGGGTGCCAGGTCATAGAGGCATTGAAGGCAACGTCAAAGCGGACCAGCTAGCATGACAAGCATCTGAAACGCTATTCACAGGGCCAGAACCTGCACATGGGATTTGCAAAAACCGATGCAGGACCCTGATCGACGAGTGGATAAAAAGAAGACACCAACAATATTGGAATCAAACTGTCGGGCAAATACACAGCAAAGTCATAGTAGGGCATCCAAACCGGACCCTGACGGCTGATCTTCTGAACCTGAACAGAACGAAGGCTCGTATAATAATAGGTCTGTTGACTGGACACTGCGGCCTAAGAAAACACCTAAACACCATGGGAGTACGCAGGGAAACCGTGGAGTGTGGAGGCTATGTGATGAAGAGGAGGGAACAGCCTCTCATATTATCTTCGACTGTGACGCCCTAAGTAGTAGGCGACACAGAACCTTTGGAGAAATCAGCCCGGAAACAGGCATGAATCCGAAGAACCTTATCAACAGGCTTCTAAACCTAATTAAAGGCATAAACCTGTTTGAATGAGGAACCACTGACGACAAAGTGATACAATAGACCCCAGCTGGTCGCACTGTCAAGGGAAGCTAAATGCCAACCCTGTCTCTGGCTCGTCAGCTTTCAACTAACCAACCAACCAACCTAATTCTTGTCAATTGTCCTGAATTTAAACATTGATAAACGAAGCGTGAAGTTAGGTATTGTCATTTTTATTTCTATTAACATCCTTTTTTTCTCACTTACAGCCGATAATACACCAAAGACGGGTTCCGTATTATTTGCACAAGTACTACATTCTGGAGAATATTCTATTGTGGATGGCAAGGGTCGACTGAAGACGGATTCTATTGACGTCATAACCGATACAGCGGACAATGAAATAGTTCCTAGTTTTCCGGATAGTGAGTGATTCAACCATAGCAAAATGTTCAATGTCGAATAACTCTTTTTTTCAGATTCCGAATATAGCAAGTATTTCTCTCTCACTTATGCTAATCGAGCGTTATCAGTGACAGTGAAGGATACTCTTCCCGATGATGTCTTCTATAATAACACTTTTATATTCCTCACTCTGAGAGTAGGAATAAAGGAAACTCAGCAGATATCTTCATCTGTTCTGAACATCAAACTAAACAGTGAGTTATCATAATATAATCAATCTTTAGAATAATAGTTGTAGAACGCTGGAGGTACAAATGATGAAGAACTCCGATTTACTTAATTATCAATAACCAAAAGCAACTGGTACATTGAAAAAATAACATTGGTTTAATATTGGGAGAATATTGTAAACAAAACATTGTGGATATAATTTCTCCAGCCAAGTGACAAGAGCAGACTTCACCTTAGGGGCAAACATACATCGCTTTTCGATATGTTTCTACAGTTTGTGTAATCATAAGGGCAGAGTTCACCCCAAAACCAGACAAGGCGAATGGCAAAAGGTCTGTTGTACTCTTGGCGTCTTGATAGATTGATTGACAAATGGACTGAGGTGCCCCTCCTCTCGGAAGCTTCAAACGCATCTGAAGATCGTTGGACCTGATCGAGAAAGCTCTGGAACTCTTCCTGGACATTGAAAGTACTTTCAATAATGCTCGGACACATCAATTCGACGAGGGTGGATCGAAACCATGGTAGTACGACATCGAGGGGACTACAAAATACGACTGGAAACTACTAGATGATGCATACAGGAAAGAACACTATCTTCTAGGATGTACAATATCCTTATGGAGTTCTTGATAGCTAAACTTGCAATATATTCCCAATTTTTATGTAGATGTAGTGGTGGCAATGCCAAAGAGTTTTCGGAGGAACCTGAGGCGCAATGCCCAAAATGATCCATTGGTGTTACACATCCACATCCACCTTTGCGTAGCGTAGTGGGTCTTGCACCAACATTGACGAATATTCATATTTTTTCCACGACGACATTTTCAAAATATCAATCCAATGTTCCCATGGAATTATCAAATAACTATTTCAAGAAATATTATCGAAAAAGCATTGGTAGATATATCAGGTGTCAACGTATTCCTTCTGGTTTCCAAAGTTCCGAGGATATGAGATCCAAATATGGCAGAGGTGTTGGATTCAAGATTTGGAATATTTTTCAATATTTCATACTCTCCCATCACTTTCGGTTTCTCCGAAAACGACCCCAACTTGGAAATTTCGAGAGGGACGCCCTGTATATTTTCACTTTTTTGGATATTAGAGACGATTTGATTTTCCAGAAGCATTTTTATTTTTGCATCTAGAGTACCTACGTTGGTCCCACTTCAACCAATCTGATGGACACGAATGAAGAATAAAAAAAATATATGACAGTTTTTTCTGCCTAGTTGAGTAATTATGGCGGTTTGATATTTCCAAAACCACTAATTGTGAAGAAAGTATTTTTTTTAAAACACCTTTTAGAAACACTTTTCCTAGTCAAACATTTCGATGGCAATTTCAGTCGAATGAATGAAACTTTGAAATTATTGATGAAACGCTTTGTATAATTATATATTTTTCGTTTCCGCAAACGTCTCCAAGTAGGTCTTCTCAGTTTCGGAAACGAATAGTGCTCATAGACCAGGGCTGAAGCCTTTGAAAATGGTAAAAAGTGAAAAAATTCATAGCGGGATGAAACCCATTGAAAAAGGAGGAGAATATAACGAAAAGGAAAGGAAAAATAATTTACGGGCGATCTGAGGTCGGGAAGTGGAAGGGGGTGAGTTTTTAAGGGTAAAAAACGATTTATTTCGATTTCCGGCAAAACTACAACACTACAAGTTAGGAAGCAAAGTTGTAGGTAATAAAAAGATCTACAACTTTTGTATTCACACGTTTTTCACATAACCTCAAAATGTATGTGAAAAATTCTAATAACCAAGTTTTTGGATTTTTATTTTTAACTTTTACAAAAAATGATAATTTCCCGAAATTTGGTAAAAACTTACCTTATCATGTACCAAACACACTGTAATTTTTTTCATTTGAAATATTAATTTTTTCACTTTATTTTGACTTAATATCGAAAAAGCACCCTAATTTCCAATAGAAAATTCTCCCGTCAAAATATTCGTTAAAATTTCTGCTTTCTGATGGTATGAAAAAATACTGTGGTAAATGTTCTCAGGAAATGCAAAGAAACGAAAAAAACTCGAATCAGATTTTTTTTTTTAATTTTTATGTACAATTTTGGGCTGTTTATTAAAATTTACACTTTAATTACTCGAAAAACGTAAGATTCCATGTTACATCGATAAACAATGAAATTGCAAATCGAAATATACCACTATAATTAACAACCAAATAAGTTAATAAAGTTAATATTTAATAAGACATCTACAATAATTTGAGAAAGTTGTAGAATCTTCTTTAAATTATATGCGTAGATGCCTATTCATTGCTATTTTAAAATAACTCATATACCTACGGAAAAGTTTAGCCCATCAAAAGGCATTTCATACAGAAGTGGGGAAGGGGCTAGGAGGGTCTGGGCCTTACTACCTGTTATTTCTTTGCATTTTCTGAGAACATTTACCATAGCAATGTATTTTTTACACCATCAGAAAGTAGAGATTTCAACGAACAAAAAACCCACCGACTTTTTTAAAAAAGCTGATATTTTGACGGGAGAATTTTCGATTGAAAATTAGGGTGCTTTTTCGATATTAAGTCAAAATAAGGTGAAAAAATAAATATTTTAAATCAAAAGAATTACAGTGTGTTTGGGACATTTCACCAAATTTCGTGGAGATAATTTTTTTTTGTAAAAGAAAAATAAAAAACCAAAATCTTGATTATTTGAATTTCTCACATACATTTCGAGGTTATGTGAAAAAAGTGTGAATACAATAGTTGTAGATCTTTCTATTACCTACAACTTTTCCATAGAACTCACCCCCTTCGACTTCCCGAACTCAGATCGCCCGTAAATTATTTTTCCTTTCATTTTCGTTATATTCACTTTTCCAATGGGTTTCATCCTACTATTAATTTTTTGGTTTCAAAAATTATCACTCAATTTTTCAGATTTATTCCCATTCTAATCACATAATTCTCATTGTTTGTTAATAAAAATCAAAAGTGTGCTATAAAAAGGAAGAAATTAGTGTACATCAAGTTCGTATACCTAGTTTGCTTATGATCATTAAATTTTTCAACAAACATGTATACAAAAGATGAAAAAGTGGACATGCTATGAATTTATGGCGAATGCAAGAAAAATTCAAGGAACGCAGCAACTTTGTATGCTGAAAGGTATCCCAACAGACATCATCCCTGTTTTCAATATTTCCCCGTAATGGAAAAACTACTCAGACAAGAAACTCTCAACCATGAAACTTTTATCATTGATGAGGTATACAGTGCTTTCGTAAAGTATTGAATAATTTCATGTGTAGCCAAACTATCCGTTTCTGAGGAATCTCCTGAAACAGGTCGATTTTTAATCTCAATTTTCCACATTTATGGGGAAACATTAAATATAGAGGGTGATCTACGTTTGACTAATGACGTCTGCGACAATTTTTTCAAATGGAACACTTTATATATAATTCAATTTTTGGAATCTCCATGGAAAGCTGATTTCAAAAATATATCACACATAGGGTTTGTATACAGTGTGTCCGTTACATTCAGTGCTCTCGTCAAGTAGTGGATACATTCGTTAAAAATTAAAGAAATAATTTTTGGAAAGAACGCTTTCAAGCCGTCGAATTTTATTTTCATTTGGGCATTCATTCAAATTTAATTAATACATGCAGAATGATTCGTATGGGAGAAATGACGTCATCGGTATTTTTTTAATGGCAACTCCATTTTTCATTACGAAATGTGAAAAGTTTATTATGAGTGTGGGTGAAATAAAAATAAAATAAGAAAAACTATTTTGAAATATGAAAATACTAAATTTAATGGCAATGATAGCTTCAAACAACGATCAAATCAAATGTTCAAATTGTGCACCGTTTGTTATCTGACTATTTCCATTACTTGACAGTAGCCATAACGGCCAGAATTTTGTTTTTCTTGCTGAATAGTTTTTGTGAAGTTATTTCTTTGAAGAATAACATATCATGGAAAATGATTAAATTAAATGAACGAAAAAGAATTGAAATTCTTTGCATGATTGGGAATTCAAAATTAGATGCCAGCGCCAGAGTGGCAAAAATTCAAACCAGACATACTTACATTGTTTGTCTGTTTTCTCAGAGGTTATACACTTGCGTTCGGAGTTTTTCTGAAAATATTTCCATTTGGTATAATTTTCCAGTTGTTTTGTGTAGATTTCAAGACTCTAGTGAAGTGGTGTATTTGAATCTTAAGACAATATCATTTGCGAAAACTCTCTTCGAAGGAGGCAAAGTATGCTCTAAATTGCCTGCAAAAAAATCGTTTTCGAAGTTTCTGGACAGCTTAGTGAAGCCATCGGGATGATTATGAATTATTTTAAAGAAATGTAACACATTATTATTTGTGAATGTTCGAATTGAAAATAAAACTAACCAAAAAAGTTTTTTAATTTCATTTGAAACAAACAAGATGGGTGAAAATGTGTCCTTATCACCTAGATACACATATATAGTCACTCTTTTTCCATACTGTATGAATAATCTTCGGTATGTCGAATAATATCTCTTTTTTCTCTTCTTGAGTCTCTTTTTTTTCTCAACTCTCTTTTTCACTTTTTTTCTTGTCCACTCACGATACAGGAACATTTTGGGAAGGAACTGTATTCTTCTTCAAGATCCCAAGAGCCCGTCTCTGTCTATAGACTCACTCAATCGTAGATTAGTCTGCACCAGTAAGTTACATTCATTTGCTCACGGAAAATGATTAAAACTCATTCCAGTACAACGGGATCGTTTTGTCCAAGAGTCACATCGAGGTACACAACAATAAAGATTTTTTATTATTATTATTATTATTATTACATATAAGTAAAGGCTGAGGACAGAGTCCTATGTAAGCCTAAAAAAACAAATTAAAGAGATCAACAAGATTATACAGTGCATGCAAAAGAAAAATAATTAATATATGCGTAGGAACAATTATGCAAATAAGCAAATGTCTATTTTGTTTTTGAAACTATTCACTGAGTCAGAATTCACAACATCGTTGGGTAAGTTATTCCATGTTTCGAACATACGATTCACCAAAAAATTTTGTCTCTGCCTAGTGGCAAATTTCTACTTTTTTTAATTGAGATTATGACCACGTAACCGCGAATCATTGTTGAAAACAAAAAGTTCTTTCTGATTAGCATAGTTATACTTTGCTATACGGAAGGATATGATGAGGTCCCCACGGAGTCGACGTTGGTCAAAAGCTATCAGTTGTGCCATCCTCAGTCTTTCGGGATAGGTTGGACGCACTTCGCCAAAAGTCATACGCGTGGCTCGACGCTGAACGTTTTCCAACAAATTCTTATCGCGCACCAAAACAGGACACCACACCGGACCTGCGTACTCCATAATTGGACGAACCTAGGTTTTGTAGAGTTTTATGGAACTTGAGTATGATAGATGGGAGAACGTTTTGCGGATGAGGTAGATCAGTGTGTTGGCGCGCTTGCATGTGGATATAACATGTTCGGACCAAGTTAGGTCAGTATTAATAGTCACTCCCAGATCGACATGTGAAGACACTACACGTATCTGTTGACCGTTTATTGTGTACGCGTGGAGTGGATTGTTCTTTCCTTGATGAAGTACGACGCACTTGTCGACGTTAAGAGGTAAAAGCCAATCCTCACTCCACCGACTAATCGAGTTGAGGCCTTCTTGGAGAAGTTGATGTTCCACTATGGCATTTCCATACAGTTTAGTATCATCGGCATAAAAAGACTTGCAGGACTTTATATGAAGAGCAAGATCACTTGCATAAACAACGAAGAGGAGTGGGCCAAGAACAGACCCCTGGGAGACTCCACTTGTGACTTGTCTGTCCGAAGAAAAAGAGTGACCCACTTTGACCGTGAAAGTTCTTTCTGTCAAGTAATTTTCAACCCAACTAGAATCACTCATTTTTTCACTCGAGGACGTACAATAGTCAATAGAATATTTACCAAGTAAACCAGAATTTCATTGAATGTCAACGATCACAAGACATTCGACCATTTTTAAGTGTAGAATGGCTAAAATCATATAAACATTAATGTTTCAAAAAGTAAACAATGTGTCCTTATCACCTAGATATACATATATAGTCACTCTTTTTCCATACTCTATGAATAATTTTCGGTATGTTGAATAATATCTCTTTTTTCTCTTCTTAACTCTCTTTTCTTTCCTCACAACTCTCTTTGACGGTTCTCTTTTTCACTTTTTTCTTTGCCACAGACGTACAGGAGGATTTTAGGAAGGGACTGTATTCTTCTTCAAGAGTCCATCGTCTTCCTGTAGACTCGCTCAATCCTAGATTAGTCTGCACCAGAACATTACGTTCATTTTCTCACGGAAAATGATGAAAACTTATTCCAGCACAACGGGATCGTTTTGCCCAAGAGTCACATTGAGGTACACAACAATAATGATTTGAACTTGAATCACTCATTTTTTCACTCGAAGACAAACAATAGTCAACAGGTTAACAATAATTTCATTAAATGTCAACACTCACAAGAGATTCGACAAGTTTTAGGTATACAATGGCTAAAATCTTATTATAAACATTAATGTTTGGAAAAGTAAGCAATGTAAGTATGTATAGTTTCCAAAATCGACACCAGAGGGAGTATCCCTTATTTTGAATTCCCAATAGGATTTGGAGGCAGAATGCGAACCCAAAGAGAAGTAGTTGAATTGTTCAATGCAACTCATCCTGATCGGCAACCTATTAACCAAAGCATGGTAAGCAAAGTTGAGTCAAAATACCGTGAATTTGGGCATGTCCGTGATCTTCCTAAACCTGGTCGACCCTCACTACCATATTAACACGCCATACTTAGGTACTCAACTAGGCGGAAAACACTGTCATATAATATTTTTTACTCATCATTTATGTCCATCAGATTGGTCAAAATGGGTCCAACGCACTCTTGATGCAAAAATTAAAATGCTTCTGAAAAATCAAATATACCAATTTTTCATTTCAAAACTCTGTATTCGTACTCAGAATCGTCCCTAGAAAAAAAGTTGAAAAATACAGGGTGTTCCATTTGAAATTCCCAAGTTGGGATCGTTTCCGGTGGAACGGAAGTGATGGAAGAGTATGAATTATTGAAAAATATTCCTATTCTTGAATCCAACACCCCTGCCAAGTTTGAATCGCATACCCTCCGATCTCTGGAAACTATGACTTGTCTAAAAAATAAGTTGACACCCGGTATACATATAAAACTATGTTAATGCATTATTTGCAAAAAATCTATTCCAGATGGCAGAGGAGATGATACGGGAAGTGTAGCCTTCACAGGTCTAATCTATAACGGAAAGTACGAAGTTAAAGATGGTAAAGCTTCCGTAAGTTATAATCCCATAACAGTGGAAACTGATCAGGAAGACGAAAAAATCAACGTGACCATTGGAACTGGTAAGTTCAACAATAACATCATTCCAAACTTAATTTCCGAAAGTTTCAAAAGCATCGATCCTTTAGATCAGGAGATACAGCTGGTTGGCTGAAACCTTTTTTTGGTTTCGACTTATTTTGAGGTGATATAAAATAATAAAATTCTTGTCTGGTAATTTCTTCGTGAATTTTTCCATATTTTATTCGATAGAGTCATACAAGAAGAGATTATAATCTACAAAAAAGGAGATTATATATACAGTGTCATCCTCAAAGTATGCACCATGGGAAACTTATTTATTAAGGGTTTTTCGACAATAAGTTATTCCTGGTAAAAGTTTGTGCATCCCCTAAAACTGAACAGGAACCAACGAAATATAGTAAAACAAACGTAAATACGAAGAGCCTTCATAATTTTTATTTTGAGACAAGAGTAAAGTACCCTTATTTTGAGAAAATTCGGGAAATGTTATTCAAAAAAGTTGTTCAGCATTGGAAAATAAATCTAAGTGAAGTTTTTCTTTTTTCGAAAAAAAAATTGCTAAAAAGATAAACAGACAACATCCTGTATACGACGGTTTATTCAAAAAACCTGTGATATCACAAATCACACAACTATTGTGGTAACCACGGCCAATTTTCAATTTTCCTGAACAGTAAAATAATTTTCAAAGTTTTTGGTGCATAGTCATTTTTTGTTAACACCGAAAATTGCTAAAACTTATACAGTATTGAAACAAGAACTCAATATTCAATGATATCAAATCACAAAACATCAAAATGAAATAAGTATTTCGGCACAAGCTAATTAAATTTAATTTGTGGAGTTTTTCTTGTCCAAAATAATTGTTTCAAGTTGGCTTTGAAAACAAACGAATGTTTGACATCAAGTACCTGACATACTTGCTAAATATTTATTACATAGTTATTGTTATTGCTCATTTTGTTAAAGTTTGTTAATCAGTACTATTTAATAGTTATTTATGTATCAAGGGCGTAAAATAGGCTTTTATTAACACGCCTAGGTCCATAAAAGCAAATTACGCCCGAAATACATACAAAATTTTATGCACGACCGGTATATTTGATGTCATGTACCTCTTTATATCTAGAACATGATAAAAATACATCAAGGCTGCCGTGAGGATGTATATTCATATCATATCGGAAACAGAATAAATCAAGAAGTGATGGAATGAATGTTACCATGGCAACTCAGTCAATTTTTCGAAATAAGATTATATAGGCTAGTAGCCATATTTGCTGTCAATTTTTGTGATCACAGATAATTCATTACTGATTTTGAAATGGATTCAAGCGACGAAGAAAGTGTGAATTGTACTCCACCAGAAATAAGTAAAGTAGCTGAGGATGCGAAATTGAGTTTATTGCCAAGTAAATCCAAGAAAATATACGACAAGGTGTATGAAGAATTCGTGAGGTGGTGCAACGGGAAAAATGTAAAAAATAATAAATACACAGAGACTGTACTTCTTGCCTATTTTCTGGAAAAATCTAAATATTGTAAGCCCTCTACCATGTGGTCATATTATTCCATGCTGAAAGCTACTTTAAATGTACATGATACTATAGATATCAGTAGATACGCAAGAGTGATAGCTTTTTTGAAACGAAAATTTGATGGTTATAAACCAAAGAAATCGAAGATTCTAAGCAGAGAAGAAATCGAGTTATTTTTGAGGAAAGCACCAGACGATTTGTATCTTATGATGAAAAAAGTTCTAATTTCATGTTTTCTCAATGTTCAGTATGTTAATCTGAGAATTTATTGTGGGTAGCACTGATTTTTGGTATTTGTGGAGCATGTCGCCGCGAAGAATTGGCAAATATCACAGTCGACGACATTCAAGATTTCGAGACATTCTTACTCATAACTATACGAGAAACCAAAACGAAGATAGATCGAGTATTTACTGTAATCGATAAAGAACAGAAATCGCCAAGTTATTTGGATCTTTACAGAAAATATTCTTCCTTGCGAGATCAGAATGATCAAAAGCGGTTTTTTTATATTATAAAAATGGCAAGTATACGAGACAGGTTATCGGAAAAAATACATTCGGTCAAATACCATCCAGAATAGCCACTTACCTAGGTATTTATAATGCGAAAGAATATACTGGTCACTGCTTCAGACCTTCCTCAGCAACTATGTTAGCAGATGCAGGCGAGGATATAATCAACATTAAAAGACATGCTGGGTGGAAGTCGACGACTGTTGCGGAAAGTTATATTGAAAATTCAGTTGCAAATAAGCTGAAGATTGCTAAGAAAATTGTAGAAAATGATGAGCCTTCTACAAGCCATTGCAGACAATCTGAAAATATTGCTCACTACTCTGAAACACCAGATAATAACATGCATTCTCTTCAGACCTCTAGTAATGAGGAATCAGTTGAAATCGGTAACTATCTGCAACAACAGAAAACAACAAATCCAAATATTTCCATAAATGACTGTTCTAATTGAATTGTCAATATTAAGTTATAATTCATTTTTTAAATTAATTTATGTTCATTGTTTTCGTTATATTATTGTTAATAATGTTTTGGGTTTGATTATATGATCCATCGGAATATAGATTTCTATCGATATGAGATTGAAATTCACTTTACCGCCTGTTCAACGATTTTATCGCCCGCCGGGCGATAACGTAGTCCGTGGGCGCTAAAGTGCTACTTTACGCCCGCAAATCCGGGCGCTAAAGTGCTACTTTACGCCCGGTCGTGCATAAATAATGTTAAGATGCTTACAAAAGAAGAAAAAGTTGAGATTATATTGTTGTGTGGGTAAAATACTCCAAGCAGACAAGTTACAGACATTTTTAATGGCAGGCATCCTAGCGCAATGTAAATCACACTACAGTAACCCGTATTTTAAATAAATTTAAATAAACAGGCAGTATTAATAACAATTTCAAAAAACCTCACACAGCTGCAAAAGTCTCTATAGAAGTGGAAGAGGAAGTGTTTTTAAAAGTTATCGAAAATAGTAAGACTCAATTAAACAAATATCGACATCTTTCGCTACTACTGTACACACTTTTTTTAGAAAAAATAAATTCAAACCAAAATTCATAAATACTTTAAAAGAAAGGGATTTTATCCCAAGATCTGAGTGTTCCGCATAGTATCAGGGAGAATACGAAGAAAACGCACGGTTCCAAATAAATATTTTATGAACTGATGAAGCAACATTTACAACTAATGCAACAGTAAGTTCACAGAACTGTAGAAAACCCTCATTTCACTATAGAATGCAAGGACCAATACTCATTTAAGGTAAATGTCTTATGTGGACTGTTAAACAATACTGTGATTGGTCCCTCCTTCATTGCTGGAAACCTAATGCCAACCGATATTTGCAATTTTTACAACAATATTGATAACCAATTTTAAATCAAATGCCGCGTAGACAAAGAAACAGAATTGGGTATCAGTTAGATCTAGTGTTCACTGTAGTGTAGCAATAGGACAATTTTTAAATGAAACATTCGATGGAAAATGGATAGGACGTTACTCAGGGTATCCAATGATAGCGCGCTTACCAAATTTAACCCCAATGGATTTCTTCTTTTGGGGTTTATTGAAGAACGAAGTTTACAAACATCGTCCTTTCAGGGATAGAGAACATTTAAAAACTGTGATTACTAATTGTGTGGGGGCCATACAACCGGAGCACATTACGAATGCAGTCAACGATTGTGTAAGGAGAACCGAACTGTGCATGTTGCGAAATGGACATCATACTGAGATGTAAAATACTCCTTTCGGAAACATGCTTTTGTTTTCAAAGCGAATATAAGAATTTTTTCGACAAGAAAATCTCCAGAAAATCAATGAGTTTGTGCCGAAATACTTATTTTATTCTGATGTTTTGTGATTTGATATTATAGAATATTAAGTTATTGTTACAATACTGTATAATTTTGAGAAATTTTCGGTGTAACAAAAAATAAAAATAACTTTGCACCAAAAACTTTGAAAATTATTTTACTCTTCAAAAAAATTGACTATGGTTAACAGAATAGTTGTGTGATTTGTAATATTACAGGCTTTTTAAATAAACCATCGTATACAGGATGTTGTCTATTTATCGTTTTAGCAATTTCCCCATTTTATTAAAATGGATAAAAACTTCACTTAGATGACCATGACCTCAAATCTATATGTATTTTTCAATGCTGAACAACTTTTTCAAATAACATTTCCCGAGATTTTTCAAAATAAGGGTACTTTACTCTTGTCTCAAAATCAAATTTTTGAAGGCTCTTCCTATATTACGTGTGTTTTACTATATTTTATTGGTGCATGTTTCGTTTTAGGGGATGCACAAACTTTTCCCAGGAATAACTTTTTGTCGAAAAACCCTTAATAAATAAGTTTCTTATATGGTGCATACTTTGAGGATGACACTGTATGTATGTCTGCTTTTTTCTCAAATTTGAATGCAACTATTCACACAGTCATCCTACAGACACATAAGAAGATCTCAGCTCACTTATGTGTTCGAATCTACAGGGTGGGTCCAAAGTTTGTATATCCGCGAATAAAATTTATCCGATTTGAATTAAACTTTTTGTATATTGACTCTATTGGTATGAAATGTATCTTTTTTTTCAGAATTCGAATCATACTTCACGAGTGCGTATTCCAATAAGCAAGTAACCATCAATTTGAAGAATACCGATCCAAGTAGTACCCTCTTGGCCATGTCAAATATACCAGTGGCAATAACGGCGCAAATCATAGGCACTGATCAGTCCGCCTCTGCTGTCTTGAATATGAAAGTGGAAAGTAAGTCATACTAATCATGTAGGAAATGAATGAAAGTCTAATTTAAACTCGTCAGATCTTTCTGAATACTACAATATGCTTAGGTATGAAATAATAATCCAATACATACACCAATCTGAAGTATTCAAATCTATACTGTACTGAAAATTATTTCAAATATTCAAGTAGGCCAGCGTTTTATAATGTTGACGTTCAAGTAATTTGAAGTACTTCGCATTATGTTCAAACCAACATATAAAATCACGATACTCTTATACAGATTCAGAAATAAAAACGCGGACTATAGGTTTTACAATGGTTTAGAACCAACTATAAACTATAAATTACCCACCCCTTATCAACGTTATTATTGCCAATAGAAAAAAAAATTAAAAGTAGAAGTTGTGTGGTTATGACTGAATTTTGATAAAATGCTATCACAAAATACAGTGGCGTGCATATTTCAGGGGGTGTCTTTTTTATTTTTTGTTAAATGGGATACCCTGCATATTATTGATTTTTTGGAATGATCTTTTTTTCCTGATTTCCAAAAAATATACCATATTTCAACCGTTTTTGTGTTATTAAACGTAGACTTACTTAGACTAGTTGTTACTGTAAATACCTATCCTATGAAAGTTAACATTCTTAAAGTAAGCTATGAATATGACAACTATATTATGGTTGTTTAGTGACATTTCTTCAATGGAATAATCAAAATGGTTTACAGTGAGGAAGAAAAAATTCAAATTATTATACAAAAATAGATAACAAATATTTATTTAGGAAATGTAAATAACATGATAAGTCATAGAAGATGTTCAATTGTCAATGCCTAATTGATAACATCTTATATTTATAAGAGCATACTCCACATAAGACAACATCAAAACAAATACGAACTAATAGAGATTCAACACGAACACAACAATCGTTTCAGAAACAACGCATTTGTCATCCAAAAATAAACAAAAGAACCCAAAAGATGCTTCAACACCTAGGCAAAAAGAATAAACCTGTTACCTGCTTCAAGAAAAGTATTCACAACTTTTTTTTTTTTTAAGTTAAAAACTGGATTCATCTGGAAAAAAGGGAAAAGGTTCATCAAATAGTTAAAAATAGATTGATTTGTTGAAAATATAAACAGGATGTTCATAAAATCAGATGTGGAATCATCTGCGACTGAAAGATAAACCTTAGTCACTATCTTCCATCGTCAAGATAACCTCTTGTGGGGTATTCATGTTGAAAAGGGAAACATTCTCAATTGAATATTGATAGAAAGATTTCTTTGTGAATTGAAAAATCCACGATTAAAATGAAGTTATTTTTTGTGAATATCTAACAGAAAACAACTACTTCTCCGGCTAAAGCCACGCTGGACATTGAACTACATCTGATAGATATTCTGAAAAGGCCCTAACTCGAAAGAAAAAATCTGAAATTGAAAATTTGCATTTTCATTCAGATAGTTATTTGATTTTCTATTCCAGTCTTAATTAAGAACTCATAAAGATGAATGAGGCAAAGAATAATGTTTTCCAAGAGAGAGTACTCACCAGAAATCATTCGTAACATTGACGCAGGAGAGACATCGCATTCACTAGGTCTTCAATACATTTTTGTCGACGAAAATCTATTTCACGCTTCCACGATCATCAGGAAGACCGGAAGAAATGGGAAACACATTTTCAAGAAGCAATCTCATTTTGCAAAGATGGAAAAAATTAGAATCATTTCTTTTGGAGAGACACTTTGAGTGTTTTCTGACATTAAAACATGAATACCCCACAAGAGGTTATCTTGACGATGGAAGATAGTGACTAAGATTTATCTTTCAGTCGCAGATGATTCCACATCTGATTTTATGAACATCCTGTTTATATTTTCAACAAATCAATCTATCATACCCATGACAGGTTTTAATGTCAGAAAACACTCAAAGTGTCTCTTCAAAGGAAATGATTCTAACTTTTTCCATCTTTGCAAAGTGAGATTGCTTCTTGAAAATGTGTTTCCCATTTCTTCCGGTCTTCCTGATGATCGTGGAAGCGTGAAATAGATTTTCGTCGACAAAAATGTATTGAAGACCTAGTGAATGCGATGTCTCTCCTGCGTCAATGTTACGAATGATTTCTGGTGAGTACTCTCTTTTGGAAAACATTCTTCTTTGCCTCATTCATCTTTATGAGTTCCTAATTAAGACTGGAATAGAAAATCAAATAACTATCTGAATGAAAATGCAAATTTTCAATCTCAGATTTTTTCTTTTGAGTTAGGGCCTTTTCAGAATATCTATCAGATGTAGTTCAATGTCCAGCGTGGCTTTAGCCGGGGAAGTAGTTGTTTTCTGTTAGACATTCACAAAAAATAACTTCATTTTAATCGTGGATTTTTCAATTCACAAAAAAATATTTCTATCAATTGAGAATGTTTCCCTTTTCAACAGTTAAAAATAGCTTATGATATTTTATTCTTCATATAACACAGCAGTTTTCTGTGACTTATCGAAAGCTTTCAAACGCGAAATACTGCTGCGCAAACTCCAGCACTATGGTATCAGAAATCGAAGTCTCAACTGGATCCAATCATATCTAAGTCAACGAACCCAAGTTGTCAGAACTGACACACTATCAGCCATTGGCTTTGTCAGACACGCTGTGCACAAAGGCTCGGTACTAGGGCCAGTACTGTTTTTGTTATATTTCAACGACATGTTCCTCACTGTAGACCATTTTGATTATTCCATTACGGAAATCTTACTAAACAAACATAATAATGTCGTCATTTTCATAGCTTACTTCAAAAATATTAACTATTATAGGATAGGTATTTACAGTATAGTATTTCTAATATCAATTGGATTGACTTGAAAAGTTTCGGGAAGGAATTCTCTTTGCAGATGCCGCCTTGACATAGGCGTCGGTATATTATTTTTCAGTGGTATTTTTTCAGTTACTTATTCTTACAATCATAGCAATTGATTACCCCATGTAAAAGTAGACACATGTTATCTCAACTGAATTTCATTATTTGTTCCGAAAGGTCTCCAGAAAGCCATATTGATAAAATTATTTTCAATGGATAATTCCTAACCTCACCAACACACGGCACTTATTGGGGAATATTGTGAACTCGGGATTCAGATAACATGTGTCCAATCCAGCTAGCCGAGCATTTATCACTCAAATATATTTGAGAGCGCCTTTACTAATAATCTGGGCAACTAGATACAACGCCAGAACTTTTTTATGATTGTACCAGGAACGCTTTGAAAGTAAAGACACTGGTAGTATATAAATTTCAAATTGCCCGGCAGTGCATATGAACACTCCTCGTAGTGCTCTTATTTTTATTGCCGTTCCAATTGGGATTAGAATAACTATAACAACTAGTCTAAGAAGTTATTTGACGTTTAATAACTCAAAAACGGTATAAGATAGGGGTATCATATTGTATATTTTTGAAATCAGGAAAAAAATATAATTCCAAAATTCAATTATATACAGGGTATTCTATAAAAAAAATAGTAGCAAAATTAGGTCGACGTTAAATGACAAAAAAAAAGAGGTTTGTTTAGACTAGACTTCTCAAATCACTTGCCGAATATTATTTGGCAATGTCTGTAATATATCATATAATTTTCATTATTATTCTATAATAGTGAACAATGGCCAACATATTTCTTTTTTCAGGCGAGACTAATCCTAACAACACCGGTGCAGTATCTTTCGCAAAGGCCCTGTACAATGGCAAATATTCTGCAAACAGCGATGGAGGTGAAGCCAAGTTCTACGTAGATAATATCAAACTTATCACAAATAAATTGGAAGGCGACATAGAATTAACCCACGCAAATGGTAATAAATTAATTTTTCATTTACAATATTGAGTAGATATAGTACTGATAATAATAGATGATTCTGTTCGTGACCATAAATTACGAATATTTTGTACATATGTCGAAAAGACGAAAAAACCCATGTTATGAAAAAAATTAAACCTGAATTACTGCAATTTCAATGAAAGTATCCCTAATAACATAAAAATAGTAGAGAAAAGAGATTTCAAGCAAATATCGAATGTTTCGGATCAATTTTATCGAAAATTATTGAAAAGATGAATGAATCGAAGACTCTTGGATTATATACCTAGATACATTTTTTTTGTTGGCTGAATCTGCTGTTGTATTATATTTGATCACAAACATTCAACTGAACTAAATACACATTTGGATTTTTGTCACAAACGCATTCGACACAGTGGATCACAAAAATGCAAGTTTGAAAATTGATTGAATTAATTTATTTTGAAAAGAATGACAATGAAATCAAAGAAAATATTGTTGCTGATTTAAAAATAATGACTCAAAATTTTGAAAAATCTACAGTTATATTTATATCAAAAAGAAAAACAATATTTCTCAGAGATCACATAGTTTTCAATAGGAAAAACCATATTGAATATCTTCAAAAAAATAATATCTTCTCAATATTACGGAATCTGGTATTTTGGATTCAAGTATCGAATGTATATTCCATCAGTCTTTTTAGACCAAATATTTTTTTATACTATCATTATTTTTCAGAATTCGAGTTTGACAAATACTTCAAGTTCTCTCTGAGCGGTACAGTTGTATCAGTCGAACTCGACAAGAGTATACCCAAAGATGTTCTGAAAAAGAATACCTTCATTCCAATCACCCTGACAGCAAAAATCAAGGGTACTTCATCAAGCTCCACGGCCGTTTTGAATATAGAGATCAATTGTAAGTAGAAAATATTTTTAGTTTGTTTCCTTCCAAATTCACTAAGTTTCATTTTCCGTCATACTTTTGTGCAGCAAGTATCGAAAAAATACCGGATGTCAACGAATCTATTAGACAAGTCATAACTTCTAGAATATTAGGTGTATCAAAATGAGATTTAGTATAGGTGAAGGTACGTGAAGAGGAGAGTTTCCCCAATTTTTCATTTCCCGGTCACTTCCGGTTTCACCGGAAATGGCTCCGGTTTTGAATTTTTAAATGGAACACCCTGTACATTGTAATAAGTTTCTACGCTTACTTCATTTTTTAGAGTCACTTTTAATATTGCATCTAGGTGGCCATGATCGGACGTAGACTAATCTGAGGACCTCAGGTGATGTCAGAAAATTACAATCGTTTTTAGTGACTAGTATGATACAAAGGAATAAGACAAGTTGGCAAAATTACATTTTCGTGTCTAACTATTATTTTTCAAATGGCGACTATTTTTTGACGAGCACTTTCCGAAAAAAAGGATTTTTGACGAATCTAACGATACTTATTTATTTGCGATTGCATTAAAAATCCTACTAATATTATAAACGCGAAAGTTTGTAAGTATGTTTGTTACTCTTTCACGTAAAAACTACTGGATGGATTTTAATGAAACTTCACAATAATATAGCTTATACATGAGAATAACACATAGGCTACAATTTATAAAGATATTGTGTGAGTTGTCCAAAATATGACGATAAGTGTCAAGTAAGTAGGAAAAAATCTACCATCTCTGCGAGCTATTCTGGCGACGATGACAAACCGAGTGCGCGATACTACGGTATGGTCCAGCGGCACTATAGTATATATATATATATATAAATATATATATATATATATAAATATATATATATATATAAATATATATATATATATATATAAATATATATATATATATATATATATATAATATATAAATATATATATATATAAATATATATATATATATAAACAGTGGGGAATAACGGGGATCAACAATACACAAATTATTAAATGTACAAAAACTTGGACAATTAGGGAGACCAACAAAAACGTCAGCTTATTTGACAACTTGAACTTGAACTTGAATTTGGAATTTTAGTATTAACTGATTTAATTCATCACAGCTTTGCGTTTTTCAAAAGCGAGTTGCCAAAACTGCCATAAACACAAACAAAATTAGTATCATTGAATAGGTTTTTTCGATACCTTTTAAAAGAGGTGTCGCTTGCCGTAGGGTTCCATTTAAAATTATTGGTCACAATGGCCTTGTGACGTCATCTTTGACGATTTCGTCATCTATCATCACTAGTAGGGAAGTTTACAACCTCTAATATTCAGTTCCCAAATTTCACTTGTTTATGTATAATCGTTCCAAAAATAAGAGGGGGGAGGGGACTTTTGAGAAGCACTGTACAATAAATTGCCTGCAAAAAAGAGAAAGCTTCTAGTCAGCAAATGTTACCACAAAGTTTTTTTTTTTTATTGAATGATCATGGTGCCTGAATGCACTTAATCTAAAAGTTTTTTTCCTTTGCCCTTATAATTCTGTCTTTCCCTGTTTGCAGAATATGACCTGTGATTATCTGTTCGAACATCATCAACTTCAATGATCTCAACATTAGGTACTTTTATTACATGATATACATCGAGAAATAATTATCGTGATTTTATATGTATGTAGATTGTAAACATGTACTGTTTCTTTCACTGTTCCAATATCATTTAAATATGATCTGGAATGAAGAAAAGAAATCATGAAAATGCACTGGAAGAAACATTGAAATGTTACCCCATTTAATGACACTAAATACCGGAACCATCTCACAAATAGGAGATATTTATGTGACAAGAAATTGGTGTGCAAATAGCTGAGCCAAGCAGCAATAGAAGCTCTCAAGCCACATTTCATTTTACATCTTTTGTATTCTCATTTTACGTTGTGGTGCCCTGAAGATGATTTTGTAAAAGTCGAAACGTCGACAAAGAACAGTATTGGTTTCAGTTATCGGACCCCACCCCAACAAAATTCACACAATTCACTGTAGTCAGTTCGCAAAACTCACATAACATACGGTTTTTTGTTTTTTTTTTTTTCAGATCACAGTGATGACGAAGGCGATACAAGTTCTGTGAACACAACGGGTTACATAGTGGCCATCGTTATTCTAGCCCTTGCTTTGTTGGGCCTGGCCGGCGGTGCGGGCGCATTCTATTTCTTCAAAATCAGGTGAGGATCCCAATCGAAAAACAAAGAACCGGTGATATTTGGTGGAGATGCTTGTTTCGGACTGTTAGGTCTGCCGGATAAATTCGGGTCTGCTGATAAATTTGGGTCTGCTGATAATATGAGGATGATGATATGAAAATGAGAGCCAGTAAAAAATGAATGACTTAATTTTGGAATTATTAATTGTTCGGGTTGCCTCAATCGTTAAATTTACAAATTAAAATCATTATAGACCGGGGGATGGTGACACAAAATATTAGGTCATTTGTACCAGTATGGCGGTTCTTCAGGGGTCTAATTACGGAATGACAAAAAAGAAAATGATGGTCATAGCGCTGGTACTGGCGGCCCAATCGCGTGGGCGTTAATCGAACGTGTCGGATAAATAACGAGTGTCGAACGATTTGGTCCACAAAAATGCTTGTATTTTCCGATAGTCGATAAAAAAAGAAGTGGG
Organism: Gonioctena quinquepunctata; assembly: GCA_018342105.1. Classification (NCBI taxonomy): domain Eukaryota; kingdom Metazoa; phylum Arthropoda; class Insecta; order Coleoptera; family Chrysomelidae; genus Gonioctena; species Gonioctena quinquepunctata. The sequence continues at coordinate 124,523 of JAFIRS010000255.1, forward strand.
CGGTAGCGTAATGCCATACTTCTCTGGTGTGACTTACAGCCCTCCATACCGACGCGAATACATTAATTAAAAAAAAACAATTCAACCATTTGTTCCAGGCTAATTTTTGCACAGCTAATCATCGTCGAGTAGCCATCCACGAAATACACCATGACATATTTTTCTGACGGTTCCAAATGGCCGCCATACCGCCGCAGAGGAGTAATTTTTTTTTTTTGCAAAACGATTTGAACCAGTATTGCATTCGGATTTTTGGGAAGTATTTGATAAAATGTGACCGTTATTATATTTCCCATGCGTCTAGTAGGGGGCAAAAATGCTGCCATACTTGAAAAATCATTTATTCGACACGTTTTGAAAATACGACTGTAAAATACGTAAAATCATTTTTTACATCATGGAATCATTGTATTCTGTTCGTTTGGATGTAATTCTACCTAAAAAAATTATTCCAGATTGTAACCATGGGGCGGACGACTGTGGGACTTAAGCCAAGATGTTAAAAAAAAAATTGACGATTTGTACCAGTATGGCATTTGGATTTTTGGAAATTATATGATACAATGTGACCATTATTATATTTGCCATACTTCTAGTAGAGAGAAAAAGTGGCGCCATACTTGAAAAACTTGGTTTTTCGATACGTTTTCAAGGTACAAGACATAAAATAATTTGTTACAGTATGGCATCATCGTATTCGGTTCGTTTGGATAAAATTCAACCTAAAAAAATTATCCCATACTGTAACTATGGAAAAAAATTGGAATGAATTGTAACAGCATGGCATTTCAAATTTTCCAAACTTGAAAAAAAACTATGCTTTGGGAAAATTACAAATTACCTGCGTTCCCATACATTATGTCTTACGAACACGATGAGCTAAGACCTCTACAATTCGAGAAATCTTTCGAGCGCCGGTAGCCGTACAATATTATACGACATAACATCTGGTTATAAGACAAGATTGCCGCCACCTAGGTGTTTGGAATTTTGTATTTATATTCGTTAAACCTCAAACTTAAAGGAAAAATTAGTGCCATACTGGTACAAATCGTTTGAATTACGAATAAAATCTTAGAATTTTGGAAAAATATTGTCTATATTCGCCACCTCCCACAGGTATGGCATGATCAGACTTCTATTTATGATCATACAGAGAACAGTTCAAAAAAGTTTTAGGCTGGTACAAATCGTTTAGCAAAAAAAAAAATTTTACTCCCTTGCGGTGGTATGGCGGCTATTGGGAACCGTCGGAAAATTATGGCAAGGTGAATTCTGTGAATGGCTACTCGACGATGATTAGCTGCGCAAAAATTAGCCTGGAACAAATGGTTGAATTGTTTTTTTTTAATTAATGTATTCGCGTCGGTATGGCGGGCTGTAAGTCACACCGGAGAAGTATGGCATTACGCTACCGCCTACTTCTTTTTTTATCGACTATCGGAAAATACAAGCATTTTTGTGGGACAAATCGTTCGACACTCGTTATTTATCCGACACGTTCGATTAACGCCCACGCGATTGGGCCGCCGGTACCAGCGCTATGGCCATCATTTTCTTTTTTGTCATTCCGTAATTAGACCCCTGAAGAACCGCCATACTGGTACAAATGACCTAATATTTTGTGTCGCCATCTCCCGGTCTATTAGGTTTATAGTTCGAAGATAGATATAATAGAAATGATATCATCCAATTGCACTTTTCAATATTCATGAGAAATTACTGAAAATACAATGTTTTACAAAGTTCCAACAGACAGAACATTTATGAAACGTATATCTGAACATAGTAACAGTTTTATCGATGTACAAATAAATTTAACTTTTGCACCTCTTGACTCAGTTGGCATAAATGCCTGCTATTGGATTTTGAATGATCAGATCGTTTTCCACCTGGTGGAACTATCCCTCAAGAAACAGCGAAAAATGTACGACTTTCCTAATTTTGCTGAGGCTGTCCAAAAATCAAATAAGGGAAAAGATGGAAAACAATAACTTTTTTATGGAAAGATCACACTTCTCAACAAAAACTGAACTCCGCCAAAAAAATAATTTCAATACCAATGTGGCACGAAGATGTACATCAGGAACTGGACATGTTTCGAAGAATTAATCCTTCATCATCAGCAAAATGGAAGGGGTTACAAGCAGATCTAAAGGGGAAGTAAAATGTTACAATTACAAGGGCAAACATTAAGAGAAAAATAACCTACCATTGTATGGTGGACAAAATTATGAAGAAATGACACTGAAAACAACTACAATAACATTATTGTGTCCCATCTAGTGCGGGTTCACTAATGTTAGGGACCGTGGTTAGTCCTAACAAACAACATTTTAATATATTGCAAAGGATTTATAAAATCATCAAATACACATGGAGGCGAGGGTGAAATAAAATAGGTTAATGGTTGAAATATGACAAAGACTTTTGACCTATACATCAAGATTCAAAGTGACAGAGAAATGTTTGACTGTGACATGGAATTCGATCTAGAGATGGGAAATCAAACTAGTAAGGAGTTAAAAAGTTTTAGGCTATAAAAATGAATTTTTCCATTGATACAATGTAAATTAGAACTTTTGATTACCTTGTTAATCTCAAGAGTTTCAAGGAGATTGAGTTTTTTACCTTTATCGCAAATATGTAAAATTTCTAGGTCAGAGTTGGGATCAAAATTGTGCTTTTCGTTTATAATATGGTTAGAAAAAACAGAATTAGAGTTAATAAGTTCTTTTTCAGAGTTAGAATCTATTAATCAAACGTGTTCAGCTAGTCGTGTTCTGATCTTGCGGCCTGTTTGACCAATATAACATGTTTTACAATTAGGGATAGAACAATTCAGTTTATAAACCCCAGATTTATGCAACATTGGGAATTTTATCTTTAGAGTTTACCAAAAAATCTTTAAGGTTGTTAGAAGTTTTGAAAGAGATAAAAAAATTTGAATCAATATTGGTGTTCAGTTTATTAATCAAGATATTCTTGAGTTTAAGAGATAGAGGACCAAAATAGGACAAAGAAAAATGTTTATTTGGTGAATTAGTTTGTGTTTATCTGAAGTTGGAAATTTGTTGACATATCTTAATATAATCTATTGATTTTGTGGATTGGGAAGCCGTTGTTATAAGCAATTTGTTTGATGATGTTAAGTTCTGTTGAAAAATTGGAATCATTGAGAGGTATAGTAAAGAGGCGGTGAAAAAGTGAATGAAAAGAAGAAAATTTCTGATTGTACGGATGGTAAGAGTGAAAAGGTATGATATTATCAGTGTTGGTAGTTTTTCTATATATGGAGAACTCAAGGGTGTCTGATTTGTGAATCATTAGGTCAAGAAAAGGTGATTCATTATCAGATTCGATTTCCATGGTAAACTGTATTCTTGGATTGAAAAAATTTTGAAAAATTAAAAAGTGGTTGGGGTCATCCAAAGTGCCTTTGAAAAGTGCTAAAATGTCATCGACATATCGATGCCAGAATAAAATTTTAGGGAAACTAGGATTTTTAGAAATGATAGATTCAAAATTTGACATGAATACTTCAGCTAAAATAGGACTAAGATTAGAGCCCATGGGTAAACCTGATTTTTGATAATAAAAGGAATTATTGAATTGAAAAAAGTTTTGTTTGAGAACTAGATCCACTAGAGAGCAAAGGTTCAATATATGATAAGTGGGTAAATTAGAATTGGAAAAAAGTAATTGTCTTACTAACATGGGACAATCTTCAGGGTCTATACTGGGAAAAAGTTTGGAAACATCAAAAGAAACTAAGATCAATTCAACAGAGGGAAATATAATTTATTTTATTAAGAGGATTATAATGATGGTTGCAAAACATTTGATATCTTGCGAAAACATCTGAGAAGAGTGGTGGTATTTCTTTTCCAGAAACTTTGACAAAACCTAAAGGAGGAAGTAGAAAAAAAAAGAAAAGTACCTTCACTAAAAAAACTCTCTACTGTAACTGCATTCTATCCGATGAAAAGAAATTGGATATATTGTTACATATAGATATAATCCATGAAAACCTACAAGAGGAATTGCCTCCGATAATGATGTTAGTAAAAGGTCTATATTGCGTCTTCTAAAAAAAAAATACCACCCATACAAGAACTTAACGAGGATGACCCTGATCTCCGACAGGAATTTTGCGAAATAATTGCCATGATAGATGACAAGATGATCCGTTATATATAAAAAAAAACATTTTTTTCCGATGAAGTAACATTCATTTTAAATGGAGCAGTCAACAAACAGAAAATCCACATTGGATGATGGAGGCCAATACTCAATATCCTGAGAAGGTGAACGATTGGATTGGTATTATAAATTCTCAAATTATCGGACAATATTTCTTTTATAGCACATTAACTGGCGCGCGTTACTTGGATTTCTTGCAAAATTTCTTAGTTCCAGAGTTAAGAATACCTTTCTCAAATGATGACAACGCTAATGAAATTGATAAAAATATGTTGTATCAGCAAGACGGAGCTATAACACATTTTGCTTGGAAAGTAATAACCTATCTCAACCAAGTTTATCCTAATAGGTGGATCGGTTAGACGCCGCTTGACTATTTTTATGGAGTTATTTAAAATCCTAAGTCTACTACAACATACCAAAGGAAGTCGATGGTTTAAAAGACAGGATGAGGCAAGAAATCGATCAAATCATCCCGGAAACGATACAAAATGTTTTAGAAGAATTTCAGCGAAGCCTCCATTGAGCAACGGGCGCCCTGTTTGAACATTCGCTTTTAAATGTTTCATGTTCTTTTGTTCACTTAGTAACAATAAAAAAGTAATATTTCCCAATAAAAAATGTAGAAAAATTTAAAAAACCTCATATTGCTGGATGAAGACCCTTTCAAATGAGCAATCACTTGCACCCTCGTTCTATTAAAAATTTTCAAAGGAAGGGTATAAAATGATGCTTAAAAAAATGAATGTATCTGTTACTTATGGTCCTCAATGTATGAGAAATGTATAAACAAGAAGATAGTAACGGAAGTGTTACTGAATGCGGAATTTCAGAATCGTTGTAAAGTCGAAACTTTGTGTGCGAGGTCTCACAATCCAACACAATTATTATTTCTTTTGAATTATGAAAGATTCCCACTATATTATTTTCCATTGACAATTCAACTCATGTATACAAAATCGCATATGCCACAGTGCAATTGTCAGTTTGACAGCAGCAAAAGTTAGCTGCAACTTTTACTGGACAAATGCACTAGTGGTTTTTTACTATTCATTTGTTTATCAATTATCGCGGTGTTGGTTGCCAAAATAAATAGTTTACATGTTTGTCAACAACTTATTGAATTTCTAAGCACTAACAATGAGTCGATTCGGTGAGTCTACGAACGCCGAAATTAGTCAAATTTTCGATACCTGTGTGCCTACTAATACAGTTGCGACGCAATCATCATTCTGACGACAATTTTCTACGTTTTGCGATGCAAAAAGATATAAATTTGAGCCAGATGCTTCCATCGAGAAATTGAATGTAATATTGCAAGATTGGGCATTCAATATGCGAAAAGGTAACGGAGAAGACTACAAAGAAGCGGTAGTTAAAACGATTTGGAACACCACCGCTAAAATGTTACAAAGTAAATATTATAACGAATTCAATATTGTATTCAACCCTTTCACCGACGTTCAGTTTAATTCATCACGAGCTGCACGTAATGCTAAACGTTAAATCCTACGAGAACAACCCGAAAAGAAAAAATCTAGTGCATCAGCTCTTAATAAATCTGAAGTATTTGCAATGGTCAGATTATATGACGATAATGAACTGGAAGGACTTCAAAAGAAATTATATCACATTTTGGCGTTTGAATTAGCTTGAATGGCGCGGAGGAGAAGCAGCTTACTGAAAAACCACTTATTTCGTATCTGAAATTGAAAATAACGGAAAAGAAACTGGACGTATCGAGTATAATCCTCTATTTTCGAAAACGAGACAAGGCGGTAACAATAAATTATGTGACAGCAAATTGATTATGCCTTATATTTTAGAGGAAGATATTTGCCCAATACGTTTATTTAAAAAGTTAATGGAAAAACGAGACACTTTTATAACATTGGACAGAGTATTTCTTACACCAAATCCCTTTTGGAAGAAGAAAAATTCTAAAGGTTGGTATAAGAATGTGCCGATTGGAATTAATGAAATTTCCAAATGGACTAAATGCTCAGCACAACGTATTGGTATAGATGTCAAACGTGTCAAAATTACAAATCACTCAAATCGAGCGGCAGCAGTTAGCGAATTAAGTAAAAGCGGAATTGAAGAACAAGCTCTAATAAAAATAACAGGACACAGCAATTCATCATCAATAAAACCATACTTACAAGTTGACAAAGAGTATCATTCGAGCATTATTCAATCAATTCGTTTGGAAAAAGAAAAAACTTGAACATCTACTACAGAAACGATTAGCTGTGGCACCCGCAGTGACTCACTGTTCCTAGTTGAATTTCAATTACTGCGTTTATAATAATTGTACATTCAAATAAAAATGTGTTTATTTTTAATGTTTCATAAATAAAGTTTGCATTGATATGTTTCTAAATTTCTTATTCATTAAATTGTCTTGCCGAATTACACTCGATGTTTGTATTGATATCAGGTAAATTTGTGTTGTTCAAATTCTAAACTGTTTCCTTTAGCAATTTGACTCGAAAAAGTGTCAACCTAAAAACGCTCCACCTTCGGTGTCATGTTTTAAATAGTTGACAGTTTTTCTCGTCCAATTGCTAAGCAACAGTTTCTCATTAAACAACCCAAATTTACCCGATAAAATACAAACCTCTCGTGTAATTATGAGTGAAAATTATTTAAAAATATCAGTTTTTGACATATTGTTTTTGTATGGTATGATCTTGTTCTGGATTGATTAATTTTATTCATTCCCTTCATAATACAATCATTTTTTAATAAAAATACTCATTTGATATATGGATGAATCAATAAATTATTTTTTGTCCCACAGGAACCCAAAATACGAATGGGATGATGAAGATTATTCAAAATACAACAGCCGCAACACAGGAACATCCAAGTAAGTCTCGTATGAAAGCCTCTACAGCCCCTCATCTTTACTAAAAGACAACGGAAAGTCGCGAAAAATCGGCAAAAAATTCGTCTCCATAACTAGCGACACGAACATCATAATTTCTTAATAATCCAAATATCAATCAAATATTTTATTATTTTATTTTGTATAACTTCTTCTCGTTTCAGAATACCTATTTATTATGTACTTTTCTACCTTTAATCTACTTTTTTGTTTCTTCCCCTGTATAAACATGTACGTTTATTAGGAAATAAATCGTTCTTATCGTTGATTTATTGGAATATTCTCATTTCATTTCCTCCAACAATAAAAGCGCAAACGGTATTATACAACAAAATTAAAAAACAGAAAAATTCTTGATTCCCTCGTACTAATTTTTTTCCGAATTCAATTTCAGTTTCTCTAAATCGACGATCAAAATCAACTCAAAATAGTTGGTTAAAAAAGAATCTACTAATATGGCCCACACATATGTTCTTGCCATCATTTCTGGTTTTATCACATCGACACTAGTCATCATAGAAATTTTTAAGACAGTTTTGAAAACCTTTTAGAAAATAAGTTTTTCTTGAGATTTTTTCAATAACATTGTTTCCGGAAAAATGATTTAGACCATATTTGCATGTAATAAAGTCAGTCCACTGTTAATTATTCACAGCAATTGAAAAAAAAGGGTTTTTGAAATGAATTACCTTTGATTTCCAAGTTACAAAAGTAGATAAGAGGGTCTGGAAAAACTATACAGGGTGTTTCTTAATAACATGCTAATATTTAAGAAGGTTATTCTTGGGTCTAATTTGAGAAACAAAAAATCATATGAACATATGTCCTAAAGGTTTTGAACTACAGGGTGCTAAAGTTTTGAGAAAAAAATCTTTTTTTTATGATGACTTTGGTATGACCCCCGATATTTTTGTGAAACGTATACGCATCTTCTAAGCATCAGAAGGCATTTTCCGCTGTACAACAAAATTTTTTATTCTTGCCAGTGGCGTTCGTGCGGGATTTGCACTGAATTATTCTAAAGAGAAAAGTGATTCGCCATTGCTTTTTCTTGAACTAAAAATCATTTTTAAAATCCAAATATGTTCTTAAATTAATTCATTCATTTGCACGTTATTGTTATAAAATTGGGTATTATCAAAGATTGAAAACGTAACTAGTAGGTAAGAAGCAGATTTTGTTTTGTAAACATAAACAATTTTGACAGTTGCCTACCTAGTCTAGTTGTTACGTATTTCAGTCATCAAAATTAACAATATTATTAAAAAAACATGGTCCATTTTACGAATTCTGAGTTTGCAGATATACATTACATGTATGATCTTGCTGATGGTAACGCACTGGAAACCAGGCGGTTGTATTAAGTCCGCTTTCGAAATAGAAATATTCCGGGTGCACAAACATTTTCAAACATTCATAGAAAATTGTGTGAAGAGTTTTGAACCCTACAATCATCTTAAAGGAGTACAACGTACTGTAAGAACACCAGAAATGGAATTCAATTGAAGAAGATCCTGGATTAAGTACACGAAAAATTAGGAACAGTTTGAATATCTCACATATTCTTGTTTGAAAAATTCTCCATGACTTTTTATTATATACCTACCATATCCAACGGGTTCAGGAGCTACTCCCTCGTGACTTTCCATTAAGCATGAACTTTCGCCAATGGTTTCTTCAAAAATGTATGAAAATCATTTTTTTTTATACTGAAATTTTATTCGCCGATGAAGCCAATTTTTCCAGAAACTCAATTTGAAACGGTAAATATAAAGTTAACGTATACATGCTCTCTGACTATAGATAAAAAACTTTGCTTACGTGTTTTTGCCACCTGAAAAATGTGGCGGTGGCATACCGTTTCCGAGTTAGAGCACTTTTAATTTATTTTTAACCTCATTTCCAAGCCCAAAAATCACTCAAAAATCTTTTTCTTTTTACCAGCATAAATAATACACCCTGATTCACTAATTTTCGACACAAATTCGCACAAAATAATGTCATTTTTATCGAAAAAATCCTCCTTCTTATACAGTTCCAAATAAACAAACTTGACAGATGAAATTTAGTAACTTTCCTTATTTTTCATGTTGGTAATAAATGAATCACCGCCAACTTTTCGAATTCAAATATGAGTAATAGTTTCCCAAATAGCACACAGAGGTCAAATTCGGTTGTACAGACGTCTACTAGACCTTTCGCAAAAGTCCATGACTTATGTCTTGTAATATGCTGAGATGTCAATGTATGCCAATACGACAAAAAGGCACACTTTGCGACGTCACATCGACGTTATGAGGTAGTGGTAATGACTTGCCAATATAGACTTATATAAGCCAGTCGCAAAAGGGTTGTTCTGTGGTCTTAGTGTAGTCATTATATCATCATGCATGAAGGTCATAATCTTTCTAATATAGTATTACAATATGTATACCATATCAAAAGATTTTGTATAATATAAATATAATATATAAGTCAGCCTTCCTTTACATGTTCATTATGATACTCTGTGACCATGATAGTTATCGAGATAAAAATGATTTTCATTTATGTGTCTTTAAGGATTGTTCTGAAACTCTAGTGACCAAGCAAATCCATTTTTACGATCAAAATCCAATTCTACTCACTTAAAATTCATGCGCCTCGAAGATGAAGAGAGATAAATATTCATTTTCATTTCAGAAAAAATATATTTCATCAATTTTTCTCATTAATCGTTGAAATATGTAGACCATATTACGAAATATACTTGATTAGCCCATCTCCAATGATTTTCAAATTGATATAACACCCAGGGTCCCATATTTTTTATTTTAAATATTTTTGTTCCAATATGGCTACCAGAATGATGTTATCAATCAATCGAAAAGCATGGATGCCGTCCTTCTAGTGTCGAAAAGTTGTAATTACTCCGGTATGTACTATCATAGAATAGTTCACGAGTGTCTCAAAGACATCGCAATATCTTACATAAAAAAGTTTTAATGTAGTCGCTATGACCACAAGTAGCAAGTTTTGTTGTACTAACGTCGTAACGCTATCAAAACAGAAGAAGATAAACACTGAGTGCATAAGCATTCCGCTAGTTCCGCCTAATGGAAAACGCTAAAAATAAATGACATTTACAATAGAGGTTATGTTGATGTTGAATATTTAAATATTTTTTATTTATCACTCGAAGTGCACATACATATAATGTATGCCTTTCCTTGTTGTGAAAACAATTGAAGGAACTGGATGAACTTCATTTTTTTGCAGTGTCCCGATAGACTGATTAATCATTTCAGATGTTAATTTTGGGGTAGGCACTCATCCTTCTTCTTTATATTTTTCTATACGCTCCAGTTCTCTTGTAAGGCAGATTGGATTTTTGTTTTGGCATTTTAATCATTCATACGGAACTGAATATTCTACATACATAACACAATATACCTATCCAACAAAAATAACATAACCAACAGAAATAATCTAACCATAGATACATAATGTAATCATTACGACCAAAGTTCATCAGTTGATAAAACTACATTAGAGAGATAAGTGCCATGTGAAGTGGAATGAATAGAAAAATCGAATTTAAACGGTTTTTCTTCACATAAAGGATTCAATATAAAATTGAACCAGAGAAAGGTAGATCTCAGGTGAAAAACGCTATTCTGACGATATTCCAGGTTGAATATTACCTGATTTCTCATATATCATCGGACATTGAATGCAGCTTTCAAGCTGATTATGTTTTAGCGATGTTACTAACAATTGCATAGCCATTGTTTCTTGGCCCTCACGCGATGAGGCCAAGAAGCCTGAAACCGGTATGCGGATTGTTAGGTGAACACGACATAAATTAAACATAATCGAGCTTATCAGAAAGAAACATTTGCATTCAATGTCCATTGATATTATATGGAAGTATGCATGGATTTTCAGGTGAATATCATTCAACGTTCTGCGTGGTATTTGCCAGGAAAGTAGTTGTTTTTCACCTGAGATCTACCTTTCTCTGGTTCAATTTTATATTGAATCCTTTATGTGAAGAAAACCGTTTAAATTCGATTTTTCTATTCATTCCACTTCACATGGCACTTATCTCTCACTATATGCTAGACGGGCTTGCCATACTCCTACTGAGAAGGAATCTTTTATTTAGAAACCTATCAAGGTGGGAGATTTTCGGAGTGTTTTTTCTGTCACTAGGTACCGCCAGTTAAAGTTTATCTTTTCCGGCGTACCTATAGGTGTTACATAATCGAGCTTATCAGAAAGAAACATTTGCATTCAATGTCCATTGATATTATATGGGCCAAGAAGCCTGAAACCGGTATGCGGATTGTTAGGTGAACACGACATAAATTAAACATAATCGAGCTTATCAGAAAGAAACATTTGCATTCAATGTCCATTGATATTATATGGAAGTATGCATGGATTTTCAGGTGAATATCATTCAACGTTCTGCGTGGTATTTGCCAGGAAAGTAGTTGTTTTTCACCTGAGATCTACCTTTCTCTGGTTCAATTTTATATTGAATCCTTTATGTGAAGAAAACCGTTTAAATTCGATTTTTCTATTCATTCCACTTCACATGGCACTTATCTCTCACTATATGCTAGACGGGTTTAGCAATCTCTACTGAGAAGGAATCTTTATTTAGAAACCTATCAAGGTGGAGATTTTCGAGTGTTTCTTTCGTCACTAGGTACCGCCAGTTAAAGTTTATCTTTTCCGGCGTACCTATAGGTGTTACAAGATCGATGATGGATTGTTTAGTTGTGTCTCACTTCAGCCAGAGTTCTTTGGACTTTTGGCTGGTTGACTACCCGTTCTGATGAGGGCCAAGAAGCCTGAAACCGGTATGCGGATTGTTAGGTGAACACGACATAAATTAAACATAATCGAGCTTATCAGAAAGAAAACATTTGCATTCAATGTCCATTGATATTATATGGAAGTATGCATGGATTTTCAGGTGAATATCATTCAACGTTCTGCGTGGTATTTGCCAGGAAAGTAGTTGTTTTTCACCTGAGATCTACCTTTCTCTGGTTCAATTTTATATTGAATCCTTTATGTGAAGAAAACCGTTTAAATTCGATTTTTCCAAAACTACATTACATGAGTACAATATGTAGTCGAAGAAACGTTTCAAAAATCTATTCATTAGAACCACATATATTCATTGTCATAATAACCTCACAGCAACTGCTCTTAAGTTCTACTTAACGACACATACAATTTATTAACATACAAACCACTGTACAACTTCATCTCGAGAATTCTTTATTGTACTCGTTATATCTACTACACGAGTGTCATAGCAACGCCCAAGTTATAAACGACATTAACTTTTGGGTTTAAACATACATACGTGGTCTTCAAGACGGTATAAAACATTATGTAATATGACTAACACTGAGTTCCTTCATTTATGTTTGCAATTGTTTGGGCCCATGATTCCATGGATTCATTATACACATGAAAAAAGAAATTATATCATCAATATCAATTGAGGAGCTGTTTCTATAGGAAATATAAACTACTTGCTAAACGAGCGTATATCGAAGAAACGACGAAAAATAATATGTACTCTAACATTCTCCGTCGGCGAAGGAAGATCAAAAGAGCTGATAGTCAACGTGGACTTAGTGACTGTTGTCACCGATTCGTCTGAATAAAGTCGGAATCAATCTTGTGTGTTATACGTTGGGAGGTCATAAATCACGCGTTCTTTTGTTTTTAATAGCTCTGAAGATTAACAACCAGTAGCTCTGTCTGTGTAAGGCGATTGAAATATGTTTTAGGATATATAATAACTAATCAAACTGAAAGAAAATTATTTCTTCTTAATGTACATATAAATAAAAGCTTGTCTTCATTTTTTTTTAATTTTTCATTATTTATGAAGTATTTTTAAAATCTTAAAATATCTAAATAAAATTAGTTATCTCCGCCACTGCTGCCCACAGGATTCCGCCACTGCTGCTCACAGGATTTCGCCGCAAGACTTTTTTATGCTTCTGCAATTGATGTTGGGAAAACTATACTAAATTTCATCTGTCACATGTGTCAAGTTTGTTGATTTGGAACTGTATAAGGAGGATTTTTTCGATAAAAATGACATTATTTTGTGCGAATTTGTACCGAAAATAAGTGATTTAGGGTGTAATGTTTATGCTGGTAAAAAGAAGGGGGCATTTTGAGTGATTTCTGTGAGAAAAAACTTTGCTTGAAAATGAGGTAAAAAAAAAGTGCTCTAACTCGGAAACGGTATGAGCCCGCCGCATTTTTCGTGTTCAGGAGGCAAAAACACGTAAGAAAAGTTGTTTACCTATATTCAGAGAGCATGTGTGCATTAACTTTATATTTACCTCCGTAACTTTCACAATAATCATTTTTTGGCTGAAGAAAATCCACACGCATTCTTGGAATCCCGTCACCAGAAGCAGTTTTCCGTTAACATATAGGGCTGGAATATGCGGTGATTATTTAATTGGGCCGTATTTTCTCCATGCGAGGTTGAATGGGCATAATTACTGGCCATTTTTCGAAGAAGAATTGCCATCTTTGATGGAAGATGTTCCCATTTTAGTAAGAAATCGACTATGGTTTATGCACGACAGGGCGCTAGCGCAATTCAGTATAGATAATAGAATATATTAGTAGAACAATGGTGTGCCTGGCAGATGCAGATGTAAACAACTGCAAGAAGAATTTTGTGCTGTAGTCGAAAGTACCAGCCACATAAAATTTTCGGCTCAAGCAAATCTCCTTTAAATTTGTACAACAACCAATGAAAGTGTTTAATACTGATCATTTATTATTTCAAAATAGCATGTGAATTTTGTTAACGAGCTTAAAACATTATACAGTGCTCGTCTAAAGTCCGTCCTCCCCTACTAATTTTTGAACCACCAGGTATATCGCAACGAAATTTGGAGGTCTTGAATAGGAGATGAAAACCTACCTTTTTAAAATAGCGGCTGAGCGCCATCTTCAATAATATTTTAAAATAGAACTCCCCGTATATCATTCCATTTTAGAAATCTGCTCATAATTCTCAACAGTTTTCTTCAATACACTTTACTCCTAGATTCAATTGTTTTCGAAATATTAACGTTTGAAAAGTGGCATTCCGGTTTAAAATGAAGTATGGATTTTGGCCACTTTCGGTAAAACATTTTGCTAACTAAACGTTGTTATTAATCTGTAGTTAAATCTCCTAATGAATTCGACTAATAAGAGGCGTAAAGAGAGTTTATTAAGGATAAACAGTACCGCTTACCGGAAAATCTCGAAGCCTACGAATGTGTTCTGTAAATTCACAATCAAAACAAATTAGTCAGCTAAAAAATTATAATTTAATCTAGAATAACACTTTTATTTAACCCCAACAATTATTTCTTCAAGTGTTCAATGTGGCCTCTCCTAAATCTTGACAATAAAGGGCCCTATTATGAATAGCTTTTCTCACGTTGATGAAAGTCTGTTCATCTATTTCTTCACATGTATCTATTATTCTGCGTTCCAACTCTCCTATTGTATGGAATTCAGTGGCGTAGATTTTTGACTTCAGATACCGCCAAAGGAAAAAATCTAGAGGTGTAAGATCCGGAGATGTTGGTGGCCATTCTGTACTTCCCCTACGACCTATCAATCGCCCAGGAAAGTTTGTATCGAGGAACTTTCTAGCCATGCGATCGAAATGTGGAGGTGCCCCATCCTGCTAAAATATGATTTCACGATTTTCAAACTCTTCCTGATTGTTTAATACAATGTGTCTCATTCGAGGTTCAATTTCAGTTTCTAAAAGATTTCTGAAAAGAACTCCTGTAAGATTGCATCTGAATAAAATCGGTCCAACAACGCGATTGCCCAAAATCCCCGCCCAAACATTCACCCTTTTAGAAAAGTGGGTATGTCCCTCTCTGAAAATATGCGGATTAGTGTCGCTCCAGTTTCGTACATTCTGTTTGTTGACTTTTCCATTAAGAAAAAACGTGCATTCGTCTGCGAAACATACACGTTTTAGGAAGCCTCGTTCTCCTTCAATTGTTCTTGTTAACCACTCACAAAATTCAACTCTCCGGTCTGGATCATCCTCCGTGAGAGCATGCAGGATTTTCATTTTATAGGGATGAAACTTTTTTTAGGACTCTTTGGGCACTTTTTGAACTTACTCCACAGGATTCAGCAACTGCAGACGTCGACTGAGTCGGATTGATTGCCATTTCAGCAACAATTTCTACCTTTTTTTCTTCTGACAGAGGCGGTCTTCCTGATCTTGGAGCATCTTTCAGCGTACCAATTGCTTGGAGCTTATTTGAAAGTATGCGCAAATATGACCTCGAAATAGAATTCTCGGGAAATCTATCATTAAACATACGGACTGCTATATGATAATTTCATAAAAGGATTTAGGTGCTCAACGGACTATTTGACAGTTAGCAGTTCAGTTTGACAGTAAACAAGATGTTACCGCGACAACGATTTTTTCCAATGCAAACTTGATTGCAAGCAACATTAGTGTTTTTGGTTGGATTTGAAATGACCAAAATGTCACTTTTCAAACGTTAATATTTCGAAAACAATTGAATTTAGGAGTAAAGTGTAATCGAGAAAACTGTTGAGAATTGTAAGCAGATTTCGAAAATGGAATAATATGCGGGGGTTCTATAAAAAAATATTGAAGATGGCTCTCAGCCGCCATTTTAAAACTTTTAGCTGTGATTTTTTAATGAAAAAGTAAGTTTTCATCTCCTATTCAACCCCTCCAAATTTCGTTGCGATATACCAGGTGGTTCAAAAATCAGTAGGGGGGGAACGGCCTTTAGACGAGCACTGTATATAAAAAAGAATGCTTAATAACTCGACCTTCTAGAAAGTTTGGAGATCGATATCAAACAAACAGTCAGAATACTTGCTGAGATTAATTTAGATAATTATTATTTGTTGAATTTGTTTCACCGAAGATTAAGCAGTAGAAGTGAATGTCTTTTGCTTATTATTTTGATGTGATTTTCGAATGATATCTCCTACATTTTCAAATATGTAACAAGAGTTCGGAAAACTCTTTTTCAATGTTCAAGCATGACAATTGTGACGAAGAACAAAAAAATGGTACATTGACGAAGTGGAAAAACCCAGTTTTCTTTACGCGAAAAAGTGACTGTTTAACGAATCCTTTTTTTTTGATAAATCCTAACTCATTCCAAATCAGTGATTCACATGAACATGAGTAACAATTAGTGAAAATGAAAAATATAATATTCTCATATTTGAAACTAAAAAAAAGTAGTCCAATCAATCGCGATGTTTTGAGAAAAATTATTTCTATAAATAGATTTTCTGTGACAAATGAAATTTCAATTCAGAAAAAGGTTTCTTAGATGTGAAAAACACGAATGCGTTGGGTTGCAAAAGGAAATAAATTTACGTTGGAATTGTGGAAAATTCCCAAAGTAAGACATTTGCTTCAGTAGAAATTTCAATAAGAAACAAAATAAATTAATTCCAGTTTCCTCGAATTCCAAATTTTATTTTTCATACAAATTGGAGAAGCGGAAATCTTAAATTTTATTTCCAATCCAACACAGTCTCCATAAAAAATAATTATACAAATGTTCGAACAGATTTAGGCAGACGAAATCTAATTGTTCATCAACACAAAAGGAATCTTGCGAAAACAAGGATATGCCGTAGATCATTATCTAGAAAGAAAACAAACAGATCGAAAATTTAAAAAAGTTGATGAGGCCAGAAGAGTACTCAATTACCAAGAAATAATCCAACTATCCTGAATATGCCTTCCAAGCCCAGGGTGATATAAAAAAGTGGTTAGAATATTTTTGCTTAAAACTGGACGGACAATATCCTGAGCAAGGTATCGACAATGACACTCTACTCAACAGATTCAACCTCCTGTCACTCAATGATCGTAGAACATACCACTCATGTATATCTGTGTACAAACTTATAAACTATCAGATAGACTGTCTACATTACAGTTAAATTTCCACGTACCCCGTATAAATAGCAATAATTCAAATTGTTTCTACCTTCATAACCTAGAATAAATGTTTTTGCCAAATCACCGATATATGCAATGTGCAACAAATTTAACGAGTTTGGTGACGAAACCGGTTTATTCAACCAACCTATAAATACTTTCAAAACAAAAATAAAGCAAATTCTATATAACAAAAAAAAGTGAGTGAAGTGCACTTGAACCATTTGTATTTATATTGTTATTTCTTGGATAAGTACGTAATATAATTCACCCTTAGCCATTTATACACATTATTCTCTCTTTATCTTCTTTTTTCGTCTTTTTTCTCCTCATTTTTTTCTTTCTTTTTTATTATCACAAAATTACACTGTATGTATTTTTAAATTCCTTATCTTAGCTATAGCTCACAACCACAAACTGTAACTATTATGTATTGCTGTACTGTAATTGGGGCTTGACCCTGTTTGGACAATAAACCAATTTTTTTTAAATCCAAAAAAATATAATTATTATTAACTTTCGGACCGTTTCTCATTATCACCCAATGGACATACCAAAAAATGTTATTGGTGAAAATCCCTCCTAAATCCTTCAATAATCTCCTTTTCCAGATAGTTTACTGAAATTTATTCTTAAACAAAAATAGGCAAAGTTAAATTTGAAGTAAAAGAATAAATCTCCGCCTATGGTCGGCATTTTCGATCAAAGCACAAATCCTATTATGTTTAATCATCCTCATCCAACTAAGAATGGATATACTATAAATGATACCGTTCTCACCTAAGCAGAGCGTCGCAGCACAGCGCAGCGCTGCACGTCGCAAAAAGTTTTCAGGTCGAAAGACGCATGTAAAAATGCTGCCACTTGCCGCGCCACGCTGCTCGATGCTGCTTGGATGGGAATCAGCCTTTACTCGCACAACGAACGAGACTATACGCGCGTTTAGAGTGACGTCTTAACGTATTATCCCATATCGTATAGGCATATTGCTATAAGTGCTTAAATATCTCCAGAATTCTTTAAATAAAATGTTTGAATAAAGTGCTGTGTTAACAGAGTACGCGTTACTAATGTTCGTTAAACATCGATAGCATATCGATAGTATCGATAGTTTTTTTACTATCGAAAATATCGATAGTTTGAAAGAAATAATTGATTGTTTCTATAACAAATCATATTATCAATTGGTTAACGTTTTTCAAAATGAATAAGAAGTCGAGGTGGGATAATTCCAACAGTAGGTTGAAAGAGGTGGCAACAAAATATTTAGCCAAACCTGTCCCCTCGGAGAGGATTCTTTCAAATACTGATCGAACGGAGGAATAAACTCAAAGATAAACATTCAAATGATATTTTGTTTTTGAAACAAAATATTACTATTTCGGAAGAATGAATGGAATTTCATTTGATTTCTTTATATGTTCGACATCCAATAAGAGTTTTTTCCTCTACATAATTCTTAAAACCTTAACCTACAATCAATACCCCTTTTTCACCTATTTCTTAATCAACAGACGACAGATTGTAAATTTGAAGTCACAAACTGCGTCTATACTACGAATTTTTGTCCCAGAAGCTCCTGGAAAAATAATTCTAAGTGCTAATTTACACGATCCAATAAATTGGTCAATTTTGTGACCTTGAATTTTATTGATAGGTGTAAACAGAAAATTGTCGACAATTTGAACTTGACCAATAAATCGATCAGTTTAGAATCGGTTCTAATTTTTCATCAATTTTTAGTGACAATTTGCAGTAACTTTCGGTCATGAATTTAGAAGCCTGCTGAAACAGAGATTTTCGGTTATGTGATTATTTACACGATTTCACATACCCTACCCTAACCGTGAGAAAAAATATTTTTCGAAAAAAAAAGCATAATTTACGTTGCATTACATTCGCAGCAATGTGCATTGCTGAATATAAAAGAAAGAGATTTAGAAGATGGTGGATTATTAGACCTTGGATTGAGAAGAAAAGGGAAAGGAAACTTGACATTAGTCCACGAAGAATTTCTGAGTGCAGATCCTGATCAATTCGAACGATATTTAAGAATGGATTAGAGTCAATTCAATAAGCTATTGAATAATATTCGGAACTTTTTTTATAGATGAACCATTTCTTGTCAGTATGTTGGTATTCCTGAGTAAAAACTTCCAATATTGAGCAATAAATTGTCAGGTGTAAATATAACCCATATTGGTCAATTTTATTGTTGGATTCGACTTTCTGGTGTCGTGGGAGATGGACGTCTACCACGCGGGCAGAAAGTCAGGTTAATGTTAGTTTTTGTACAGCCGTTCCACGTGCATCGCAAAGTTATTAATTGTTGTTGTGAAAGTTTTGGGCATTTGTGGTATCATTCCGAGTGAGACAATCCCGTTTGCCCACTGAAGGGGGGTCGAAGTTGTGGCTCTAGCCCCCGTTTACTGGTATATTATCCTGTATTGGATAGACCATAAAAAACAAGCAAGCAAGCAAGCAAGCAATATTATTGTTCAATTTATTGATCAATTTTATTGGATCGTGTAAATTTGCACTAATAAATTTTCGACATAAACAACCATAACCTCTATTTCACTTAAAAATTACACTTTACGTCATAACTATCGATAGAATCGATACTATCGATATTTTCGTCAGAAACTATCGATACTATCGCAGACAACAAACTATCTATGTTTAACGAACACTACGCGTTAGGCTACTTTCAGACTTGGCGGAACGCGGATCGCGGAAATGTCAAATTTTAATTTTAGGCCAATGGAAACGTTGGAATTCAATCTCAAGGTCATTCCGGCGTAAATTGTTAAATTTCAGTCAACTTTTTCTGGCGGAAGCATAAACAAGAGACAAGAGTTATATATAGCGGAAGTAATCAGCAAACCTAAATGTAAACGGTGTATAGGTTTAATTAGTACTGAAATGGACGTAAATTGAAGATATATATTTAAGCTGACCTAAATTTTTAATATCCGACTATAATATCTATTGCATGTTTTAGCACTTCAAATGCGTGTAGATCGACAATTTTTTTAATGTGTTTCTCTAACTCTTTGAGACCTGTTTTTCATTTTGACGAATTTGAGGCACATAGCTCCAATGACTAATTTTAATTCATTAGACTTCATCATGGATGAAGATCGGTATTTAATTAATTAGAGGTTAACTTTTCAAACGTTTGATGATAGTTAGCGCCAAACAGCTGATTTCGCGGTTCCGCATAGTGAGAAAGCATTTTTATTTATAGCGGAAAAATGATGAGGAATTTGACATATCCGCGTTCCGCCTAGTCTGAAAGTAACCTTACGGTTTGATTGCATTCAAAGACTGACAAACAAAACCAAAAAATGCAGTCGTGACGTATTCACTAAACGCGCGTATTGAAATTTCAGATAGCTGTAGACCGTTTCTTCTTTCAGGAAACGTACTTCAGCCCTAGAGGAGAGGAGACCCACAGGATTCAACTTCCGAACGGAAGAAGACGGAAGAAATGAATCTTCGACCGACCCGACCTCGGAATTTCCTTCGGACAGAAGAAAATCCGTCGCGTTCAACGATAAAGTAGAAAAACTCGAGTTAGATGAGACAACCAGGAACTATGTCAATTAGATGTAAAAAAAAAGATCTTCACTAGTGAATATTCATGAAATTGGTGAATGGGGGATGGTGCTTTTTTTTTAATGTAACGTGGCTCACTGAACACACGACATAGAAAATTATTTTTTATTATTAAGAGTTAATTAGTGACCTAAGCATCAAATATGAATTAAAAACACCATATAATACAAAAAAAATATATTTTGTGATATTTGTGAAATTTGATATAGGGAATATAAAAATAATTAGATTTGTAGTCGTTGGTTATTGGTACTTCATTTTCAGTTGGAATAATTTCCCTACAAACATATCAGGTAAAATTCGACTTTTTAGGTCAAATATTTGAGAAATTATTTCCAATAGGTTGATGAATTGGTAAAATTGCCTAAATACTATTAGTCGAGTAGGTACTGGTTATTTTTTCCTATTCATTAACAAGTTGGTATAATATGAAAAGGAAAACATTCTCAATTGAATATTGACTAGAAAATTGAATCAGTAGAACCGATATTGAAAAATGTGAAAATAATTGGAAGATCTATTCATGTGAAACTACTAGCGTTCTTAAGCCAGTTTGATATTGAAGTTTCAGTATGATTTTCGCCCAGAGATTGCACTTCAAACTTCGACTTGCATGACAGCTTTATTTAGTTGAAACTAATTCATTTACAAAAGTAAATACATGGTCAGTTCAGTTAAAAATACACACACAATATGGTCAACTATAAATAAAATAAGATTACATTGTACAAAAATAAAATCAGTTAAACTTACATACATACATAGAAATTCATACATAATAATAAAATAATAATACTATGTTTTCAATAGGTAGTCCTTCAAGCTTCTTTCAATGTATTTATTAAATACTATCTTTAATTTTTGAGGAAGCTCATTAAATTGTCTATTCCTTTGTAAATAGGAATTATATTACTATTTTTTTTTATATCTTTCAACTTCCATACTGTTTTTTTTCCTCGCATTATAATATGTGTTCATTAACATATGTTATTTTATTCTGGAGATATACAGGTAAATGTCCAATTCTTAGTTTAAAAATGAAAATCAGTGTTTGATACTCAAGGAGTTTCTTCACTGGAATCCATTGAAGGGTCTGAAGCATATGTGCTATTGGTGTTGTTCTCGAGCATTGTAGAATTATTCGCATAGCACGATTCTGCATCTTTTGGAGTCTGCTTGTTTCATTTTGATTAAGAAAATACAAAATTGTCGAATAATAATTAAAATGTGGTAGTATTATAGTGTTGAATATTATTAATTTAGACCATTGGCTGAGATACGGAGAACATCTTCTTAAGTAGTTAACTTTGTAAGCTACTGTTTTGATAACCTGGTAAGCATGTTCTTTGAATTTCAATCGACTGCCAATTGTTATTCCAAGATAAACGAATTTGTCTACATTTTCTATATCCCCGTCATTCAATCGTATATGTATGTTTTTATTATGGTTTTCATGTTTTTCTACTATCATCCATATTGTTTTATTCACGTTCACTTTCAATAAATTTGCACAACAATATTTATAAACCCTTTCAAGGTGTTCATAATATCAGCACACTTTTTTACATCTTTACTAGTAAAGTACAGAAGGATGTCGTCGGCAAATAAATGAATTCAACATTCTTGTGCTATGGTAACAATAACATATGAGGAATAACAATGGTCCCAAAATAGACCCTTGGGGCACACCTATATCATTTTGCATTCTATCTGAATAAATTTCACTCAGTTTTAGCCTCTGCTGCCTATTGCTTAGGTAATCCATCATCCTCTTTAATGCCATTCCTTCAATACCAACGCTTTCAATTTTTGAGCCTGTCTCTATCTACAGTTTCGAACGCCCTTTGAAGGTCTAGAAATACTGCAATAGTACACTGATCATTCTTTAAGCTTTTCTTTCAATCTGCTGATACACATTGTAATGCAGTTTCACAACTATGTTTGTTACGAAAACCCGATTGATAGTCGCATAGTACCTTATTGCTCTCCAAATAATCTACTATCTGTTCATATACAGCCTTTCCCAATACTTTGGCTGTAGCATTAATTATATTTATTGGTCTCAAGTTGATGGCTTGGTTTGTATTTGGAATTTTGGGTATAGATATAATCGTATTTCAATTCAGTTGGTACTTCACCTCGTTCTAAGGAACTATGGATAAGAAATAGCACTGAAACACTTCTTTAGGAGTTCTACACAAATTTCATCTGCACTACTTTTATTTTTCAAAGAATTCACAATGTTTTCTAAATTTACCCTATTGATAAAACTGAAGTTGGACAATTTATTTTCAGTTATTCTTTTCAATATAGGGAAGTTATGTGAGATATTGGGAGCAATTCCATCAGTAATCTGTATTATACTTTTGATATAAAATGTGTTCAGGCCATTTGGCATATCGGAAATTATTTCACCATTGCCCATATCAATTGTTGTTATATTGTTTTCTCGATAATTATTTGGCATTAATGTTTTCAGTGTTTTCCACATTTCCGTAGGATTATTCTTATTTGAGTCAAATTATGTTTCTAAATAGTTTTTTTTTCTTTTCTAATTGTTTTCACTGTTATATTTCTTTTTTGTTTATACTTTTCCCAATTATCCTTTGTTTTATTGATTTTATACTCTTTGTAACTCATATCCCTTTCTTTTGTAGCTTGTCTCACGTTCTCATTCCAGAATTCCTTGTAATGTTCAAAGATCTTGACCTGTTTCTTTGGAGCTACTTCATTCAAAACTGACAGTATATTAGCCAATAATTGTTCATATCTATGATTCAAATCCTTCTCTGTGTAATTCCATCTTATCAGTTGTAGTAGTTTCGATTCAATTTGTTCATAATCTATGTTTTTTCCCCTAGTTTCAATTTTCAATGATTTTGTGTCTTTTGGTGGAACTTTTTTCAATGTTATTTTTATATTACGGTGTGTAGTTATTTTTGGTGAATCGAAAACCGAAACCTCTAATTCCGCATTCGTGAAAACGAGATCTATTATTGACCCTCCTGTAGCAGTTAAATGTGTGATATCATCAACCATGCTCGAAAAACCTATGTCCCCCATAAATTTTTTTAGTCTATAGTATTTGTATTCGTTTCTAAACAATTCAGATTAAAATCACCACAAATTAATATTCTAGAATTCATTTCACTGATATTTTCCGCGCACCAATCTTCAAACAATTGCAAAAATCGTGGTATGCTACTACTGGGAGATCTGTATAAGACAAACACAATATATGTTTTTTTGGAATAACGCCGATACCTCCGTCATCCAAAACACTTTAACACACTCCTTGTACACTTCCTCTATCGTTAAACTTTTTTCAGTCAATATTGCAGTTCCATCTGTATGTCTACTACTACTATCGATTCTATTCAGTACATAATTCTCTATATTGATTTCTGAATTGAATATATCGTCTGTAACATGTGTTGCCGCAAGACATAGTATTGAGGGTTTTTTTGTACCCACAAAAGTTCTAATTTCATCAATATGTGCTGGTAAACTTTGAGCATTGAAGTATTTTGATAAACATTTTCAATGCGGAAAAGAAATATAGAATATTAAAAAAATAATTAGAGGATTAATAGTGAATGAAGTTCAAACCTCAAGTCAGAATATGACAACACCTTCAAAATTTGAAAAAATCACATCCTGATCTGGAGTTATAAAACAGAGTCATCTAAGAAAACTACTTTCAATATAGAATTTAAAAAAAACAGATAATCCAACCAGGACTTATTATGGGATTGTATCTGATTTAACCAAAAGGACAAAAAATATTGATGAAGAAGTTAAGGTTAAGTAATTGATAAAAAGCAATGACTATGATGAAGGCACCAGATGTTTCGAATATATCAGTGATGCTCCAAAAGATATAATAGGTCAGATTGCATTTTTTTATGAAGAACATCAAATCACCGATGACCTCATTGTGTCACAGATTTATGTTATGCAGAGGAATCTAGGATGGAATGAAAAACTTATTTCAATAAGAATTCAAAACAAATGTAAAAATGTTAACGAAGAAGACATACACAAGCATTTATTGTATTTCAGTGTTTCTTTTTCTATCAATATCTATATAATAAAAATGACTGGACCGAAAAGACTATCGAGTCATTTATTACCAAAGAGGAAAAGCTCAGCGGTTACACTGTGCCTACCAAGCAGAAGGTCACAGGAACATATCCCGGTCAGGGTATATTTGTATTATTTTATAGAAACAACGGCTGGACAGATTTGGCTAATTGGTTTTTTGAATGTTCGTAATACTCTGAATAAGATTTTTAGGGAAAAAAAGGATTTCAAGAAAAATTATTGGAAATTTCTTTGTCCTGGAAAAGTTTTCAGGAATATATAATAGAGAAATGAATACATACTAGAAATGAATGAATTGGTTTTTTGAATGTTCGTAATATTCCAAATAAGGTTTTTAGGAAAAGAAAGGATTTTAAGAAAAGTTATTCAAAATTTCTTTGTCGTGGAAAAGTTTTCAGGAATATACTTATAATAGAAATGAATGTCTTGAGAATGGCGAGACCGATTTGGCTTATTTTTGAAAACGGAAAAACAGGGTAACGGGAAAGTGGGATAACTGGAAAACGGGATAACAGGAAAACCGAATAACGGGAAAACGGGATTATAGGAAAACGGAATAACGGGAAAATGGGGCAACAGGAAAACGGGATAACAGGATAACGAAAAAACGGAATAACTGGAAATTAGGATAACGGGAAAATGGGTAAACAGGGTAAAGGGAAAAAGGGACCATGAGATAACGGCAGAGTCAAAGACATAATCTAGATGAAATAAAAGAATTGGGAATATAGACATTTGGACAGGACGTCTGTCGGGTCAGCTAGTATATAATGAAAATGAATGTATGTGTTGTAAGCAGCTCATAATTTGGCCAATTTTTTTCGGGAAAACGGGATAACTAACGGAAAACGGAATAATGGGAAAACTGAATAATGAGAAAATTGGATAACAGGAAAACGGTATAAAAGAAAAATGAGATAGTGGGGTAACGGGATAACGGAAAAACGGGATAACTGGAAAATGGGATGCCGGAAAAACGGCGTAACGGGAAAACGGGATAACTCGGTAAGGGGATCACGGATAAACGGGATAAAGGAAAAAGGGGATAACGGAAAGCGGGCAGAGTCAAAGGCATAACTGAAATGGAACAACCCCAAAAAAAAATTGGAAGAAAGAAATTCTACGCGGACGAGATTTTTCAGAAAACAAAATTAAGGAATACAGAAATTTGGACAGGACAACGTCTGTCGCGTCAGCTGGTTACTACATACAGTGCTTCTCAAAAGTCCCCTCCCCTCCTCTTATTTTTGGAACGATTATACATAAACAAGTGAAATTTGGAAACTGAATATTAAACGTTGTAAACTTCCCTACTAGTGATGATAGATGACGAAATCGTCAAAGATGACGTCACAAGGCCATTGTGACCAATAATTTTTAATGGTACATTACGGCAAGCGACATC
Organism: Gonioctena quinquepunctata; assembly: GCA_018342105.1. Taxonomy (NCBI): domain Eukaryota; kingdom Metazoa; phylum Arthropoda; class Insecta; order Coleoptera; family Chrysomelidae; genus Gonioctena; species Gonioctena quinquepunctata. The sequence goes on from JAFIRS010000255.1 coordinate 150,749, forward strand.
TCTTTTAAAAGGTATCAAAAAAACCTATTCAATAATACTAATTTTGTTTGTGTTTATGGCAGTTTTAATGGCTCATTAGTAAACATTGATATTTAAATTCCATTCAGTATGATATAAATTACAGATTTAAGAATCAGTATCTACTTAAAGAAATTGCTCAAAGTGACCTCCATTTACTTCCTGACAGTGAAATATCCTATTTTTAAACTCTTCTCGTACTTTTGCAAATGTGTCTGCGGAAACAGCCTCACATTCTGCAACAATACGTTGTTTTAAAACGTCAATATTGTCGGGTTCAGTGGCGTAAACCTTCGATTCAAGGTACCCCCACAGAAAAAAATCCAAAGGTGTGAGGTCCGGTGATCGAGCTGGCCATTCAGTTGAACCTCGTCGTCCAATCCATCTACCACGATACTCATCATCCAAATACCGTCTTACTGCACCGTAATAGTGTGGAGGAGCACTTTCCTGTTGGAATGTTAGTTCCAAAATGCCGAATTCATCTGGATTATCTTCCTAAATTTCAAGGATTAACGGTTCTATTGCGTTTTGCAACAGCTCCAGATAAACCTCACCAGTTAAATTAGTATTTAAAAATAGAGGCCCAACGATGTGATTTCCCAGGATACCTGCCCAAACATTCACCTTCTGGGGAAATTGGGTATGTGTATTTACATTTCCATTTAGATAGAAAGTACTTTCGTCACTAAAACAAATTGTTTTGACATAGTCTGGCTGTTGGTTAATTTTAATTTCCATATTTTCACAAAATTCTAGTCTTCGGTCTGGGTCGTCGTCTGAGAGTTGATGAACCATTTTTAATTTGTATGGATGAAATTTGTTTTTTTTCAACACCCTGTGTACTGTACTTCGACTGACTTCACAGGTAGATGCAACGTGAGTTGTTGAAGAAGTAGGATTAACGATTACTTCTGCCAGTATATCAATTTTTTTCTCAACAGAAATTTGTGGTCTGCCCGATCGTTTCGCATCATCAATACTACCCGTATTTTCAAACTTACGAAGAAGGTCCCTTAAATAAGTCCTCGAAACGGGGCGATCGGGAATCCTCTCATTGAAAATGCGTTCTGCTGCATGAATATTTTGTCTAGTTTCACCAAGAATTAGGATCGCTGCTACTTTATCACCTAAAGCACGTACCATTTCGCTTCTTGAAGCACTTAAACGTTCGGCTCACAACAGTTCAACAAATTATTGAAATGTACAAAAATATTAAAAGTACCAAAAGCTGCTAAAACAGTTAAACGTTCGATCAACAATACACAAATTATTAAATGTACAAAAACTTGGACAATTACAAAAACGTCGAATCAGGGAGACTAACAAAAACGTCAGCTTATTTTACAACTATCCAGAGGCGGAGCTTGAATTTGGAATTTTAGTATTAACTGATTTAATTCATCACAGCTTTGCGTTTTTTAAAAGCGAGTTGCCAAAACTGTCATAAACACAAACAAAATTAGTATCATTGAATAGGTTTTTTCAATACCTTTCAAAAGAGGTGTCGCTTGCCATTTGAAATTATTGGTCACAATGGCCTTGTGACGTCATCTTTGACGATTTCGTCATCTATCATCACTAGTAGGAAATTTTACAACCTTTAATATTCAGTTTCCAAATTTCACTTGTTTATGTATAATCGTTCCAAAAATAAGAGGGGGGGGGACTTTTGAGAAGCACTGTATAATTCTTTTCTCAGCATATCAAGAACAACTTAATTGATTTGTAAGACAAGAATTTTCAAAGATTGAATTGGCAGAAACTTTAGATCTATTGATTTGGAAATGAATTCGAAAATTCAGAACTAGAGCTACTTTGCATCAAGTATTACATAACCGGCCACCCTAAGGGTCAAGTAATATAATACTGCCAAAAAAAAACGAGAAATTGACAGAAATTTCCAGAGTGAAGTCTGTGTGTCTGTGTGTGCCTGTCTGTAATCTTCCACGATAACTGCTGAACCGTTTGACCAATCGAGCTGAAATTTGCCCGGAATACGACCATTAGTTTTTGGATGTCATTTGTCAAATTGAAGTGTCACTATTAAAAAATGACAGAAACTATATCGCACGGAACTTGACTTGCAATATGTCATCTGAAAGCCCTTGAAAAAGTGTATTCAGAACATTCAAAATTATTTCTCTAACTGACATCTGTCAAAAATAAAAATAAAAAAAATTCAAAACTGCCTTTCAATTATTCAAAATCTATTCAGTGGATTAGAACAAAATTCGGCAGGGAGCAACACAACAAAAGAATCTCACTCAGTCGATTGACCGGTGAATTGACTGGTGAATTGACCAATCAAATTGACTTCGAACAGCCCCAAAGATGTCTTATTTCAAAATAACCCCATACTCCCGAGGCTTCTGCCAGTCAAGTTCTGGGGTGTCACACACCTGATTTTTTTCAGCATATTAGTATTTTTTTAAATATCGAATTAAAAACAGAAAAAAATCCTTTCAGCAGACCGAAAAGCCGAAAAATTGTAAGGATACGAAAACGCGGAAAAAATCAAAGTTATCGAAATTGGTTCAAATTTGGTTAGTGGTAGTAAACCAAAAAATAAACAACTTTTTCCAAAAATATTTTTTGAAATATGTATTGAGAAATACCTAACATATTTTTTTGTATTTTTTTATTCAATGTCAAATTTGTGTAGCCGATCGCTAGATAAAAATAGTAAACATCATTTTGCCTGACACTGTAGAAGCATATATATTTATGTAATCATCTAAAAAATATGAAATATAAGTAACCATAGAAAAATGATATCTCAGGAAAGGATTCAACTTTCAATATGCGATAAATCAAATGATCCTCAATGGTTCACCTCACATGCAAAATTGGTTTTTTAATCCCATAAATCTAAAAATTAACTCACCGAAGGAAATCTACTTTTTTCTCTTCCTAAATCTCCCCCTAAACTTTGTTTGGTACAGAAGTTGTTTCTGTTTCCACAATCACTAATTACTAAAAGTTCTCGAACCTCTTTAACGGACATCTACTTTGTTCTTTCATCAATCTACTTTATTGACCGCGAAACTTTTCGCAATTTCCCACGGAAACAAATAAATTATATAAAATCCCCTGAATCTCTATCTGGACTTATGTTTCCAATCGCGTGGCCATCTCCTCAATGTCGCATCTTTTTTTCACTTTCTTTGTTCTTTATTTTTTTACCTATCAATTGTATAGTCTTTCCCTCTTTACATTACTTAGGATATCCATCATTCCCTAACTTGACAGGAAATTTCGCAAACTATTATGAGCAAAATCCTTCGAACTATCCTCACTTCCAACAATATGCGTGGCGCCCTCTCTGATATGATAGCTCAATTTGAATGTGAATCTACTCCGACATGCTACGCAAATTAGTTGCCTACCAGCATTATCACCGATAGGTGTCGCTGTAGAATCCCTATGTCAAAAGTGTCAAATTCCTAACCTAATCTTTTTGTGATACTTCCAAACAGTGTTGTTCCTGGCTGCACGATTGTGCAATTTGACGCCCTTTTCAAACTAAGTGCGCACCGCGGCACCCCTTTCCTTATTTCCTCCAAAAAGTGCACCTTTTCATTTTTATTGAAATTGGCTACCAAAAATTGATTGAGAAGAAGAAATATAAAATATGTCGAATGTCACTTACTATTGAGGAGTGGAAGAAATTTAAAATCTGTCAAATAGTGTCGACAGTCGAATGTCAGTATTAAAAGTTGATAGTTGTCATTGTTGTCAATTGTGACTTGTATTTTGTATTGTTTTTGTTTATATACAATATTATACTATCAATTAAATGAACAGTCGACATGGATAAGTGAGTTGCAGCCCAATTGGAATTGTAGTTAGTATTTCTGTATCTCATTTAGACCAGGTTCGTTTTTAGACTGAATAAAAATGCTCCTGAACCTGAAAATAATAGTAGTACCTCGACTACAAATAGCCCTGGTCCTGAAAATCAGTTAAATGACAGTATTACTACCGACACCGAGAAAATTGAGAATCTTTTTTTTTCCAAATATAGAAATTGACATTGAGGCCACTAATATTGAGTGGCAGCTTTTGTCAGAAATTAACATACCACAGTGTACTCCAAATATGGATATTTCCAATTTCTGGTGTAACATTGCAAAGATGACAAATTCTTGGGGTTTCAAAATTTATGATAATCGTATCAACAGTATATTTTAGCTTTGCCCCATTCGTCTGCAGCAGCGGAGAGAATTTTATCAGAATTAAACTATACCAAAACTGCCATGAATTCTGAAGAACTATCAGATTAACATTTGTTTCAATACGCTTATGTAAATTCAGTTTTCTGTTCATTTATTTTATGCAGAGTTTAATTTTTTGTTGCATATTTATTTATTATCTTATATATTGTTTTTTTATTTTTTCAGTTTTAAACTTTTTTTTTTCAACATTCATTGAGATATATGTTTGTTCGAAGTGTTTCGGTATTAATTTTTAGCAAATGATACCTATTTCTAAAATCTTCAAAAAGCTAATTGTATGTATTTGATATTGACAGAAGAATACTGATATTTAAACGTAAATCACTTCATCTAAACGTGACTTACATCACGCATTCATGGAAATCCAGCCTTAATCCTTGCAGCAGTCTGTCATCACTGTCACGTATAAGTATAAAATAAGAAGACAGAGGGCTTCACCATCTGAATATATTTTTCTGCGCATGCGTAGGAAGTTAGGTATTATTTAATAGTACTACTCAAAATCTATTTCAAAAATTGTGCACTATTGACATCAAAAGTCTACTATTTAACTGACAAATAACGCACCAAAATAGAACGATCCAGGAACAACACTGCTTCCAAATGTTTTGAAGTAACATGCTGTTCTAATTTTCACTTGTGACCAACAGTTCCACATTATGGCAATAGTTAAAGGTGAAGCCCATAGACCGGGTTCATTCAAGCAGTCGAATAAAGAACACAAACACGGCAGGCATCGTTCCAAAGGTTCCATAAACGTATCCACCAAAGGTAAAGTGAGGTTATGTTACCAATTCATGCCTACATAATTTTCCCGATTTCAGGAAAAGTATCAGTTAAAACTCTTTCCAAGAGAAATAAACACGAACTGAACCGGGAACAGAGACGGAATCAAGCACAGCAAATCAGACAGAATAAAAGGGAGGAAGTTTTGGCAAAGAAACGGTCTCTAGGGGGTCTAGAACATGCTCCGTTTCTAGTTTGCTTAGTTCCTCTGAACAGAAACGTAGATCCAAGCACTGCCTTGGGGATATTGTCCCAATGTGATGATGAAGCTACAGTGTCCAAGACATCTGAGGGGGTTACTCATATTAGGTAATTTCAATTAACACTTTAAGCCCGCATTGCATTTAACTGATGTCTCATTTCAACGTACAAACGACATTTCAGGGACATGACACACACCAACGTTTAGTTTCAGGCCGGGTGGTTGCTATGTGACTAGACTACATGCTTCAATTCAATTCAATATGGCAAATAAAAACGTCCGGTCCCAAGAGTACATTGCTGTTTGCGGGTTGGGAAAATTTCAATTTACAAAAAAGTTACATTAATTATTGTGTTTAATTGCATTATTTTAGCAAATAATCATTTATTATCTGATATAATAATAATAATTAATTTACTAATGCAATCATCGTGAAAACTTAATATTTTTATAGCATTGTGAGTTTCAGAAAAAAAAGTAACACTACATTAGAGCTACGTGGTCTAAATGGTCGTATTTTTTTGTCCAGACCCAGTGCCATCTATGTAATGCCTCTTTTTTTTTTAAATCAGCTATTCAAATTGTTTTTTTGCTCAAATTTAATAGTATTGACATTTCAATTGACAAAAGCGGTGCTTTAAAAAAACGGTCCCAACAGAACAATTTTTTCTCGCTCATACTGGGGCTTAATGTGTTGAGCATTGATTGCCTGAGAAACATTGTTTAGTTGAACCGTACATAAAGACATCAACTGCTTGGCGGTGCTTGGGTATTTTTTCATATTTCTGTGCTTTTCGAAACTCTATAAAAGTTTTATTTAAGTACTTACTAAAGTTATTTTTTATCAACATGTTCATATATAAGAGTTGATTTTTATTACTACCTTTTGAATTGAATTGGATTTATATTTAGGTTAAAATAAAATAACAGATATTCTGCAGATAGATGGACTGAACTTTTGGATATTTAACCTTCCAGTGGTCGCTAACTTGTCTATGAGACCAGGTTTTGATACTCCTTGATGAAATTTGTTGGAAAATCTCTCAGTAGCTGTAACAATAATTGGCGGTACCTATCGACAATACAAATTCGACTAGTGTGGGTTTTTTCTAATCTTTTACAAAATAAATCGGTGTTGCAGACCGGCGCTACTACTTACGCTATAGTTTTTTTTAGGGGCGTCAAGTAAATACATATTTTAATGTTTTGTTTCCTTTTAATATTCAATATTTTTATTGCGCCAATAATCCAGACAAAAATATCATTAGAAAAGGATTTGGTAAATGATTAAACCCTATTTACCTACATGAGCTTGTTTGATAGGTCTCCCACGGGTATTAAAGCTTCGTCTCCAAGAAATAACAGGCGTATAATCAACTGCAGTGGAAAACAATATTCCAAGCATGGATTGAAAAAAAAAACAGAAAAACAAGGTTTTGTTTGGAGTAACTCTATTATGTTCAAGATGCAAACAAACCCCAATAGAAATAGAATAACTGATAGTTTTTTTGCCAAAATTATTTAGTAACAATTATTTTTTCTCGTTGGAAAAGTTGTATTTTTTTATTTTTGTCCTTTAATGAAGTTTCAGATATTCGAAAGGATTTTTCCAAAATTATCTCTTTTCCAGTTTAAAAACATGATTTTTAATTCGAAAATTTGTGAAGATATTCGATAATTACAGTTAAATAATATGACGATGTTCGAACTACAAAAAAATAACAAACCCGCTCTCAGAGTCAGTGCAACTGAATTTCATGCGACCACTGAAAGGTTAACTAATTTTCTCTATTTGTTAGCATACCGAGGTTCAAACAGAGATTTGAATTTGTCGTGCCATCCATTGATGATGACTTCGATGTTTTGGATACACTGAAAATCGCAGATACAGTTTTGCTTCTGATATCTGCAGCCAATGGTATAGAAGAAAATGAATGCATAGTCGATGCATGGGGCACCTCTCTCATAGCAACCAGTTTTGCACAGGTAAAATCACCATCCTTGTTGGTTAAATGAATTTATTTTTCATAAATACATCTACTCTTTTCAAGGGTTTACCTACTCCCACAGTAATCGTAACAGATTTAGAAAGTATAGCACCAAAAAAGAGAAATGAACATAAGCAACACATTCAAAAACTTGTTAACAAATGGTTGCCTGAGGAAAAAATAATGGTTCTGGACAAGAATGTTGATGGTATCAATGTCCTTAGGAGGATTGGTAATCAAAAAAGAAAATCTGTTCTCTACAGAGATCGTAGACCACATTTGTTTGGAGAGGAGGTGCAGTATATTCCTGATGAACAAGGTACACTCTATTTTCCAAAAAGCTTTAGCCTGTTTGCTATATTGTCATCGGCTAAATATCCATATTGGTCAAGCCTAATTTCAGGATACAGTTGCAACTTTTTTAAATGTTTAATGGTACATATTTGTAAGTTTGTAAAGAAAGTGATTTGCCAAGAAATTTATCATTTTTAGGTGCCTTGGGTACGTTGAAAATAACGGGATATTTGAGAGGAACAGCATTATCTGTCAACCAATTGATACATATACCTGGTTTGGGTGATTTCCAAATGTCACAAATTGACGCCCCGTTCGACCCAAACAGATTGGACAAGAATAACAAGTAAGAAACTTTGCTAAACTATTGAGCTATTCGAAATCAGTGAAAACGTCTTTAGATGCAGCTCTAATAATATTATAATCTCCCTTATTTTACAAGCTTTTATTTAGGTTTCACCTATCCCAATGTCTGTCTGTGGGTAATTACATTTCTAGTTGTCCGATTAACGTGAAATTTGGCAGGTGTTCATAATTCCGGTGACAATGCATTATGGAATTTTTCCTAGAGAAAAAACAAAACGGCAGCTACAATATCGCGGACGTGTTTTGTGATTATGGTTCGATTCTATTCAAAATTGGTATGTGGGGGTTTTCGGGGACAGAAATCACGAATGTTTGATCAAAATTCATAAATTCAAGATGGCGGATCCAATATGTCGACGAGTTTTGTGGTTATAGCCTGATTCCAATAAAAATTGGTATGTGGGTTGTTTTGGGTTCAAAGATCATGTTTTTTTTTCAAAATCCACGAATTTAAGATAGCGGCTCCAAGATGGCGACGAATTTTGTGATTATAGCCCGATTCCATTCAAAATTGGTGTGTGGGGGTTTTTGGGGTCGGACATCATGATGTTTTTGTCAAACTTCATGAACTCAAGACAAGTTCTGTTTTTTATTACCAATTATGACGGATTTCATGAATGACTAAAAATAATTGAATAAAAATGATTAAAAAAGCATTTTTAAGGCAAGCTTTTATAAAATACACTAAAAAGGAAAATATAATTTCTTTAAGTGTTCAATCTGTTATTCTGTGGGTAGGAGATTCAAAAGCTTGCCGCGAATATAAAATAGGTATTTTTGCGTGGCAAAATTTTGAATCTCCTACACGCTGTTTAAGTATAAAGCTTGTGAAGGAGCAATATTTAGCTGCTGCACTCCTTGAAATGTTTCAAGTGAGAGAATAAACTGGTCCAACATTTCAATGGCCTTTCAAACGATCTAGAACTGCTATTTATTGCAAAAACTGCTTAGGCTTTTTGGTTATCCAGTTATTTTTTCCCAACTAAGAAATCAAATAACTGCTATTTGCACGATTTAAGGTATTTTCCCCTATTTATAAACAAACACAATTTGTTAATATTGCATTGCCATCCAGTTCTGAGCTATGTTTGAAATTTCAGGTCTCTATAGTTAATCGGGAAGTTAGATTGCTCCATACTAATATTATTACAGACAACAAACAGACAGACAAGAAAGCAAATGAATATTGCATTGCTATGTTTAAAGTTTCATTTATCTAGCTCATTGGGAAGTTAGTTTAAAATCGATTGCTCCTTAACCCTCCGTAATGCGCACCAATTTTCGAGACATCAATAGTCGCATTGCATCTGAAAGACGCCACTTACATTTGCGTAAAAAAATAATTTTCTATCGGATAGTTGTGGTTTATATCGATCGAAACAACAATACTATTGTTATTAACTCCATATTAACACCTCTATATATGAAACTTTTGTTGGTGTAAAATGGAAGTGTATACACTATATCATGCTTCATTTTGTGCGCGCCAAATATTTTTTGAATGCTCATTAAGGTTCCATCTAAATAAAAAATATTCGGTTTTCAATTCTATAGGTAGTCATGACTATAACTCACCTACACAAAAACCAGTTCTATATCTAACTAATAGTTATGCAAACAATAATAATAAGTATTATCACAGTAATACCAATTTTGAATAGAATCGAAGCATAATCACAAAACTCGTCCGCCATATTGCAGCCGACATTTTGTTTTTTCTCTAACAAAAATCACATAACGCATTGTCACCGGAATTATGAACCTGCCAAATTTCACGTTAATCGGACAACTAGAAGTGGGTCGAAATTCACTTGCAATATTTGGACTAACCATACATACAAATGTAAAGGTAAATAAAAGATTGTAATAACAATGAAGTGTTTTCAGAAGCACACTGTATATGATTTTGATCAGATAAAAATCACTTTCACTATCACCTTATCGGAGGATTCCTTATTTTTTTCATAAATTTAAATACGAGAGTAGTATATTATGCAACGATCATGTAATGATAGATATTAATACACGAGCACGAGGTAACTTACGACATGAGCTGAAGGCGAGTTTCATAAACCGTGTGCGAGTGTATTAATAACCATTACATGATCGTTGCATACACTATTTTTTCTACGACCAATACATAATAAAATAAAAACAAGAATTTCTGGTAGTGTTCAAGATAATTCTTCACTGCTCGACATACTTATAGGTACTTTTGACACGTTGTGATTGAATGTCAATTAAAATTAAATGTCAAACAAGTATGTATAAACGCAGCAGTTGATTATCCCCAAGTACGTGTTTCTATAGGCCGAAAATTCGTTTCATAATGAAAAGTACGTGTTTTTATTGGCTAAAATCTGTTTTGATATGAAAATCCGTGTTAAAATGGACAATATTAATAAATCGGTAGCAGATATTTAATTCGCGTATTATACCTAAGTGCGAATTTACACGATCCAATAAATTGGTCAATTTTGTGACCTTGAATTTTATTGATAGGTGTAAACAGAAAATTGTCATGAATTTGAACTTGACCAATGAATTGATGAGTTTAGAATCAGTTCTAATTTTTCATCAATTTTTAGTGGCAATTTGCAGTAACTTTCGGCCATGAATTGGATGCTTGCTAGAACATAGATTTTCAGGTTATGTTATTATTTACTCGATTTCACATACCCTACCCTAACCGAGAAAACTGATTGTGCGAAAAAAAACATAATTTACGTTGCATTACATTCGCAGCAAGGTGCATTGCTGTATATAAAAGACAGAGATGTAGAAGATGGTGGATTAGAGCTTGGATTGAGAAAAGAGTGAAAGGTAACTTGGCATTAGTTCACGAAAAATTCCTGAGTGCAGATCCCAATCAATCCAAACGATATTTAAGAATGGATCAGAGTCAATTCCATAAGCTATTGAATAATATTCGGAACTTTTCCTATAGTGAACCATTGCTTGTCAGTATGTTGGTATTCCTGAGTATAAACTGTTGCCAAAATTGACCAATAAATTGTCATGTGAAGTGCGAATTTACACGATCCAATAAAATTGAACAATAAAATTGACCAATATGGGTTATATTTACACCTGACAATTTATGGGTCAATTTTGGCAACAGTTTTTACTGAGGAACATCAACATACTGACAAGAAATGGTTCAACTATTGGAAAAGTTCCGAAAATTATTCAATAGCTTATTGAATTGACTCTGACCCATTCTTAAATACCCTTTGAATTGATTAGGATCTGCACTCAGGAATTTTTCGTGAACTAATGTCAAGTTTCCTTTCTCTCTTTTCTCAATCCAAGATCTAATCCACATCTCCTACATCTGTCTTTTATATTCAGCAATGCACATTGCTGCGAATGTAATGCAACGTAAATTGTTTTTTTTTGTGCACTATCATTTTTCTTGCGGTTAGGTATGTGAAATCGCGTAAATAATAACATATAACCTGAAAATCTCTGTTCTAGTAGGCATCCAATTCATGGCCGAAAGTTACTGCAAATTGTCACTAAAAATTGATGAAAAATTAGAACGGATTCTAAACTCATCAATTTATTGGTCATGTTCAAATTGGCGACAATTTTCTGTTTACACCTATCAATAAAATGCAAGGTCACAAAATTGACCAATTTATTGGATCGTGTAAATTCTTACTTAAATATTACCCATATTGGTCAATTTTATTTGTTCAATTTATTGATCAATTTTATTGGATCGTGTAAATTCGCACTAATACGGAGTAGAAAAAATCAATAATAGAACGGTCTGGTCTTCATTGAGATTTACGCGTTTTAGGGCGAAAGACTCGAATTCCATGGAGTCTGATGAACAATTAATGGTAAGAATTTTGCAAAAATGTGATCCAAACAAACAGGAGTCTCTGGACTCAGAAAACGTTCCTGATCCCTTGGATGCTGAGCAAACGTTTCCAACCAATGAAGAGTTGGAAGATGCAGAGAAAGAGCGGAAAGTAAGTAGTGATTAAAGACGAAAATTATGATAGAAATTTTAGCAAATTTTCTTTCTCTGTTTGAGAAAATTGTTTGGTTGTAACACTCACCTATTTTGGCATCACAAACACAATCTGAGATCTCAATCACTTTTATAGGTTGGAATGAAACTATTTAAAAGTACGGTTTTGGCCACCAAAAACACTAAATATAATTCAACACTTTTCACCACTAAATAAATACATGTATTTTTACTATCAAATATCCCGTTTTCAAGACGAACACAAATGGCAAAACCCGACAGAAGACTCTGGAATCACTGCCGATTCTCATTTTTCCCATATTATCGGCGTCAAAATGGGCACCGCCAACTTAGATTTTTTATATGAATCATTATAGAAGATAATTGTAATTTACGAATTCAAAAAGTTGGCCATGTATTGCATTTGCTGTTGTGTCTGATAAAGGAAAATAAAACTACCAAGGATTCAAAAAGTAGCTATAAAACTATTTGAATTGTGTACCTTTTGAGGAAGAATGATTTTTGTCAGTTTGTGTCCTTTATATATAATGATAATAAATAACCATTGCATTGGTTTGGCTTCAAAACCTTCTTTTTTTATCTTTTGACCACATATCTTGGTGAAGTATGCTTTGTGAAAGATTTATTCATTTACCTACTATGATTTAAAATCAATATTTGATCAACTGATTATATTTCACGTTTCTTAACCTAACATTTTTTTTAGCTAATTCTAATTTTTCAAATCCTAATAGACCTGTTGAAATGTAATTAACTCATCTTGGGAAAGGAGTTTTTGAAGTTATATACTGCTTTTGGCGCGTTTAGTTGAGAGTGAAATTACCATAACAAAAATTTTACAGTATGAAGTTGGCCACAGTAACGGGAAATGCATAAATGATTATAGACCAGGGCTGAAGCCTTTAAAAATGGTAAAAATGAAAAAAAATTATAGTAGGATGAAACGTTTTGGAAAAGGAAGAGAATATAACAAAAGTGAAAGGAAAAATTATTTACGGGCGATTTGAGGTCGGGAAGTGGAAGGGGGTGAGTTTTTAAGGGTAAAAATGGTTAATCTCGATTTCCGGCAAAACAACAAGTCCTATGGAAAAAAGTTGAACGGCAAAGTTGTAGGTAATAAAGAGATCTACAACTTTTGTATTCACACTTTTTCCACATAACCTCAAAATTCATGTGAAAAATTGAAATAACCCAAGTTTTTGGTTTTTTATTTTTATCTTTTACAAAAAAAAAATTCCACGAAATTTGGTGAAAACTTACCTTTTTATGTCCCAAACACACTGTAATTTATTTGATTTGAAATATTTCTTTTTTCACCTTATTTTGACTTAAATATCGAAAAACCACCCTAATTTTCAATCGAAAATTCTCGCGTTAAAATATCAGCTTTTTTTTAAAAGTTGGTGGGCTTTTTATTCGTTGAAATCTCTACTTTCTGATGGTGAAAAAAAAACACTACTATGGTAAATGTTCTCTGAAAATGCAAAGAAACGAAAAACACTCGAATCCGAAGTAAGTGAGTCGAAACAAACTACACAGACACTGAATACAATCGCATAGTTAAAGCTGTGTCTATTTCTAAAACTTTTATAACATAAACACACATATACACAGTCATCATTTCACGGAACATAGATATACATACTTAGAAATATAATATAAATATAGAATTAAACCTTTATGGTTTTGCACACATTTAACAGAAGAATTTTGCAACAAGCATGGCGAGCATGTTCAAAATTGCATAGGAAAACGCCTGACATGTTCAGTAAACCGAATAAAAACAATGTTCAAGAAGAAACTTTTTAATTTTTTTCTTGAATAAAAGTGAATTTAGAGTCTTTATTTCTGTTGGTAACATATTATAAAGATTGTAGTCCAAAGAATTCTTCTGGGAAACAGAAAGCCGGTACTTTGGTAACCTAATGAAATCTGCTTGGCTTGTACTGTAGCTATGAATTTGAGATTGTCTAATCAACCTACTTGATTGTTCATGTATTTCTCTCAGAGAATGTTCGATATATATTGACGGAAGCGGTAGTATTCTGAATTTAACAAAGAGAGGGCGACAGTGTTCTCTGAAACCACAGTTTGCCAAAATTCTCAGAGCTTTTTTTTGTTGTCGAAAAATGTCTACAGATTTAGAGGAGTCGCCCCAAATGACAACGCCATATGTTATAAGTGCATGAAATATTGCAAAATACGTACTTTTCATAGTTTCAGTATTGACGTAAGATTTGAGCTGACGTAGTAGGAACAAAGTGCTCGAAAGTTTTTGCTTCAGTTGCTCGATATGATGATTCCAGTTTAGTCTGTCATTGATTGCCTTAAAGGATTTGTTTTCGGAAGAGTTTGTCGAAAAAGTTATATTTTGGGTTTTTTTATCATTTAGCTGTAATTTGTTAACTTGGTACCAGTGCTTTGCTTTTTCTTGAATATCTAGCGATAGAGTTTCTAATTGTACAAGGTCATTGTGAGAACAAATCAACGTTGTATCGCCAGCAAAAAGAGTACACTTACTGGGCAATAGGAATTGGTGTAGATCGTTTATATATATTATAAAAAGTAGAGGGCCAAGTACTGAACCTTGTGGTACGCCATGAAAAATATTTTTCATCTCTGATGTAACATTTTTTACTACTACAGCTTGAGAACGATTTTCCAGATATGAATCTATGAGATTTAGGGATACCCCCCTTACTCCATAATAATTCAACTTTTCAAGGAGAATGTCATGAGAGACACAGTCGAAAGCTTTGGACAGGTCGCACAACAACACAGATGTGTGATGGAGGGGGTCCATTGCCTCGACAATGTCACCCACAACCTTCATCACTGCTCGAGATGTTGAACAGTCTTTCCAAAAACCATATTGTGATTTATGGAAAAATCCATTTAATTCGAAGTAATTAGCCAGTCTTGTCTTAATCAATTTCTTCAGAATTTTGAAAAAAATGCAAATTATAGATATTGCTCTATAGTTGTCCACCAATGTTTTATCACCTTTTTTATGAAGAGGTATAACTTTGGTGTATTTCAATTCATCGGGAAAAACACCTGTCGAAATGATCAAATTAATGAATTCGGTTAATGGTAGCAAAATAATGTCAATAGTATCTTTCACGATCTTACTGTTTAAACTATACACAGAATTTAATAATAATAATAATAATCTTTATTTGAAAAAACAACCAAGTACAAGAAGTTACACCTGTAAAAGGTGGTAGAAACAAACGGGAGTCAAAAAACACATTAAAGGTCACTAAGACCATCACAAAACATATATAAATAGTATGTAGGTACACAAAAACAAACAGACTACAAAATCTATTCTAGGTGTGCTTCTAAGTAATCCCTTATGGAGTAAGGCTCCAGGTTTATTAGGAGTTTCCAAATTTCTTTTTTAAAACCATTTGGAGAAGAAAGTGATTTTATTCTTTCTGGTAGCTTATTGAAAAATTTGATAGAATTATACAAAGAATTTTTTTCGGTTACGGTCAACCTATGTACAGGATAATTATAATTTACATTTCTGGTCTTATAGCTAATATGGGATTTATAATCAGACATCTACTATATTTTCAGAGAACATTTACCATAGTAGTGTTTTTTTTTTCACCATCAGAAAGTAGAGATTTCAACAAATAAAAAGCCCACCGACTTTTTAAAAAAAGCTGATATTTTAACGCGAGAATTTTCGATTGAAAATTAGGGTGGTTTTTCGATATTAAGTCAAAATAAGGTGAAAAAATAAATATTTCAAATCAAATAAATATACATACAGTGTGTTTGGGACATAAAAAGGTAAGTTTTCACCAAATTTCATGGAATTTTTTTTTTGTAAAAGATAAAAATAAAAAACCAAAAACTTGGTTATTTCAATTTTTTACATAAATTTTGAGGTTATGTGAAAAAAGTGTGAATACAAAAGTTGTAGATCAACTTTGCCATTCAACTTTTTTCCATAGAACTTGTAGTTTTGCCGGAAATCGAGATTAACCGTTTTTTACCCTTAAAAACTCACCCCCTTCCACTTCCCGCACTTCCAGATCGCCAGTAAATTATTTTTCCTTTTACTTTTGTTATATTCTCTTCCTTTTCCAAAACGTTTCATCCTACTATTATTTTCTTTGGTTTCAAAAATTATCTATTATGGGATTTTGAACTCACTACATACAGTGATTTGATATTCAAAATTTTAATATGAAAGTTGAATGTTGAAGGTTGAATGCTGAATGTTGAATATTGAAAGTTGAAGGTTGCAAGTTGAATGTGGAATGTTGAAAGTTGAATAATGAATGTTGAAAGTTGTAACTTGAATGAAGTATAACTTCTACCCCGCATACATAAGTTCACGCATCAGTTTTTTTTTCTATTTAAAAATGTTTCTAATCTGATTACAGTGGAACCTCTATTAACCGTCACCTTCGGGACCAGAACTATGATGGTTAACTGAATTCCCTTATAAACGTGTACAGTAACTAGATTTCAAATGGTTTGGGAAATAAATTAAACTGTGTACAAGTGAATAATACTTATACGTAAGACTAAAGTTCCTTCAGGTGTACCCCAGGGATCTGACATGGGACCTCTGTTATCTTTGTTAATGATTTTCCTAATGTTATCACTAATTGTTCCTTCCTACGATTTGCCGAAGATTCAAAGATGCTGAGAGCTTACAGTTTGAGTTAAATAACCTTTCTAGGTGGTGTATAATTTTAATTTACCAGAACTGAACCCGATTAATATCATAAAATAACTTTTTCACGAAATAAAGAGGCCATTAATTATATTTACCAGATTAACTACACGAATTTATCAGAGACCAACAAGATCAAAGATTTGGAGGTTATATTCGACACAAAAATTACTTTCAAGAATCATATAATTGAAACATCATCTTGTACACGAAAAATGTTGGGCTTTTCTCTTCGTTCAGTAGGAGAACTGTATGTTAATGCTGTCAATATTATTTATTGTGCACAGGTGAGGTCTATACTCGAATACAACTCTATAATTTGGTCACCATGCTACAAAGTTGATGTAGAACTCTTCGAGAGTATTCAAAATAAATTCCTAAGATACTGTGGCTATAATTTGGGAATGAATAGAGATGAATATAATTATTCACAAATATTAATGGATCTGTATTCAATTACTTTAACACATAGAAGACTGGAAATCAGTCTGGTATTCTTACATTGAGATCGAGGGCAGTATTGATTGTCCAGAAATTGTTGAGCTGACCTCACTTTCTTACAGAATAATGAAATTAGCAAACACTCACAAAATTGAACTGTTCGGTTCATCCTTACCATATTTTAGAAAAGTATTAAAAAAACTGTAATAGTTTTTTTTTTTCATAATTTCAATCATCTGTACAAATGTATATTTATCCTGTTTGGTCTTTGTATAATAGTATAATTGACTTATCCATTAATAAATAAATAAATAGATCAAGAAAGTGAAGAGGGTCCCAAAAGGCTGGTCGGACTATCAAGCTGCTTGGATCCCGGACGACGATGCTGAATTCCAAGAAGACCAGACAGAAAGCGACGATGAGTCCGCAGATGAAAACATGGATGCGATGTCAGAAGATAAATCAGAAATTTCCGATGGGGAAAAAGACAACGATTTGGAAACAGTCACCGAATCGGAAGTTGCCGTCAACGACGAGAAATACGACAAGGAAATGGATTTCTATGCAGAAAAAGAGGCGCTGTTGAAACTGAAGGCTGCGAAAAGCGACCGACAGTTTCCTGACGAGGTGGATACGCCCATGGATCAACCTGCAAGGGTCAGGTTCCAGAAATACAGGGGGTTGGAAAGTTTCAGGTTAGTTTTGAAATGAGAGAATATTGAATTGATTTTCCTGGTTTTATTCGTGTTAGTTTTGCATATCTTCTGCCATTTCCCCGAGAATATTATTTAATATTGTATGAAACATATCAGTATCATGTTCTAAGGGCTTTTCGTCCTTTGTTTCCAGAACTTCTCCTTGGGATCCCAAAGAAAACTTGCCAAGTGACTATTCAAGAATTTTTCAATTTGAGAATTTTGACAGAACTAAAAAGAGAGTGCTGAAACAGCATGAAGATAATGAAGGTGCATTGGTAAGATATTTCTTTTATTTATATATAGAGAAAAATAGAGCATTAGAAAATTGGTAAGAATTTAGTGTACAAACCAGTACTGATGGCCCCTGCTATGATCCCTTCTCATGGTAAATTAACAGTGCTGTTACCTAAGGTGGCATATGGAGTTGGTAACAAAGACTACACAGAAGGAAAATGTTGTCGGAAGCTTCATTGAGTAGGATGAAGCAGGCTGCTCCTATTTTTTTCTAGAATCCCAAACAAGTTTACTAACTCCAGAATAATAACATATAATTAAGAGTGATTTTAAATATTCAACAATAATGTATTAAATAAGGTAATGTTCATCTAATTTCAGCCTGGATGGTATCTAACCATACACGTTAAAGACGTTTCCCAACTCTCATGGTCGACTTTTCGTCAAAAAAAATCAGCAGTGGTCCTCGTTGGACTGTTTCCTCACGAGCACAAATGTCTGTCCTCAACACCGTCCTGAAGAGAACTCAAAACTATGATCTGCCTATCAAATCCAAAGAACGATTGATCTTTCAGTGTGGTTACAGAAGATTCGTCGTTAATCCTGTTTTCAGCAGTCACACGAACGGACAGAAACATAAGGTATTTATCATTGTAATTGACCAGCAAATACTGAAATATATTCATTTTCAGTTCGAAAGGTTCTTCCAACCTGACTCAACTGTGGTGGCAACTTTCTATGCTCCAATCCAGTTCCCTCCGGCACCAGTTCTTTGTTACAAAGAAGTCAACAACAAGCTAGTCCTTGTTGCAACGGGGAGTCTTTTGTCGTGTAACCCAGACAGGCTTGTCGTCAAACGACTAGTATTATCAGGTAGGACATTATTTATTTGTGGGTGTTCTGTATTCACCTGCTTTTGTTTATTCAGGATTAGTACTATTAAAATTGTGTCTTTTGTAATCTAATTGTACTACTGGTACACCAGCTGTGTAGAAAATATTCTATTTTTTTTCTTCGTAGGTCACTCGTTGAAGATTCACAAGAAATCTGCAGTAATTAGATTCATGTTCTTCAATCGTGAGGACATCATGTACTTCAAACCTTGCAAACTACGGACAAAAATGGGGCGAAGCGGGCATATCAAAGAAACTTTAGGTAAGTGAAAAATTGAAAATCATTTCATTATTTTTCCTGAAATATAACCCCAAATAATATGTCACCAAATACCAAGCTAACATTTTTTCTATATCTCCATAAATATCCAAATTTTTCACATTATGTAGTATGATAATGACGACCTTGAAGAATCGAAAATGAATAAAATAATTATTAAAAAAAAAACTTTTTAAATGTACTAAAAAGTAAAAAATATTTGCTTTGGATGTGCGACATAGGTTAATCCGTGAGTTATAGTTTTCACTTCAAATACAAAAGCGACGAGCTTTTGAATCTATAACTTACGTCGTACTTTTTAGCGCATTTGAATAAAACCTTTTTTTTTATTAATTATTTTATTTTGTACTTTTTAGTAAGTACGCCTTAATCTATGCATTTTTGTTAATGCATCTTCATTATGAGGCCTTTTTCCTGTAAGTTCTGAGCTATCTAGTTCTTCATCTGAAGATTAACTCGTCCGCCATCCTGGAGCTGCCATCTTCAATTTATTAATTCTGACAAAAAATCAACAATCTTCGACTAAATTCATAATCTCCAACCCCAAAAACCCCGACATACCAATTTTGAATAGAAACGGTCCATTATCAAAAAACTTGTCCACCATCTTGGAGCCGCCATCTTGAATATATGAATTTTGACAATAAATTCATAATCTCGGACCCCGAAAATTTCCACATACCAATTTTTAATAGAATCGGACCATAATCGTCCGCCATATTGGAGCCGCCATTTTTATTTTATGAATTTTGACAAAAAAATGCATAATCTTCGACCCTAAAAACCCCCACACACCAATTTTGAATCAAATCGGACCATAACAACAAAACTCGTACGCCATCTTGGAGCCGCCATCTTGAATTTTTGAATTTTGAATAAAATTTCATAATCTCCGACCCCAAAAACCCTCACATACTAATTTTGAATAGAATCGGACCATAATCACACAGATCGTCGGCCATCTTGGAGCCGCCATTTTCATTTTATGAATTTTGACAAAAAATTCATAATTGTCGACCCTAAAAACCCCCACATACTAATTTTGAGTCTAATCGGACCATAAACACAAATCTCGTCCGTCATCTTAGTTAGCCGCCATTTTGTTTTTTTTCTAACAAAAAGTCCATATTGCATTTTCACGGTAATTATGAACACCTGCAAAATTTCCCGTTAATCGGGCAACTAGAAGTGGGTCAAATTTAACTTGCAAGATTTGATTACAGACAGACAGACACCGGACAGGTGAAACTAAATAAAAGCTTGTAAAACATTGAACAAGATAGGCCTCAAATAAGGTCCTTGAGGAACTCCCGATGAAACTTTTGCAAAGGGTGATCTAAAGTTATTGAAGTTGACATTTATAATATTGTACCAAGCAGCTTTTTTAATTAAGAAAATATGTATTAAAAAATGTTCCTCTTAAGTTACGGAATATCCTCATTGATCGGGAAATACAATATTTCACTGCTTACAGGTTGTGAGTGAAAAAAACAAAATAACGAAAAAGGACTCTGTCCCATCTGATTTTCTTATTCATAACAATATTTTTCTGTTACCTAACTATTCTCTCAGGAAGATCTTTTGTAACACTTAATTTGAGTACCTTGTATGGTATTTCTTGCAAATAATTAATTCTCTATATTTAACATTGGGTATTATCATTAATTTCAACTTGAAATTTCTACCCTGTTTAACTGGACTAACCACTTGTACCCACAAGGTTCGAATACAATAATTCCAGCATTCTGCATTTCTGGCCGGAAACAGGGCCATAAATAAATTCATACAATGATTGAAAGGTCCTCTATGTGAAACGAAACAAATATGTATATGATTTTATTAAACTGATTTTCGGAGAATTTGTAGAGAGATCATTTTAAAATATCTTGTTTTCCAACATCTATTTTGTTACAAAATTAAATAAAAATATTTGAGAATGATTTGAAAAAATATATGGATACATAGAATTACATTATTTTTAGATTATATATCGTGGGGTGAGTATAAGTAGGTAACTGCAAATTAGTGATTTCAAGACAAACGCAAATTAATGTTTTCTTAACATTTTTATTTCTTGTGATGAATTTGTATTGTTTCTATTTGAAATATTTGATTAACATTGTTTAAAATTCATCACAAGAAATAAAAATGTTAGAACATTAATTTGCGTTTTTCTCGAAATCACTAATTTGCAGTTACCTACATGTAGTACTCACCCCACGATATGATATCTGCAGGAAAATTTCAAATACTGACTATATTTCATATTGCCTAACAAAACAAAATAGGAACAATTATGTCCGATATCGACTAGTACTTCAAATACCTTCCTATAATTATTTAGAATATATTGCTTATAAATAATTTATTGGGTATTTCTTGTGGTGATTATGAAGGCGTAGAAGGACCAACAATTACAATTTTTTTTTTTAACATTTGGAATTACCACTTCCAAAGTGACAATTGTCACTTACAAAAACATCTGGAATTGCCATTTTGAAGTGACAATTGTCAATTTGAACTGACAATTGTCACTTTGAACTGACAATTGTCACTTTCAAGTGACAATTGTCACTTTGAACTGACAATTGTTACTTTGAAGTGACAATTGTCACTTTGAACTGACAATTATCACTTTGAACTGACATATGTCACTTTGAAGTGGCAATTGTAACTTCAAAGTGTCAATTGTCAGTTTAACATGGCAATTCCAAATGTTTTTTAAAAATATTTTGTTGTTGGCCCTTCTACGCCTTCGTAGGTGATTGATAATCTTGAAAGCTCAGTTTTGATGGTAAATTCATGCTCATCACCGCAAACATATGAAAGAACCCCAAATTTCATTGAAATTCGAGATGAAGGCATCTGCAAGAAATATTCAACTGTTTCTCTTTTCTTCAAGGAACGCACGGCCATATGAAGTGCCAATTCGATGGGCAGTTAAAATCACAGGATACGGTGCTGTTGAATTTATACAAACGTGTTTTTCCCAAATGGACTTATGAAGATCTCTCAGTTATTTCCATTATTAACGAAGAAATGGAAACGTGAACATAAAAAATCAATTTGAATACTTTTTTTAATGAATATATAATATATATTGCTATTGGTTATTCATGATTGAATAAAAAAGTATAAAAACTGAATATTTCTTCCCCACCATTTGTTAAGACATTTCCTAAAAAGGTTCGCCAGGATATATAAAACTGAATAAATCGCTCGGCAAGCTTCATCAAACATTCAAACAGCTAGACTTACAAACCAACACTCAGCAGCTCTATTTCTGGACATCAACAAAGCATTCATGGTGTTTGGCACGAAGGAATCCTATACAAACTCTACAACTTGAACATCCCCAAATACCTACTACAGAACTTTAAAAATAAAGTTAGAAAGACCGTTTTACAACAAATTTCACCAAAACTAAGGCGTTTTACAGGGATTTCCACTATCACCACTCCTCTACAATATCTATAACCATAACTTTCCGAATAAGAGAGATTTTTTTATGCATATGCAGATGACACCGCATTAATCTCACACAACAAAACCCTGACTTACACAGTAGAAAAACTTCAACATCTCATCAACAAAGTGGCAAATGGTTCAATCTCTGGCGTCTGAAACCCAACCCAGCAAAATCCCAATTTATTATCTTCCACCACAATCCATCAGCAAATCTTCCCACTACCATCCTAAACAACCACTTCCTTGAAAGCAGACCTTCGGCAAATTACCTAGGTATAAATATGGATTAAAAATTCAACTTTAATAACCATACCAAGAAAGAACATTAAAAAAAATGCATAACTTGAAGCAAACATTTCCAAAAAATTACCTACAAAAATTAAGGATCCAATGTAAAGACACAACAAGAATATATAAGATGTGTGTGTGAATAAATTTTGGCTTTGGAGTATACCAATTAGCCAATATATAAGATGATATGCTCACATAATACTCTCAAGCTTTCGAAGACCAGCATTGAACAACCTTGACAGGTTGAGCACCAGGGCAGACAGCTGTGTCCGATGTGTGATCAGCCTCCTGGGCCATGGAGGACACTGGTGTTCGCTTGACTTTTGAATCTTTATCATTCTTACCAGACCGGGAGGACATGCTTTTATGTAGTTTAACATGGTAACATGTCTGCTGTGGCCCTGCACAGTAAAACGCGTATATCAGGTTTTATGTAACAAAATCTTCAGGTGAAAAATAGTTACGTCTTTATCGAAATATTAAATAGGGAAACAAAACTGTAATTCTTTGTATATTCTCCGTAATCGAGGTACAAGATGAACTAAACAGGCAATAATCCTGTCTGGACAAGTATAATAGATCGTCGTCACTTCGGCAACTATCGCGTCCGCCCGATCTTGGTGTTCGCGTTCATAGAGGACAGAGCGGAAATATTTTAGTGAAATATCCTTGGTGCCAACCTGTTGAAGTAGCAGAAACATCCTCCCTGCGTCCCTGCGATGCATCACAAAAATTCGTCATCCTCAAAACTCTCTCCACAATCCGTCAAACATTCTCTTATACCGGGTGACACAGGATATCGGGCTACCCCTGTAACTTCTGCATTCGTGAACGGATTTTTCTGAAATTCGGTATAGTTATATAAGCAACCATTTCGGATTTGATTACATTACAATCCAATATGGCGGACGTTCGGTTTTTCTGCAAATGCCAGCAACTTTGTTTTTTCAAATGGAACACCTTGTATATTTTTACATTTTCAAGTTCAACAGGTCAAAGCAAGTCCAAACCTTATGTCAAATGTCATTTCTTTGAAACAATTGAAATTGAAATTGTTTTTTATTTTACCTCGTGGATAAATGAGATTTGGTCAAGGCTATTCACAATGAGTCGCATAACAGAGAAACATAATTTTTTATGAAAAATTATTTTTTGTGTCATTTATTGATGAATTAATTCAGTCACATCACATTTTGATCAAAAATTATTTTTTTTCAAATGAAACCCCTATGGGCCTCTAGAACATTCATTGAGGAAAAAATATATATTTTTGTATTTTGGTGCAGTAACAAATTGTATACGTTCAAAAATGTACAACTAGTTCATGAGTTTCCTTGCAGTTCGGATAATTTTTCCACTTAGTAAGCTGTGGAAAACAACATTTCTGAATCTTGTCAACTAATTGTGTTTCGATGTCATCTTTCATCTCAACTCTCGAAAATTAGTTAACTTCCGAGAATTAGTTTAGTGGAAATGTAAAATCAAAATTATAGGTTCACAAGAAGTGAACAGGTTGATATGTTATTAATTTACGGAGAATGTCTTGAAAACATTGTCGCCGCTTGTCAGTTATACGCTGAACGATACCCACACAGAAGACACCCACAAAGAACCTTTTTTTAAAAGTGTGGAGAGAATTGTTAGAAAAAACCCAAAAGGAGAAGATGATCGTAAGTGAGGAGGGAGAAATGAATGTTTTGCTTATGTTGATTTTGATCCAACCGCTTCGACGCGGGAATTGGAATACCAATGCAATGTCAGTCGAGAAAATTGCTAGAAGAATTAAAAAAAACACTATTATCGTGCTTATAAGTATAACTTACACAATTAGTTGACAAGATTCAGAAATGTTGTTTTCCACAGCTTTTTATGTAAGAATGGATGTAACCTATAACAAATTTGGGACTTATATTATTGAAAAGAATATGTGGTGTTTCATGGTTCAAGTCAAGATTGCTAATAATAGTTACACACTAATGGGAATTTATCATTCACCAAATGAATCACATATTGTTTTTTTAGATTACTTAGGTGAACTGCTTGAGGAATATTTAACATTGAATCTATGTAATTGTAATTTTATAATGCTAGGGGATTTCAATATAGACTGGAATGCAGAAAATAGTCACAGCAGGAGATTGAAACAATGTACTAAAGATAATGGCTTAGGGCAAATTGTCAAAACAAATACACACTTTTGGAGGAATGGAAGCAGTATGATCGATTTAGTTTTCACAAATTTGCCTGATATATATACTTCTGTACTAGATGAATGCACTTTCTCCAATCATAGAGTTATTCAAATAAACATCCAAGATAATTGCACTTTAAAAAAAGTTACCATTAGAAGCAGACTAACAAACATTTCAGAATTTAATGATAGGTTATTGAAAGTGGAATACAATTATAGAGAAAAAGACGTGAATGTTAGATGTAACAATCTAACTAACCAACTGCAAAATATAATAAATGAATTTATGCCTAAAAAGGAAATCACAGTAGGGGGGTGCAAAAAAGAATGGTTCAATGATAATATTCAGTCAAGCAATTCAAGATAGAGACATAAGTTTTAGAAGATTTAAATTCACTAGAGATCTGGTTGACTGGGAATATTATAAAGATAAAAGGAATAGAGTTGTGAGTATACTAAGAATAGAAAAAATGCTTATTATAACCAGAAAGTTGACATGTGTAAGGGTGATTCTAAGGAAATGTGGAAAACATTAAAAGCATTATATCATCCAAAACTAAAGATAATTTAACAAAATAAAATGCGGGAATGAAGTTGTTAGTGACAAGTTGCTTATGGTAGAAAGACTGAATGAAATTATATTAAAAGTACACAAGATATTGTAGGTAGCATTCCAAATAATGTAACAATATCAATTTGTCTAATAATAACAACAATAATAAATTTACTGAATTCAAACATTAACCAAAATCGAATTGGAAACAATACGTCAATACATTATCGAATAAAAATAGTCCCGATGAAATTGGGGCATTTGTGTTCAAAATCATTTTACAAACATAGCAGATCCTTTACTAAATCTGATTAATAGTTCATTAGAACAGGAATTTTTCCTGACAAACTCAAAGTCTCAAATATAATTCCTATTAAAAATTGCAAACAGCAGTAATGCTGAAGATATCGTACCAATAAATACTTTACGGCTATTGAAAAAATCCTTGAAAAGCTGTATATGTTCAACTTAAACAATACATAATTAAAAATAAAATACTAAGTGAATATCAGTCAGGATTCAGGAGGAATATAGTTGTGAAACAGCACTACAATATGTTTTAAATGAATGGAACGAAGGAAAGATGAGAGTAAAATAATAGGAGTTATATTTGTAGACCTGAAAAGAGCATTTGAAACTATTGACAGAATAAAATTACTTGGCAAATTAGAGGCATATGGTATTACTGGCAATGTATATAAATGGATAAAGACTATCTGAAATAGAAGACAAAAAGTTAAAATAGGAGATACAGAGTCAAATGAATTAGGTATTAACTTGGGAGTACCACAAGGTAGCATACTGGGACCATTATTATTTATATTATATATAAATGACATTCACATATATTTCAAAATTCTAAATATCATTTGTTTGCTGATGATACAATTATTTATATGGAAGGAAAACAACTGGACACTCTTGTAAATAATATGAATGAGGATTTAGAGAATTTGAAGGATTGGTTAGAGGTAAATAAATTGAAATTGAATGTCAAAAAACGAAAGCAATGCTGATAGCAAACGCAATGTCCAACACATTGAAGAAAACAATTTGAATTTTGAAATTTATAATGAAGAAATTGAACTGTGGATGAAATTAAAAATATCTGGGGTAATAGTTGATTGTAAACTGAAGTTCGATAAACACATAGATTATACTTGTGGTAAAATAGCTAAAAAAATTGGTGTTTTCTGTAGGGTGAGTAAATATTTGACATTGTATTCTAGGAAGTTGATTTATAACACAATTATTCTACCTCATTTCAATTATTGCCCCACAATTGTATACATGGCAAGTCAGAGTGAAATAGAGATTGCAGAAAATGCAAAATAGAGCCATTAGAGTTATATTAGTGTGATTATAGAACTGGTTCAATCTATGTTACACACCCTGAACTGGTTGGATGTCAAATCATTCATAAAGTACAATGTTATGGTATTCATCCACAAGATCAACATAAACACATGTCCTCAATATTTAAAAAATATATTAGTAAAATTCAAAACTGTTCATGACTATGATACTAGAGGTAAAGATAATTTTGTTGTGAAGCAAGCAAAGAAAACACAGACACAGCGTTCAGTATTCTACAAAGGTGTGGTGGAATATAATAAACTAGGAAACGAATACTAAGTTGAAAAATTAAAGGTTTTAAGTGAACATATTAATGTAATATTATAATTGTGTAGTGACATATTATATATGTATTGTTGGAATGTATAGCGAAAGGCTAAATAAAATTACTACTACTACTACTACTACTACTAAGTTGAAAAATTATTCGAACTGCCAGAAAACTCATGAACTAGTTGTAGATTTTTGAATTTATACAATTTGTTACTGCACCGAAATACAAAAATGATATGTAATTTTTTTCCTCAATGTATGTTCTAGAGAGACAGGTAGGTGGCCCATAGAGGTTTAATTTGAAAAAAATGAATTTTTGATCAAAATGTGACTGAATTGATTCATCAATAATTTTTTTTTTTTTTTTTATTTATTCAATCAAGTACTCTACAGAATTCGATACAGATTCCAAATGGTACAACTAATCTAAACGATACAACTAAACTAATACATTTAACGACAAACAAACAATAAACAGAAATTTATGTGTATATAAAAAGAGACAATAGTGAACAAAATGACACAAAAAATAATTTTTCAGAAAAAATTAAGTTTTTCTGTTATTTGCGACTCATTGTGAATAGCTTCGACCAAATATCATTTATCCACGAGGTAAAATAAAAAAACAATTTTAATTCCAATTGTTTGAAAAAACTGACATTTGACATAAGGTTTGGACTTGTTTTGACCTGATGAACTTGAATATGTAAAAATATACATGGTGTTCCATTTGAAAAAATATAGTTACTGGCATTTCCAGAAAAACCGGAAGTCCGCCATATTGGATTGTAATGTGATCAAATCCGAAATGGTTGCTTATATAACTGTACCAAATTCCAGAAAAATCCGTTCTCGAATGCAGAAGTTACAGGGGTGGCCCGATATCCTGTATGTATGTCAATAGTACATTCATGTAAAATTATTGTTCACTGGCTGAAGGACCTCGGTCGATGGCCTTTTGGTAATTACCAATAAATAACGTTTATTATTATTTATTTGTCATTGTAAATCAAGATTAATTTCTTTGTTTTTTCCTAGTAATTGACCTATTTTGCATTTGTCAACATTAAATGACAGATGACTTGCCAGGACCCACTCATAAAATCTATCTAGATCTTTCTACAGTAGAATCACAACTTGATTTCTGATTTCATTAAATAATTATAAATCATCTGCGAATAGTGCACATTATGAGTCCTGAATAATCCTTGGCAGATAGTTTATCAGTAATAGAAAGAATAGGGGTCCAAGGTTGGATCCTTGTAGTACACTCAAGGCCGTACCCAGTGAAAAATCGGGGGGGGGGTGTTCGGTTCTAAAATAAATAATGGAATGTACATTTTACCAAATTTTATTTCACATTATGGAATGAGATTGTACAGTGTGGAAAGTATCACTTCTTTATGGTTGCAAAATCTGTTTCTTAGTTGACTTATTATGTCATCTGAGGTCGGTACAGCAATTTTCATTCGGAAATACTTCCCAGAAGCATTAGTTGGATGAAAAGGGAAACATTCTCAATTGAATATTGATAGAAAGATTTTTCTGTGAATTGAATAATCCACGATTAAAATGAAGTTATTTTTTGTGAATGTCTAACAGAAAACAACTCATTAGTTGGATATTACGAATATTTACAAAAACTAAGGGTATTTGAACAAAATTGAAAAATGTGAATCAGTGCATGGTATGTACATAAAACTACCTTATTCCAGATATATTTTACAGACTTCGAGGGGGGAGGGATCCTCTCTGACCACTCCCCCTCCCCCTTGGGTACGGCCTTGGGTACCCTCCCAGACAGCTCGGAATATTCTCTAAATATCCGAAAAATTGAATATTCTGTATTGTATATTCATGGAATATTCTCCCTTATTTCTATGGAATGAACACCAATAACCATTTTCGAGTTCAAAATTTAGGAAAAGTATTAGAAAAAGTGCGAATAGATGTATTTGATTTGCAAACAGAGTTTTTGTTCAGCCAAGCTGACAAAAATACACTACTGTACTGAACAAATTATAATTGGTCGGAAAATATGGAGGTGCACTTTCACGACCAATGAAAACCATTCCGCGCGCGTCAGCGTCTGTCGTTCATCCGGTAGTCGTAGCTTAACCCGATAGCAGAGCTGTAAAGTTGAATGCATTTTGAATTGACATTTGACATCTTTTGTTTTACTGGTATGGGTTACTTTTGCATATTTGTATGTGAAACTACTGTGTTTGGAATTGTTTAACAAATATTCTTAATAATCACCACAGTGTGGTAAGTACACTTTTATGTTTCCATTCCATAAAAATTTCATTTGTATTCATTGATCATTTGATTTTCAAGGTGTGTTCTACAAAGTGCCAAAAAGAAGCAGTGCTTGGTATATAAGGAAGTACACCAGGGAACTGAAAATATTCTCAATACAATTTTCACACAAACTCCGTCACAGCATGCAAAAGGACAGTTAAGTAATCAAGTTGAAACTATTAGTGATAGAATGGATTCAAGTTTTTCTGATTCAGATAGCAGTAGGTAGTTCGATCTTGCAATTCTTGATTTTCAGAGATATCCCTGTAGTGACAGAAGAAACGTGTTAATAAAATATGTGTTATTATTATTATAACTATATAGAAATAGACCTGTTTAAATCCATGCTGTTTTATTTCATTGGAAGGGGTGCGCAGTCTGCGGAAATCAAAAGTGTTTTTTCTAAGTGGAACCTGCAATTCCAATCCACAAATACTCTGAGGAGAACAATTACGTGTTGCACTACTACATAATTTTTGAAATGAAGTTTTGTTTCTTGGCGAATGTAAGCAAAAACATTTCTTGAATTTTCATGCATAATTGTAGAAGTTCATATTATTGATATCTAAGTGCCCTTCAAGATTTTATATTTGAGGACACTCATGTGGGGAAACAGTTGTATTTTTCTTTTTCTTAATTTCCAAAATTTCAGGGAATGGTTATCTTGTTCTGAAAACCCTTCAGGATATTTAGGGAATATTACTATCATACTCCTGAATTACTTTGAATATTCATAGAATAAGTTCATGGAATATTCTAGGATTATCCTTTCTGGAATATTCATGGAATATTGTAGGTATATTCTGGATATACAGGGAATATTCCCAGAGGATATTCCAGGAGTGTTCTTTCTAGAATATTCATGGAATATTCTGGATATTCAAGGAATATCTAAAATTTTTCCCACCAGCACATTCTAGGAATATTCCAAAAAAGATATGTATATCCCTGGCACATTTAAGAATATTCCAATATCCCAAAAATAATATTCATGGAATATCCAGTGCTGTCTGGGCTGGATCTTGTGAAGCAATCTCCAGATTCTCCTCCCTTGTAAACTACATACTGTTTCCTTGCTGGTAGGTAGGTACGATTCAGATAACTTTTCAGCATAATCTTGGAGTAGGCAGATTCTGTTGAAAATCATTTCCTTCTATCCCAGTCAATAATATATATGTATCTATTTTTCCACTTTTCATGAAAATGGCCTCAAATTATCAAATTTTTTAAAAGGTCTCTACCGAGTTTCCAAGACGAACAATATTCTATATTTCCAAAATCAATTTTCTGCTAATTAATGTAATTTCCAAGTTCCTCGTAACCTTTTCATTTCGAGAATATTTTTCAATTAATTCAAAATAGTTATTAGTTTTGATAACCTCCTCACGCAACAGGAAACGTCCGCATCAACCCTCAAATATCTGTAAGGTACTATATAACAAAGGGCTTTTTTATCTCTGCACGATTTTAAAATCTAGGTCAAGTACGAGGTGATTTTAGCTTCCCAATCTTCAATACAAATTTTATTTAAAGTGCCATCTACATTCAGTGTATTGATCAACGACATACAGAACAGACGTGACTGGAGACTCGTGGATTGGTGATATCTAGTGATGGTCTCCATTTGTGACAAACCGAAAGTACGTAAGTTTGACTATAACTATCTTCTTGGAAATATAATTGATATAACTGAACTTCTGATTCTTCATCATAGAGAAATCACTATGTGCTAAAAAATTCATTGTGCTGTAGTTTGTTCAGTGTAAAATCATTTATAACTTTTTCAGACAGTCTTCTGAATAATGGGCTCAGGATGTAAACTAAAATATTTTATTTTTTTACACTCATATACACACAGATTCGATGAAAGAGAGCAACAATCACATTCAATATAAAAAATACTATTACTACTATAAAGTTAACAACACATCAATTTAAATCTAAGAACATATAGCCAATGTATAACATTGATTTCGAGAAAATAACACAAAATACTTGAGCATTTGGTAGTACTGATCAACCAATAACAGACAACATTGCCAAAAGAATACGAAAACATCGAATATTTCGACGAAATGAGCTTGTACAGTGTTATTGGTTTTAGCCAAAAATGTTACCAGAATCTACACAACTACTCTGTTAGTTTTTCATGACTTTTCTGTGTTGCTCTCTGCACTCTCCGCATGGAAACCATTTTTGGGATGTGCACCATAATTAACCATTTTTAATTTTCCTTGCTTGTCGTAGTAACCATAGTGACCTTTGACTATTCCTTCTTTGTCTCTTTCCTCGAACCTGAATTGCCTATTATGCCTGAAATTAATTGAAAAATAATGAGACAATAAATTCTGACAGAAATTTTTATTTGAAATGGGCCTTAACGATTTTGGATCAGATAACATTGGAAAAAAGTGGTCGACAATATAGTGACAGATTACAGTACTGTTACTCTTTTAAATTGATTTGTACGGATCAATCTAAGAATAGCAAAAACTGTAGTCGCTAACGATTTTTTTTAATGCAGTGGGAAATAAAAGCTGGTAGGTGATTGTTTTTTTTTAATTTAAACTGAACTACTTTTCAGCCAGCATGTTTAATGGTGAACAAATTTTGGTAACTTCTATAAGAGCACAAATAGAGATGTACGGTCTCCATAGATAACACATTTGTATGGCAACAGGTTAAAAAAGAAGTCATTTATATACACTATGAATAAAAGAGGTCTTAGAACAGAGCCCTGAAAAACTTCCAAAATCAACACAGTGCGGGATATTACACCTCTGATAGAGTATTTGTTGTATTTTTTTTTAATCGGTGAGAGGCACAGTGTTGCTGAACTGAGATGGCCCTTTTCGAAGCTTCATGTCCTCACAACAAGAACTACTGCTTGGACAGTTGAGCATGACTTATAGATTATGGTAGCCATATTGTTCCAAATTTAGGAATTTTTTTGAGATCATGAGGAGTGATTAAGATGCAGGGCACTCGGGATTTTTCTTTTGAAATAATGAGCTTTCATCTCTAATGAGTGGAGAAATTATCAATATTTATTTACTATTTACAAAAATCCATGATTACATGAAGTACAGTCTAACAATAACAAGGTAAATAAATGGTACAGGTTAGATCAAGGCCGATTCTGCCACATTGTCAGACAATTTTTTTGGATTCATTAATAGCCCGTTGATATTTATTGTTGATAAGTTTGAATGCTTGTTAATGATTGGGACATTTGTGGCATCATATATTATTTCAACTGCATTTTCGGTTTCTGAAATGATCGTTGTACCTCTTCAAGGGATTTTTGTGAGTGGGTTAACTAGAATTTTTGAGAGGAAAATGTTAATGAATAAACTGCGATGAAGATTCAGGAGAAAATCAACCATAACTTTTGGGAAGTGATTGGAATATTATAAAAGTATATATGGAAAATCATAGACCAGTAAGTACCACCTTTGTTCACTATCAGAAACTTTTGAGTATAACATGCTGAATTCTTTTATTAAAAGAAACATGGCTTTAATGAATGCTGTTCAACAACTACTGCTTTATTTTTTTTTTAAATAAAGTTTTGGATGGTTTAAATTCTAATGAGCAACATGTTGCAGTGTTTTGTCATATTGATATGGAACATTTGAGCTTTTGCTGAAAAAGCTTCATGATTCTGGAATCATACGAATGAGATCTCAAATGGATCTAATACTATCTTCGAGAACGTACACAAAGTGAACAATAAAAAAGGCGTTCCCCAAGATTCTGTCCTTGACCTACTTTCATTTATACTCTCTATGAATCAGTTTGTTTTGTCGCTGACAACTCTACACTTTCGTTCAACGGAAAATGATGATAAACTTCAGAATACTATTCACTCCACTCTCCATAAAGCCCTCTGGTTGGTTATCAAGTTATTCTCTATTTTGCATTTCAATGTATGTCTTTTCAAGTACGTCAGCTTCATACCAAAATTAATGATGATATAGAAAAATCAAACTGTGACAAAATTGTTGAAATAAATTTGGACAGTAAACTGGCATTCACCACGCACTGTCTAAATCTCGAAAAAAAAATTAATAGTAATTGTTATCAGATTGAAGTTGTAGTTGTGAATATATTATAGTCAAATACGGTCCAGACTTATAGTACTCTGATTTACCTATGAAAATAATATAAATTGTTCACTAGGTAGAAACATTTCAGAAAGAATTAAATTGATGTTGTTGAGCATGAGTCTATATATAGCATTGAAAAATTAATTGATAATCTCAAAGAAATAAATTTGTTTCTTTGATTATGTGTTCGAGTATCTATTAATGTGTGTTTTTCGTACTATATTTTTATTGTTTGTAACTAAATTAAATTTGTCTGTCTCTTATTTTATTTTTTTTGACTTGTTACATAACTGGTATGAATTCTTTGGAATTGGACCAACAGATCTGTCTATCTAACATTTCTCTACGAGAAAAAAAACGATGTCTTTGTTACAATCAAAATTTTTCCTAGAGTGAACGAAAATATGAATTCTTCAACCTCTTGAGGAACAAATTTTTTCATCAAAAATATATTTCTCTGCATCTAAAATCTGAACGAAGTATATGCGAATATCTGTATGAATAAAACAGTTATAAATACGTTCCAAATTAGCTTTTCAATATTCATAATAAACTTACCTACATCTCAAAATTATAATGATACAATATTGGTAATTAGAACTTAAACTGAAAAATAATTAATATAATATTAATTGTGACTTTGGTCTTGCAAAACGAGTGTTCAGTACCAGAGCAAAGTAAGAGATGCTGTATTGTTATTTTGCTCAATTCTTCTCTTCCTTCCATATCGTTCGTAGGTTCATAATTATTTTGACTCTTATTAAATTTTTCCGAAGTATGGCCTAGTATTTGTGAAACGCCCTGTATTGAATACTCCGTGAATACTCGCACTTATTTTTTTAGTCCTCAGAACAATTTCTCCACTATTAAGATACTGAAACAAAATTACCAAACAAAGTATCCACATCAATGCAGAATGCAGCATTACAATGGATTCATCTGCAACATAAATGACCTTGAAGTGGACAATAACAAAACAATAAAATTCTTGGCAAAAAATTCTAGTTTCAGGCAAATTACTATTATCCGTAGTAATGAATGGGAAGATGCTCGACACGTGGCAATCAGCAATTCAAATGATGGAGATCGACAGATAATTGTGAAGACGTGAGAATTCGTCTTATTAGTCTTTTAAAAATTAAATATGACGTTGCAAATGAATGAACGCTTGGAAACACTGCAATTTTGTCCAATTATGTTTTATAAATCCGTAGAATACCTTTTTGGACTCGCTATTTAAGTAGGTAGATAATTTGTTCCCAATTAGTAACAAAGAGAAGTGAATCTATAATTGAAAAAAGGGGATTTTAATTTTATCATCACCAACAAAAAAAACAAATGGAAACCAACACAAAACCAATTTCATTATTCGAACATAAAAGTTGTTTTGAGGCGTCCAATATTTTTCCTTCTTGTAATTCCTGTACTAATATAATGAAGACGTGCTGTGTGTTTGTTCATATAGTGTGTCCATTTAGTGAATAATTCTTCTATATCTGGGAAGCTATGACGCACAGAGAAAAACTGCTAACGAAAAACGTTTTTAGTTAGGTAATGAAGTTGGCTATTTCAAAAATATTTTCAACTGTACACATTCACAGAAGCGGGACAAGTAAGAGGTGTAGGAATTGGGACAGCATCAAATTGCAACTGGTTTCTAGCAATTTAAATAAAATAGTTCTCCGACTAAAACCATTACATTCCATTGAATCAAAAGAACGTAATTCATTTCTCATAGTGGAATAAAAAAATATATGCATCATGCGTGAAATGAATGCACTTGTGTAATATTACGTGTAGGATTATCGGATTATTGTTTGAGATTAACCATTCCTATAACAAAATTATCCAAAGCATTGGAAATTGAAGGATGTAGACGTGGAATGATAATGAATTGTTAGGAATATGAGATGAAGATTAAAATTGTTATAAAAAAACGAATATGCCAATTTTTGCTGAGTCAATTAAACCATTACGTGTACAATACATGCAAACTGCGATTTCACATAAAAAAATGACCCACATAAAAGTTGAAATCTAACGGATATATCATAATATACAGGGTGTTTCTTAACTTTTGATGCATAGAAGATGCGTACACGTTTCACAAAAATATATGGGGTCCTAAGTACCAAAGTTATCGTAAAAAAATAATGTTTTCTTAAAACTTTAGGACCCTGCAATGTTGAGACCTTTAGGACATATGTTCATATGAAGTTTTTTTTCTCAAAATTAACTCAAGAATAACCTTTTCTAATATTCGCATGTTATTAAGAAACACCGTGTATATTTGAAAATTCAAGAACTATGAATGATTTCTGATTCTTGTGAAAATACCAGGATTATTATAGAACCAATGAACCATTTACCACACAAAAATGAATTACCAGTATGCTGGAATTAGGCGAATTTATCCAAAGACCATCAAATCAGTCCTAGTTTCAATAAAAACGGAACAGAGCTTTTTAAAAAACAATTGTGACAAACTTTGGTCAGAGACTTGAATACCTCCCACTTAAGTGGGAAACGTTGTTTTACTTTTAACTCTGGTATTTGTGTACACTTTCATTATTATTGTTTACTTTTTTAATAGTGAAAATAATTCGCAGAACCATAGAATCAAGAAATATTTGGATAAATTAGTGTAATTTAAAACGAAATATTTATTAAAATTTTCATTGTTCAAACTATGAAGAATTTTAAGAACTTGTTTGTCATGTATTTTATATATATTGAGATGGAGCACATCAGAAACTGCGAAATTTCAATGGTTGAATTACATTAATAATAATAATAATACTGTGACAATGACAATTTTTTAGTTTAACTCTGTTATTTGATTTATCAAATTCTTAATTTCTTTGTTATGAATTCTGGGGAAACTTAGTTATCAGATCAAGAAATAGTTTATTTCAATAACAAGGGACTATTAAATTCTAAATATATCCTATCTGCCTGTCCTATGTATACTTTGTCACGATCAACAGAATATGAATAATATTAGATGTTTTGGTATTTTGGCTGTTGGTTTTTGGTCTAGTATAAAAATTGTTTTCAA
The DNA here is from genome assembly GCA_018342105.1 of Gonioctena quinquepunctata. Taxonomy (NCBI): domain Eukaryota; kingdom Metazoa; phylum Arthropoda; class Insecta; order Coleoptera; family Chrysomelidae; genus Gonioctena; species Gonioctena quinquepunctata. The sequence goes on from JAFIRS010000255.1 coordinate 187,489, forward strand.
CTGTGTTTTCAAATTCCTCACTGACCATTTTCTTGTACCCTCCATAGTTGTGGTGCAAAGCTACTACATAGGATAGCTTGACATATTCAACGATTGTTGATGTTGTTTTCTCTTTTTTCTTCATAAGCATAGGACAATATCATCGATATATCTTCTAAAAAATATTTATTCTGTCAGAAAAATACCAAAATTCTAGGACATTGAACTACTTTTAATTCAAAAAAACCTTATGTTATTTACAAAATATCATGTACTAAAGTATAAATAAGTCAGATACATAGATACCCAATCCACTGAGAAATTTGAAAAGGTCCTGCAAAACACTTCAAGTCATCACTCCATACTTTAGATTTCGAATCAATCAGCATCATTGGACAACAAAACATTTTCGAAAAAAGAGTCCTCAACGAAATGATTGAAATAACAATAATAAGATCTGACATTGAGAAGTTAAACACATTTAAGTCTGATAAGAAAAATCAAATGCACATTATGAATCTGCCTATGTAGCAGCTGTTTTTTTTTTGTTTCTTTTATTGTTTTTTTATTGGCGTATCATTGTTTTTTTGTGTCTGTTTTTCAATTTTTTTTGAGGTTTACTCTTTTATTTTATTTTTTCTATACATTATTCAAGAATTACATTTTATGATGACGAAGGAATGAAGTTTCAAAACTTCGACTGTCACAGCAATGGTCCCTAATCCACTTAGAATTGTTGCCTCAAATTTTGTGTGATTTCCATTACGTTAGAATTATTTCACGAAATAGATTGTGCTCTAGAAAGTGTCTTCCAGAGTTTTCAGATTTCGTGATTTTTATTGGTACTTCCAATATCTGAAAAACAATCATTTCCAAGAAATAAAAACAAATAATTAAATTTGAAAGTATCATGATATTTCCAGCTACCTAACTTTTTTTTCGAAAACACTTGGCGAAAACCACTAAAAGTTACGAAGGCTTAGAAGGGCCAACAAAATATTTTTCAAAAACATTTGGAATTGCCACATTGAACAGACAATTGTCACTTTGAACTGACAATTGTCACTTAGAAGTGACAATTTTCACTTTCAAAAACATTTGAAATTACCACTTTGAACTGACAATTGTCACTTCGAAGCGACAATTGTGAGTTCAAAGTGACAATTGTCACTTCAAAGTGACAAATGTCAGTTCAAAGTGACAATTGTCACTTCAAAGTGACACTTGCTAATTCAAAGTGGCAATTCCAAATATTTTTGAAAGGGACAATTGTCACTTCGAAGTGGCGATTCCAAATGTTTTTCAAATTTATTCTACGCCTTCGTAAAAAGTACTTCTTCAGCAACAAACTGTTAATAAAGTTCAAAAAACATTCGTGTAGGGGGTCATGAGATATAAAAGTAAAACAGCGCCCAACCGAGTAAAAACAACTTTGTTAGCACATGAAAATGAAAATAAAAAGCAGTATGAGTTACCCTTTGCCAGTGTCAAAGCCCCACTTATATGAAAGAGGTCCGTCATGACCCACCATATGAAAGTCCAGCCGTTCACCGGGCGAAGAACCCCCTTGTGAGGAAGCAGGAATGCCCAGGGAAGAGATGATGTCACTGCTGAGCCCCTGATCGTACGAGGCACTTTCTTCCTGATCAGAAAAACCCGTACCAGCGGTTTCTGGTTCGACTTGGGTTGGTTCGACTGGTGTTTGTTCGCCCTTGCGCATCTGTAAGGAAATCTTTAGCAAGAAGAAAGAAGTATTGAGCAGGAGGACAGTGAAAATGAAGAGTTAGGGCAAGAGACATGCAGGTCACCAGTACAAAAGCCTTGAAGATGTCATTTATAGTTAATGTCCTCTGTGTTAGTCCTCCAATGATGGTCAGTTATAGCTGGAACATCATTTCAAAACACACGGATTTTTCCCTCAATATTTTTCACGTTAACGTATTTTTAATCGACGAAACCAAAAAGGAGGAGGTTTTCTAGTCGACGCGTAAATTTAATTTTTTTTTTCATGTATGATCACGCATAACTTTTTACAGAGTACGATTCCGATAATTCTTTTTTCAGTGGATAGGGTGTACTTCGAAGTTGGTCCCATTTGAATTTAGAAGATGAAATCCACCCCTAAGGGTAGCAAAATGAAGGATATTGATCACTCACCCTCTGAATTCTGGTCCGTTAACCGATTCTATCAGGCATAACTTCGTACTGGGTTGTTCGATTTGGATGATTCTTTTTTTAATAGATAGGATATACCTTATATTTGGATTTCAAATGAAATTATCCACCGTTACGGGTAGAAAAATAGGGAATTATTGATTTTTTACTTGTGAACATTGGCACACACATACGTAGTTGACAATGACAGATCGCTACTGACATTATTTTTGTTCCACATCCGTCAAAATCATTATATTCTATGAGAGGATGGAATGATATACAAAGTAATAAAATGAACTAACCAGAACAACAAAAATAATTTATATTACAACAAATAGTAAAAGTAGATAATCATATTATTTAACTGTTTTTTTTTTTTTTTTTTTTTTATATGTTCCGGTTCCCACGAAAAGGGATATCCTGTAATGTTCAGAGAACATCGTGGGAACCAAGGGAAAGAAGGTAGGAGTTGGTGTTCTTCTTAAATTTCTGGAGATTGTATGCCTCGGGGAACACCTCCCTAGGCAATGAGTTCCAAAGCCTCGCAGTTCGTTGGATGAATGAGTCTTTGGAAAGTGATGTTCTGCAGGTCTCCAAAGTGACCACGAAGGGGTGTGAAGACTGAACTTGACGGGTTAATCTCGAAGAGACTGCCAAAGGAGGAACAATTGTTGATATTTCAGAAGAGCATCGCCCATGAAAATATCTATAAAATAGAGACAAATCGCCAACTTTTCTACGGTGTTCCAGACAAGTGAGCGAGTTTGTAAGCGAGGCATCACCGACGAGACGAATTGCCCTTTTTTGGACAGAATCCAATAGCTTCAGGATATGTTTAGGTGCCGCACTCCAAATATGGGAACAGTATTCCAGGACAGGTCGGATCTGTGCCTTATAGATCATAAGCAGCTGACTGGAGGTGAAATACCAAGCATCGATATGGATGACTTCAGTGGTATGGTTACTCCTGACAAAGGGGGCACTTTTGGCAATGGACCTCACGTGATTTTCCCAGGAAAGGTTATTGCTGATAGTAATACCAAGCATCGATATGGATGACTTCAGTGGTATGGTTACTCCTGACAAAGTTATGTTAGGCACAGTGAGATCGGCTTTTCTAGAGAAAAGACATGCTTGTGTTTTGTTTGCATTGAATTCTACCAAGTTATTGGATCCCCATTCGAGAATTGTTGCTAAGTCCATATTTATATTGTTAACATTTCTTCCTCGTTCATTTCTGGTTTCACGGGCTGATATAGGGGCCCTGGAAGAGAAAGCGGTATGGAGGGTACTATCATCGGCAAAGCTGTGTACGGGACATGAAGTTGCTTTCAACAGGTCGTTGATGTGAAGTAAAAATAGTGTTGGTGCTAGAATGGATCCTTGCGGAACACCAGCATTTATGAGTAGAGTGTCAGATGAAACTCCATCGACCACTACATGGAGAGACCTGTTTGAGAGAAAACTAGCAAGCAGAGAACACAGCTGAGGGGGCAAGCCATAAGATGGAAGCTTGGCGAGGAGTCCCTGGTGCCAAACTCGATCGAACGCCTTGGAGATATCTAATGCCACAGCTAAAGTTTCTCCATACTTTTCAATGGATAGCTGCCATATATGTGAGACGTATGCGAGCAGGTCACCAGTTGATCTCTGATGGCGGAAGCCATATTGTCTATCATTGATAATTCCTGAGTCTTCCAGATATTTCATGAGCTCGATGTTGATGGCTTTTTCCATGACCTTTGAAATAATAGATAGCAGTGCGATAGGTCTGTAATTGCTAGGTAGGGTCTTTTTGCCTTTTTTAGGGACTGGCTGTACTCTTGCAATTTTCCAATTGGACGGAAATACTCCCAAATTGTAAGAGTGGTTGAACAACTTGCAAAGAACAGGTGTTAGTTCGGGGGCACATTTCTTGAGAACAATATGTTCGGGGGCACATTTCTTGAGAACAATAGTAGTAGTTGAAGTAAGGTGGGTAAGTAAGTATTTTGGAAGTAATCAAAAAACAAGTAGGTAGTAATTAGTAGATTTCAGCCACAAAAAATTCAAAAATAAAAACTTTTTAACAAACAATTAAACCAACGAAATACGGAACTGAAAACTAAAAAATAAAATAAACCTTGTTAGTCTCAGTAACTTAGCTCCTAAACTAATGTAAGTAACTAATTTTGAGTTGGCGCCAAACGAACAATCAACGAATATCATTAAATTACTTAAAAAAAATTATCAGAATGTCACCGCGCAACTCGATGCCATCATTTTACGCCTTACCTAATTAATTTGCTTCTTTGTTTGGCGCCGACTCAAAATTAGTTACTTACATTAGTTTAGGAGCTTAGTTATCGAGACTAAGAAGGTTTATTTTATTTTTTACTTTTCAGTTCCGTATTTCGTCGATTTAATTTTTTGTTAAAAAGTTTTTAATTCTTCCCTTTATGTTGGAGGAATGACTGAAATTGTCTGTTCAATCGTTATACAGTGACCGGCAGAAAGTACGCATCATATGGGAATTTTTTTTAATATAATATTTTGACAAATGTCGATACATGCAATCGCTTCTGCATCAAAAGAAACCCCAAAAGATGTTGTACAGTGCCGTTCGTCTTTCCTTGTTTGGGGGAAATTTAAAAAGTATGTCCCAAAACACACTTATTTGGGAAAATATTGAAAAATGTTATTTGGAAAAGTTGTTAAGAACGACATTTTATAGCTATGTACAAGTTTGGAAAAAATCTGAGATGAAAAAATTAAAATCAATTTTTGCCATAAAAAAAATTTCAATTTGGAAAAATACATTTCTGACAAAGAAACTCATTAGTAAAGCCCAAGAGTAATATTTTGAATAATATTTTGTAAAGATTCACCAGCTACTTCTATTTTATTCGAAGAAAATTTTGAATCTGTGGATTTGCCATGTGTTCAGCTGCTTCATAAGAGGTCACTGAAATATCTTCAGGACATTATAATTACGATACTGTTTATTACTGACAAAGAACCATGTATCTACAGAATTTTAATATGAATTTTTTATCATAATGTCCTGGAGATATTTCAGTGACCTCTTATGAAGCAGCTGAATACATGGCAAATCCATAGATTTCAATTTTTTTGCCGTTCGTCTTTCCTTGTTTGGCGGGAAATTTAAAAATTATGTCCCAAAACACACTTATTTGGGAAAATATTGAAAAATGTTATTTGGAAAAGTTGTTTAGAACGACATTTTATAGCTATGTACGAGTTTGGAAAAAAATCTGAGATAAAAAAATAAAAATAAATTTTTGCCATAAAAAAAAATTCAATTTGGAAAAATACATTTCTGACAAAGACACTCATTAGTAAAGCCCAAGAGTAATATTTTGTAAAGATTCACCAGCTACTTCTATTTTATTCGAAGAAAATTTTAATTGATTTGCCATGTTAGTGTATAAGAGGTCACAGAAATTTCAGACATATAATCCCGACTGTTTATTATTGAAAATGTTTTTTTGACAAAGAACCATCTTTATTATTAATGAACAGTATCGGGATTATTAATGTCCTGGAGATATTTCAGTGACCTCTTATGAAGCAGCTGAATACATGGCAAATCCATAGATTTCAATTTTTTTCCGAATAAAATAGAAGTAGCTTGCGAATATTTACAATATATCATTTAAAATATTACTGTTGGCCTTACTAATGAGTTTCTTTTTCTAAAATGTATTTTTCGCACTTAAGTCTTTTATTCAAAATTTTTTTTTTTTTCTCGATTTTTTTCAAAACTTGACATAGCTATAAAATGACGTTTGAACAACTTTTTCGAATAACATTTTTCGATATTTTCCCAACTAGGTGTGTTTTGAAACATAATTTTTATTTTTTTTTAATTTCCCTCCAAACACGAAAAGACGAACGGCACTGTACATCGTCTTTTGGGGTTGCTTTTGATGCAGATGCGATTTATTTATTTATTTATTTATTTATTTATTTATTTATTTATTTATTTATTTATTTATTTATTATCCACACAGACTATTAGCCTAATTACATGGATAAATTGTTAGTAAATACACTATAATATTAGCTATTATATATTTATCATAATTACTAGATTATTAATTACTAATACCAGAATAGTACCAGAATTGTAGGGAGTCGTCCAGAACTGCACTAAGTGGTTTTGTAAAATATATGTTCAGTTTCACAGAGTTAAATTCAATATTTGTTCTAGCATTTTTTATTTGTGAACTTCAGATCTCTATCAGATCTTATCAAGTAAAAACCTTCCATGTTAACGATTTCTCCATCCCTGACTCCTTCCTGTAACCATGTTTCCGTTATCATTAATATGTCGTAGTCATCTTCCAAAGATCTCCTAAAAAAATTCATTGCATTTTGTGTTCAACCCCCTAACATTCTGGTAATATAGCTAAGTTGATCCTAGTATTGTATAACGATTAGTAAGCCCTGAGACATGCATATAAGAAATACACTAAACTGAAATAAACAAAAGAAAATATTAGATAGATTATGAATTCAGATATATTCAATCATTCAGAGAATATTCACTAATTATCATCATATGAACAATATAAACCCAACTTTATGTGGAACAAAACAATCGAGAGAAAAAAAAGGTAGACAAGGTAGACAAAAAAGTTAAAGTTTTTCATCCGCCTTCATCAAATCTGATTCTTCATTTATTATTTTCACATGGTTGCCAACTTTCGTGTATATCTTTCCATATCTAGTCCAGACATTCTGTGCACCCTGTTTTTTCTTCGTTGACATTAAAAGTTGGTAGCGTTTTTCAATCAAATCCTCATTCAAATATATCCCGGTACCCTTCAATGCAGCTCTGGCTCTGTAGACTTCGTTTCGCTTCAGATATGTGACGAAGTCTACTATGACCGTTCTTGGCTTCTGAGTCTTCTCATTAAATTTACCAATACGAAAGACGTTGTTGATTTCTCCAAGTACGCATTTGATTTTCATCCCATCATTAAATAGACGAAGGATATTACCTTGTGGATTTTCGTTAACGTCTTCCTTCATTCCAACCAGCCTCAAAGTATTCAACTTATTTTCTGCTCAAATGAATCTAATTTGTTACTCAGTAGCGAAACTTCTTTTTGATTGGAATAGGCTAGTTCAATTTGATCGCCACGTTATTTAACTTAGTATCAATTTTCTCAAATTGCTTACTCAGTTTTTCCAGTTTCATCGATATTACTCGATGCTGTTGAAGCACTAGCTCGAGTTATTTTTCTCATTTTACGTAAACTGGCAACACTGTTCGGAATTGTCTCGATATATAAGAACCAAGAGTATCTATTCTTAATTCCCACTTTCACAAAGTATAAAAACTTTATAATCCACGCATAACGGTACTTTCAGAGATATGACTTTGTTCACAGGTTGAAAAGTCTTGAAATAACACTTAGAATATCGAAAATACAGAGCTCACTACGCCGATGTTTACAGTACCATGCAACCGAATTGCACATATCGATATTCGTCAAAATTTATTAATAAAATAATTTCCCATATGATGCGTACTTTCTGCCGGTCACTGTATGACTTTCTAAGAAATAGAAAAATATCGAGAAGAAAAGGGAAATCACTCACTTATACGCAGTCTAGTTTCTCTTGGGGCTGAGTAAAGGGTGTTGCAAATTCCCGAACATGTTATTAAATTTTTTTTGAGTAAAATAATTTTTTATAGGAAAAAGTAATCACCACAGTACCTTATTGTACTCCTGGTTTTCCTTCTTCGCGAGCTGCTCAAATCTCTTCTGCAAATCCCTCTGTCGCTGCTCGAACTGTTTTTGGTCAATAGGTTGCAGCACCAGCTCCTGTTTGGGTCGGGCAGCGAAAGGTTTCGTCTTCAGATGAATATCCTCGATAAACTTCTTGGGGAACTGCTTGGTAGGTACTTCCTGCTTGGTTAGCGCTATCGGTACTTCGTAATACAATCTGGGGTCGTTGTTAGGGTTCCATTCGGTTTCTGCGGGTGCGACGAGATCTTGATTCGGAATCGGTACCTGGTAGTAGTCAGGTTCTTGGACTTGGCGTGGTGCATTCAGATACGTTAAGGGTTCAGGAGCGTTGAATGGTACGGGATTGCGTTCAACGCTCGGAAGCTGGAAATCGAGCGGTATTTGCGGGTGGTGGATTTGGTAGGAGTCTGTGGCGTCAGATGGCTGTAGATTTGGTTCTGCGTAGTCTTCTTCTATGTTTACCTTATCCGGGTGGGGGCTTTCCAAAGGAGACGATTGTGATAAGGTAGCGAAGGCGATTACTGCCACCTAGAAAGAAAATATGGGGTTATTTTTTTTGTTCGTCAGATACAGTATTAGAATTAAGAATGAATACGATTACTTATAGAATATGGAGTATCCCAAAAGGGGCGCGCCAACTATGTGGCGAATGTAGGCAAAAGCCGGCGGCAAAATCTAAGGGCGGCAATTCGGCTAAATAAACCGTACTAACGACCTCTTCTTTTTAATGCCGTGCGTCGGCTCCAATTCATGTTTAATGCGTGATTCTCTTTCGGTACTCTTTTGCTATTAGCGATAGCGGCTAGCTTAAAAAGTCCGAGTATCACAGGCGGCTTAGCGGTAACGGTAAGTATCAAAAACAAAGAGAGTAAATATAGAGAAATGTTTTTATTGCTTTTTTATTCGAGAAAGGCATAAAAGTCGTCTGACGGAAGCCGCAAAAAATGAAAATTAATATAAATATGTCTGGATTTTGTAAAATGGGTCATTCTAGTTTGTTCTGCAAATCAGATCAGTTGATTAGATAGTTAGTTAGTGAGGTGAATATTTCAGTGTAAAAAATGGTAAGTAGTATAACTAAAACTAAATACTGTATATTTTTACTATTCTACGCTTAATTCTAATTAAAATTTCTGAAACATGTTCTATATCAAAACTCAGTAGTTTTCGAGATATTTGACATTTAATTTTTTTTCCCATAAAAGGCAATTAACAATATGGCTAATAATTTTACCTTGCAACTACCAACTACTAATTGTAAAGTATTTTTAGGTAAAATATTTTCAAGGTCCTGTACTACATACTAATATATATTTATTTTCAACAAATGTTGTACATGGTGTTCAAAAAATGTAATCCAATTTGTTGTTAAAAACAGATGTGTAATAATTTTTTTTCAAATAGATCACTACGTAACATATCCTATATCAAAACTCATCTGTTTTCGAGATATTCAACGTTTAATTTTATATGACATTTCCTATTTTAAGGAAAAGGGCCAACAAAGAAAACGATTGTCAGGTCATCAGTTCCGCCAACAAAGACGGCAGAAAATGGAAGAGGAGGAAAAATTCGCTGATTCTTTGAAGAAATATTTGAAACCGTCAGAAATAAGTGTTTCTCCTTAACTTGAAAATACCGACGATGCCCGCCCTAGTTGTTCCTCAGCCCCAAGTTCCTCATTTATTTCTGATTGTAATAATATAAATAGTACCCAGGAACATCATACTGAAAACGTTCCAGCAGCGGCAACATTACTATTTTCTAACTCCACCGTAATCTGATGACCCTGGAGAGTGGCCCGAAATAATTATATCCGCAGATGCAAGATTTTTTACGGAAAAAGGACCCATCAAATTACGAATTGGATCTATCCAGTAAACTCACAAGGCCGAAAGTTTTCTGCCAGATGTTCTCATCGTAACCTCACCAATGGAGAGAAAGTTAAAAGGGAGTGGCTGATTTACTCAACAACAAGAGATGTAGAAAAATCGAATTTAAACGGTTTTCTTCACATAAAAGATTCAATATAAAATTGAACCAGAGAAAGGTAGATCTCAGGTGAAAAACAACTACTTTCCTGGCAAATACCACGCAGAACGTTGAATGATATTCACCTGAAAATCCATGCATACTTCCATTGAATGCAAATGTTTCTTTCTGATAAGCTCGATTATGTTTAATTTATGTCGATGTTCACCTAACAATCCGCATACCGGTTTCAGGCTTCTTGGCCTCATCAGTACGGAGTAGTCAACAGCCAAAGGTCCAAGAACTCTGGCTGAAGTGAGACACAACGTAAACAAACCATCATCGATCTTGTAACACCTATAGGTACGCCGGAAAGATAAACTTTAACTGGCGGTACCTAGTGACAGAAAGAAACACTCGAAAATCTCCACCTCGATAGGTTTCTAAATAAAGATTCCTTTCAGTAGGAGTGGCAAGCCCGTCTAGCATATAGTGAGATAAGTGCCATGTGAAGTGGAATGAATAGAAAATCGAATTTAAACGGTTTCTTCATAAAGGATTCAATATAAAATTGAACCAGAGAAAGGTAGATCTCAGGTGAAAAACAACTACTTTCCTGGCAAATACCACGCAGAACGTTGAATGATATTCACCTGAAAATCCATGCATACTTCCATATAATATCAATGGACATTGAATGCAAATGTTTCTTTCTGATAAGCTCGATTATGTTTAATTTATGTCGTGTTCACCTAACAATCCTACTGAGAAGGAATCTTTTATTTAGAAACCTATCGAGGTGGGAGATTTTCGGAGTGTTTCTTTCTGTCACTAGGTACCGCCAGTTAAAGTTTATCTTTTCCGGCGTACCTATAGGTGTTACAAGATCGATGATGGTTTGTTTACGTTGTGTCTCACTTCAGCCAGAGTTCTTTGGACCTTTGGCTGGTTGACTACTCCGTACTGATGAGGCCAAAGCCTGAAACCAGTATGCGGATTGTTAGGTGAACACGACATAAATTAAACATAATCGAGCTTATCAGAAAGAAACATTTGCATTCAATGTCCATTGATATTATATGGAAGTATGCATGGATTTTCAGGTGAATATCATTCAACGTTCTGGTATTTCCAGGAAAGTAGTTGTTTTCACCTGAGATCTACCTTCTCTGGTTCAATTTATATTGAATCCTTTATGTGAAGAAAACCGTTTAAATTCGATTTTCTATTCATTCCACTTCACATGGCACTTATCTCTCACTATATGCTAGATCGATGATGGTTTGTTTACGTTGTGTCTCACTTCAGCCAAACCTATCGAGGTGGGAGATTTTCGGAGTGTTTCTTTCTGTCACTAGGTACCGCCAGTTAAAGTTTATCTTTTCCGGCGTACCTATAGGTGTTACAAGATCGATGATGGTTTGTTTACGTTGTGTCTCACTTCAGCCAGAGTTCTTTGGACCTTTGGCTGGTTGACTACTCCGTACTGATGAGGGCCAAGAAGCCTGAAACCAGTATGCGGATTGTTAGGTGAACACGACATAAATTAAACATAATCGAGCTTATCAGAAAGAAACATTTGCATTCAATGTCCATTGATATTATATGGAAGTATGCATGGATTTTCAGGTGAATATCATTCAACGTTCTGCGTGGTATTTGCCAGGAAAGTAGTTGTTTTTCACCTGAGATCTACCTTTCTCTGGTTCAATTTTATATTGAATCCTTTATGTGAAGAAAACCGTTTAAATTCGATTTTTCTATTCATTCCACTTCACATGGCACTTATCTCTAACAAGAGATGTGGTTTACTGTTTCTGTTGCAAACTTTTTGGTGAATTTTTGACCAACTTGTCTAATAAGGAAGGGTGTTCTGATTGGAAACATTTGTCACTAATGCTAAACAGACACGAAAAGAAGGACTCCCATAAAAAAAATATCGGATCTTGGTTAAACTTATCAAATATGTTATCTAAGAGAGTTACTATGAATGAAATTCAATTACGTTCAATGCATGTAGAAAAAAAATACTGGTATCGTGTCATTGAAAGAATAATTTCAGCAATGCAGTTTTTATGTCGTCAATATTCAGCTTTACGTGGTAGATCTAACAAATTATATGAAAATAATATCGGAAACTTCTTAAAATTAATAGAAACGTTCACCAAATTTGATTCTGTAATGGAGCAACATGTTCGACGCACACATAAAAATCAAAGCAGCGGTAGCGGTATAACAAACTATTCAGGCGATAAAATTCAAAATGAATTGATAAATTTAATCGGCTCAAAAGTAAAAACTACTATTTTTGATCTAGTAAGAAAAAATAAATATTACTCTATAATCCTCGACTGTACAGCGGATGTGAGTCATACGGAACAATTGAGTGTAGAAAAGGGAAACATTCTCAATTGAATATTGCATAGTAAGATTTTTCTGTGAATTGAAAAATCCACGATAAAAATGAAGTTATTTTTTGTAAATGTCTAACATCTGATTTTATGAACATCCTGTTCATATTTTCAAACAAATCAATTAAGTGTAGTTTTGAGGTTTGTTTTATTAAACGAGTTGACGAAAAAAATTTAAATACGTGAACATTTCATTTTATTTTGCCCTATAGTTGATTCTACTGGTGCTGGCTTATATAACTATGTGACAGATTTATTAGTAGAATTAAATTTAAGTATATATGATTTGCGAGGACAAGGATATGATAATGGAGCAAACATGCGTGGAATACACAGTAGATTACAAACACGAATCTTCAATATAAACCCGATAGAATTTGTTGTTCCTTGTTCGGCACACTCACTAAATTTAGTTATTAACACACACACACCTAGATGGATCGCTCGCAACAAAAATCTAAACAAAATGCAAACATTTTTTTTTAGACTTAAGAGTTGATAAGGGATTTGCGAACTCCTTGTAGACGCCAGGGAGCTGCCGAAGAATTATAAATTGAACCTAATTTTTTATCTTCACAAACAGTTCGTCAAAGAACAAAGAAAAGACAGTTTGATTATGAAAGTACTGACGAACCAATAACAGAACCGAAAATGAATTACAAAGTAAAAGTATTCTTCTCTATACTAGATAAGACCTTATCTCTTAATGAAAGATTCAAGGGGTTGGAGCAATTTAATAACATTTTTGGATTTACTTATCAAATGTTCAGCTTGAATGAAGAAGAATTGAGAACTCGTGTGAAAATTTATCATTTCATTTGAAATATGAAGCACGTAAAGAATCAGATATTGATGCAAATGACTTATATGATTAAATTATTTGTTTAAAATGGCACTTACCAGAGCAAAATGAGTTAGATCCTTGGTTAATTCTTCAACACATTTAAAGAACAATTTAATTTCAACATTTCCAAATACTGCAGTGGCAATTCGATTTTTTTACGCTACCAGTATCTGTTGCATCGGGAGAAAGGTCTTTTTCAAAATTAAAATCAATAAAAGCTTTTTTACGATCAACTGTGGCAGAAGAGAGACTCCATAGGAAGTGACCTTATGGATTGTATTCCTTTAGACGAGTTGATTAAAGATTTTGCCGAAAAAAAGGCAAGAAAAGAGTGATTCCAATATGTTATTTTGTTCTTTTTTTTCTGTTATGTAACATTTTTATTGTTTTGTCAGTTTTGTTATTGCTTTGCTTTTTTACATTCTTCCTTAATCCTTATGTCTAAGACTTGTCAAGATCTTCTAAATGTTATGGGGATGGTAGTCAGGTATCATGCGGATTAAAATCGGTACCCTTTTTTTTATTTGAGCTTTCGGAAATGCTCATTTTCTTTATTTGCAAACATCAAATTATAATGATGATTGAAAATTATAGATTATACATTATACGGTATATAAATCAACACTTATTTCATTTCGAAATTAGATAAGTAATAGCGATTGTTTCAATTTTGTGTGTACCCCCTTATCTGATGTATCAGTATCAAAATTAAATATAGGTATTTATGTGTACCCACCCATGTATAAATTTTTACTAAAAAAGGGGTAAGGGGTGTACAATTATATTTTGCCCACTGGCGGCCGCATGGCTTGGCGCGCCCCTGTATCCCAAGGTACAGTTCTGGGGCCAATTCTATTTTCTATTTATATAAATAACTTGTATAATATGAAAAATAGAGGTGAAATTATAGATTCTGCAGATGATGAAATATTAAAGGGTCAATTTTTTATTTGAAATTACCAATTTTCAGCATGGAAATACTACGATCACGTTCACTGTAGCTGAATTATAACTACCTCCCTGAAAAAATATTATGGTTGTCCAATCAGTAGTACAAATTTTTTAAATTGTGGTGCATTGATTACTAAGAAAATGTATTTTTTTATCTTTTAAACTCAGTTGGATATTCTGCTGAATAACTGATAAGTTTGGTGATCCTGAGTTTCTTTTTCTGGAGGTTTGGTTGGGATGTGGATCAATAAATTCGGAGAAAAACTATTGTTGTTATTGCCAACGTTTCGAATGATATTTAATTCATCATCAGAGCACTGTAACAATGGAATTTGTTTGTATTATTTGCCACAGTCTATTATACATTGACAAGAATGAGAGTTTGAAAATTTTTGGGAGAACTTACCAAAAGTTAGTTTTGCTGTGTTTGAAATCTTTAACATAATTTTAAAAACAGACATTATTAGATACATCGAACGACACAATAACACATACAATTACTAAATATAGACGAATTCTGAGAATAAAATGAGGAAACCATTAGTGAATCGAGTGCTGGTGTTCTTTTAGAGTGAATCGAAGAAAAAAGTTAAAAAACACCATAGATATGAATGGATGATTAAATCGAAATCTGACCAAGCAAATTGAATATCCTTTCTGGTATTAACACTGTTTTGTTTAAATATATGAATCATTTCATTGAGGAGTCTTTTGGATAATAAGGGTTGTGTATCGAGAACGGTGGGTGTTGCAAAATTGAAACTGACCGTTTTTTCTAATGTGTTTAACTAAAGCAGTAGGGTTGTTAATGTTTAGTTTTTCTGTGTCTCTTTCGTGTTCAGCTAACCTTGTTTTTAAATAACATTTTGTTTGTCCCACATAGCATTTTGGACAGTAGTCACTCTTAATTTGGTATCCCATTTGATGTAATGTCTAAGGGGTTTTTTGGTGTAAAAAGAAATGTCTTCCAATGGTATTTTTATTTTCAAACGCTGTTTTTGATTGGTCTTCTTTCAGAACTGCTGCAAGTTTTTCTGAAAGGTTTTTTTACATATGGTATTGTGTTATATTTCAATTTTGTTATGCTGTTAATTTTTCCAGTGTTCTGTTTTTCGTTTAATATTTTTTTATTATTCTAGATTTGTATGATGGTATTCTGGATTGGAAATTTTTTTTTTTATTATGTTTATTTTTTGTCTGAAATTATGTTGTGAGTTGTAATTTAAAAATATTTCTGATTTTGGTATCTAGAAATAGTAAAGAACTGTTTTTTTCTTTTTCTGAAGTGAATTACAATGTATGGTGAAAATGTTGGAAAGTGTTCACTATTTCATGTATTTTATCTTTTGGAATTGATGGGACAATGTCATCTACAAATCTCTTAAAGAAAGGGACTACGAAAGATCTATTGTTAAGTCAAAAGTTTCAGATACAAAATTTTATCCACTCAACACTTTACATAAAATCTACTCAGGTCTTCTTTTCTGATATTTTTTCGGATATAATCTTAAACATTTTGTGGCCGATTAACAAACACTTTTGATTTCAAATATCTTCTTAAAAATTTATCAAGAGGGGTCAAATCGGGCAATTCTATAGTTCCACGTCATCCAATACACCTGTTAGGGTAATCTTCGTTTAAATATTCCGGAATAATACGGAAGAGCTCCATCTTGGTGTATTTAGTTTGGGTAATTAACAACAGTTCGTCAAAAAATCTAAATAAATATCACCGATAACTGTGTGCCTTCAAAATAACTAATAATTCAATTATTAAGGATACCAACCCAAACGTTCATTTGGAAAATTTGTTGTGTGCCTCCATCATACAATGGATTGCCGTTTCTTTGAATTGAAATATGACCTCATCAAGGGGGAACTCCGAATGTAATTCGATATGGATATTTAACATCAGGTAAGGAAAAAACGTGTGAATATGTTGCCATCAATCTAATGTAGTGTAGATACAATAACAAAATTTTGGTTATGTATATTAGATGGACCAGCGATTATAAATTTTATATTTTCGACGTTGCCAAATGTACAGTTTCTGAGATATACGAACAATATTGTTTATTTTTAAATGGGACAATCCGTATATTTTACAATTTTCTGTTACAGTTTTTTATTGCCGACAAACTGTTAATGGCCAATATTGACCATTAATTTTAAGAAATTAGGAAAAATATTTTTACTGCAACCGTTGATATTAACAAAGATAAAATAAAATGGGCCACTTGGTATTTGTTAAAGTTTAAAAAAGTCTTTGCAGTTTTTGTACTATAAACATGATATGAATATCGGTTTCATTTCGTTAAATCAAGTAGGTTTTACCGTCAGTAGGTATGTGAAATATTTAATAACAAGTATGAAGACAGAACTCCTATAGCACGTGGTTCTGTATCTAAAATTCATAAATTTGAGAAAAGTAGACATGTACGAGAACTCCCAAAAAGTGGCCGCCCTGCTATTCCAGAGCAAACAAAAACTGAATTTTATTTGTCAATGGTTGAAGACCCTCATAAGGCTACTAGAGTTGTTGCAACCGAAAATCACATCAGTCAAACATCTGTTCGTAAATATTTAAAAAAAAGAAAGATGGCATCCCTATAAAGTACAATTGGTACAGGAACTGAACGAAGACGATCCAGATCGTAGAATGGAATTCGGTGAAACAATGTTAAATAGATTTGACACTAATCCTAATTTCTTTAATCAAATCGTTTTTTCTGATGAGACTACTTTCCAGTTAAATGGCACGGTCAATAAACAGAACTGCAGGTACTGGTCAGATGAAAATCCTCATTGGATGGTGGAGGCATATATGCAGTATCCACAAAAGATCAATGTGTGGGCAGGAATTATTAATAATACCATTATTGGACCTTATTTTTGGAATAAATCCATGACAGGTGAAGAATACTTAGAGAATACTTAGAGTTAATTTCAGAATTCGCAAGACTCTTTCCTGATGATATAAATCCTCATATCGTGAATAGATCAATTTGGATTCAGCAATATGGAGCGCCTCCTCATTATCTTCGAGGCGTTCGTGAGTTTCTCGACATTACATTTCCAAATCGTTGGATTGGAAGGAGAGGAGCTATCGATTGGCCAACAAGATCTCCGGATTTGATACCTCTAGATTATTTTTTGTGAGGTTATTTAAAAAGCAAAGTGTATGTGAATGGGCCACAGACTATCCAAGAACTGAAAGACCGAATTACAGAGGAGATAGCACTAATTTCTCCGGAAACGATTAGAAAAGTCTTGGATGAATTGTCATTCAGAATGGATTTCTGTTTCCGAAGACAATTTTTTTCTTAAGGTATTGTTTTATTATTAATTACAAAATAAAAATGTTTTTCTTAATTTCTTAAAATTAATGGTCAATATTGACCATTAACAGTTTGTATGCAGCAACGGCAATAAAAAAGAGTATCAGAAAATTGTAAAATATACGGGTTGTCCCTTTTAAAAATAAACGTATTGTTCGTATATCTCAGAAACTGTACTTGTACTTGGTTTAAGCGGCTTTTCCTCAAAATCTACTGGTGCATATGATATATTTTCCTCTTCAAATTGAGGTGTTCTACCTGGTTCTTGCATTTTTTCAATATTTCCAGATTCCTATTTTTTATTTTAACGTCTGAGTACATCCTGACCAGGGTATTTGTTACTGAATATTTTTGACTAATTTTATCTACATGACTAAAAGATGCCTAATCTTTGAAAGCGATCTTGTAAGATTTGGATTCAGAAGATCTAGTTCCGTTGGAACACCCCGTATATTTTTGTAGGTGTTATATGAATATAATTCTTGATCAACGCACAAGAAGTTCAACAGAATATAAAAAAAGTTCATGCTCATTCAACATTCCAAATTGATTGATAATTAGTTTCTATTGCTTTTAGAGCGGAAGTGAAAAGGAAAAACAGACAATTCTTATTCCTTCCGTATTATTTATACACTGAGATAAGTATTGCAAATAGTAAACAATTTCTCGTAATCGCTTCAACAAGAACGTAGCACTTTCTTTTAATTTTTATCATAATCTTTAAGTGAGCATAATGCATTTCGAATAATACATAGTAAGTAGGTACACTTTCTGTCGAATCTCCAACACAATAAAAATCCACTGCAATATCCATCCATGGTCTAGTAAAACATTAAAGTGGCATCTGTAGGCCATATTATACAGTGTGTCCGTAAAGTATGGAACAAATTCATTTTTAGCTAAACAGGTCATTTTAAGAAATAATCCTGAAACACGTCGATTTTTGATGTTAATTTACCGTATTTTAAAATAATAATCTAATATACAGGGTGAATTACGTTCGAGTAATGACGTCACCGTCATTTTTTTTAAATGGAACACCCCCATTTTGTCTCAATTTTCGGATTACTCTAGCTGAGCTGATTCCAAAAATGTATCACATGTTGATTCCAATTGGTACAGGGTGGACAAAAATACAATAGTTTTGTGTGTGCTCATAAAGTAACGCGTAACATTCTTTATTAGGTAAATTAACAATATTATCAAAAATACTTATTGTCTAGCGGAGAGAATATGCTGGAATACATGACTTTATAAATGTTCGAACTGCAGCCCTTGCTGTATTTGACAGTAACCCAAACGGTGTACAAATTCTTGTTGAACCTTGTGTATGGTTTCTTGCGTAATATTGTTTATTTCTGTTCGAATTTTCTCTTGTACATCTGCAATATTTGCTGGTTTCGTTTTATAAATAACATTCTTCAGATGGCCCCACAGAAAATAATCCAAAGGATTTAAATCTGGTGACCTCGCTGGCCATTCAGTGGGTCCACGTCTACCAATCCACCTGTTCGGAAAAATTTGATCTAGGTACCTTCTAACATCTACAGCATAATGTGGAGGTGCACCATCCTGTTGAAACCATAAACTTTCATCAAAACCTCCAGGATTACGTCTGCTGGGAAACAAATTACGTAAAGTAGGTACGAGATACCCCCTTAAAAACTCAAGGTACGTTGCCCCGTTTAAATTACCTTCAAAAAAGTAGGGTTCGATGATTCGATTTCGTACAATTCCAGCCCATACATTTACCTTTTGAGGGTATTGTGTATGATGCTCACGCATCCAGTGGGGGTTTTCTTTTGCCCAGTATCTACAATTCTGACGGTTAACCTCACCATTTAACATGAAAGTGGACTCATCAGAAAAAATAATGTTTTGTATCAAGAGAGGGTCTCGGTGACATTTATCCATCATTTCTTCGCAAAATTGGAGTCTTCTATCGGGATCATCTTCGTTTAATTCTTGCACAAGTTTGATTTTATAAGGATGCCATTTTTCAAGCTTCAATAGTTTGTGTACCGTTGTTTTGCTAACACCGATATAGCGACTAACTTTACGAACAGAAGTGTGCGCATCTTCTTCAAAACTCAGTAAAACATATAATGCTGTATCAGCATTTGCAGGGGGACGACCTGATTTGCGTACATTTTCAACATTACCAATTTCTCGAAATTTCGTTTCAATCTTACTGACTGTCGAACGCGTTATAGGTCTCTCTGGATATTTATCATTAAACAAATTGCACACTTCCATCTGAGTTCGCGATCTGTCTCCATACCCAATCATCATAAGTTTTTCAATTCTTTGTTTTACACTTAACTCCATTTCTACTTCCAATTAAATCTAAACAATCATTCGAATATTAACGAATACCAAAAATATTGTAGTACTAAACTGTCACTGAACATCAATAAATTACTAAACAAATAATGACATTTCCCAAAAAAGTAGACGACTATGTTTTTTATAAATAGATAAGAAATATTTTTTGTCATATTCTGTCTGCTAGACCACAAGTACCAAACATGTTTGGAAACAGTTCATTTTTATTACTCTAAACATGTAGCAAACTACGGGGTGTTACATTCAAACCAATTGCCGCTAGACAATAAGTATTTTTGATAATATTGTTAATTTACCTAATAAAGAATGTTACGCGTTACTTTATGAGCACACACAAAACTATTGTATTTTTGTCCACCCTGTACCAATTGGAATCAACATGTGATACATTTTTGGAATCAGCTCAGCTAGAGTAATCCGAAAATTGAGACAAAATTGGTCATTTAAAAAAAATCAGGTGTTAAAATGACCTGTTTACCTAAAAATGAATTTGTTCCATACTTTACGGACATACTGTACAGGGGCTATTCTCGCTAATCTAGATTGACGATATATTTATGTAAGTAATCCCCTTATCCCCTTTTTTATCTAATAATAATCTAGCTGGTACATGCGACTTTGTCCGCGTAGAATTTGTATTTTTTCATAGATTTTTCTTTGTGTTGTTCCATCTAGCTTATGCTTTACCCGCTTCCCGTTATCTCGTTTGGGTGGCATAATTGATTTGACAGCGAAAGTAATGCTTTGTGACGACTATTACAAATTGATTAACCCCTTGTAACCCCTTTAAGGACAGAATTTTCAACCCATTTCACGGCTTTAGGGGTTAAATTTTCAAAAACACTGAAACACGTATTTCTTCATTTGTAACAAAGACTCTTGCATTTTTTTGAATCAGCTATCAAACTGAAATACTTAGTGGGCTATGACTTTTTACTTTGTTTCCCCTTTTGAAGTTTAAATTGTAAAACAGCGCTTTGATTTACATGTAAGTTTGACGTTTGTTAAACGGTCTACATCTTTCCGTGTTTTTCGGTTTAGTGTAAATTTTCTGTTTTGTGTCTTGTACTAAACGTCGAAATGGAAAATCATTCAAATGAACATCTCGCTGACATCCATTTTGCTTCTGGTCTGGCTGATGGTAATGTCTTGTGGAAAGCGATATTTCTTGGCCACTTGTCACCGCGAGATTCAGTGGACCCTTCATATCAAATTACTCTAAGTATATGGATGTCTAAAACTCAGTTACGGCATATGGGCAAGAGTAATGAGAGTGATTAGATTTTCACACCTCCGGATTAGCGGGGCAAAACCCTTTTGGACCGACAAAGTGATGCGGTAAATACTAATTGATGTGCTATTAATGACCTCGGTGCAAAAGTCGACGGTATCTTAAATGGCAATTTTAACTCAATTGCCATAATAACGATTCGAATTTGTGTGTTTCTGCGAATGCAAAAATATTCGAATTAGTTTTTCAAGTTTCAAACTGAAATTGGCCAGGGTGATGTAATTGGGGTCTAAAACTATAAGTGCTTACCTCAAGTGCGCTCAATGGGTGGGCCATAAACATGAACCCATTAACTATTGGCAATGGCGTCCCTGTGGTCGACGGAAGTCGAACTATACTTCCGGGATGGGTGAGGGGGTAGAGATTCGTGCAGACTTCTGTTTGAAAAATCGTAGAAAAATCAGGGACTGGGCGATCGGTACAGCATCGCAGGGACGTATGCACAAAAGTACGTAAAAAAATAATCCGAAAGAGTTTTTCCGGATTTTTTTTTTTCGGGATTTTCAGGGTTTTTCCGGAAAAGCTTTTTGCTAACTCGAGAACGGTGATAGATAGAGCGATTCTCGAACGCCAATCGATTCAGAAGGGTCAATTAGTCTTGGAATGGAGTTTGGGGAAAAAAAATTGACCGAAAAATTGCATATGGGGGTAGGTCGGAAATATCTTCGAAAACTCAAAGTGGTCGTATCGATCTGCGGTTTTCATCAAAATGATCGAAATTCGGCGTAGATTCCGAAAATGTGGCCTATGTAGATCGATCGATTGGCCTTGAAATGCAAAAAACCAATAAAAAACCGGAACATCCGCCAGGCGGCGCCACAATATTTACAAAAAATTACATTTCATAGGACACATGATAATAATAGTTAAAAAGTAGATACAGTAAATGACATATTCGGAAAGGTTTCAATGAAGTGGAATGAGGGAGATAGCAAGTATAATGAATCAACAGTTGATAATGCTGTGAATTATTGTTTTATCGGTATCCAGGATCCAAAGTTCCAATCTTCTCTTTAGTACTGATTTAGAATCGATTCTTTGAAGTTCATCAGGTAATAAACGGAGTAAGCGAGGAGCAAGGTAAGTGAAGCATCCCTGGCCAACTGACTTATTTGCTTTGGGCATGAACACATTGATCCCTTTGTTGTTTTTGGTGGAATATTTATGGTTCACTGAATGGATATATGTTTTATTCACAGAAACGAATTAAATAATCGTTTTACAGAACAATTGTCTCATGTCGAGTAGTCCGGATTCAGAGAACAGTTGTTTCAGTTGAGTAAGTTTTCGGTTTTCCCAAAATTATTATGATGAACCATTTTTGGAGTACCTTAATGGTTTAGATGATGACTTCGAATGCCTCCCCAGCCAATAATACCGTACTGAATGATGGAGTCTACTAAAGCATGGTACAGGATTTTGAGATGTGTGAACCCTCAAAATTTCTTGAACTGCCAGAATCTGTAAATCAGTCCACGGGTTTTCTTTACTACATTAACGATGTGTATGTCCCACATAAGAAACGAATACATATGAATTCCTAGATATTTCACCGACCTCTCTAATGGGACATCCACATTGTTCAACGTGAGGGTATCGAAAGGGGGTAAATTATTTTCGTATGACGTAAATGGGATAACTTTAGTTTTCTCTACGTTTACTGTTAGGACATTACATCTGAACCATTTGAATATATTTTTTAGATCGTTTTCAGCTGTTTCCCGTACTTGTTGCCATGATTCCCTAGTATATATTAACGCCGTATCGTCAACGAACGAAATTATAGTCCCAGAATTTTCTTTAGTAAGTATTTCGTTTATATAAATTATGAACAGAACTGGTCCTAGCACGGTCCCTTGAGGGACGCCATATGTTATATCCATTTCATTGTTTACATCGTTTCCTATTTGAACACTTTGTTTGCGGTTAGTTAAAAAAGATTTCAGTAAATTATAAGTAGACCCACGAAACCCTAAACATTCCAGTTTTTTCAACAACAATCTGTGACAAACACTATCAAAAGCTATCGCTAAATGAAGGATTTGAGAAAGACAACATTAAAAGAAGTATATTTTGTATTGAGAATTGAGAAATCTGCCTTTCCGATTGGCCGTGCTATCGTTTTTTTTGTTTCGTAGCAGCAATAAGGATATTGTGCGAGACAAGTTATCCACCTTTGACCGCTGAGGTATTGATTCAATCAATTTATGTAAACATGACTAACCCAATAATATGGCAATACAAATATTTTCGGATCGAATGAAAAGTTTACGTAACATCAAAAGGTTGACAATAATTCTATGGATGACTCTTAAAGTTACATAAATGTTGCTATAGCTCCATATACAGCTAGGCAAGATGAGCGAAGTATGCAGATTTTATACCTTGCGTAAATATATTTACATTATTGAAGTTTGATAATTGCGTGTATTTTGATTTCTTCCCAGACAGCTATGTGGTAACCGTCACAAGAATATTTTATTATAATAAAATATATATATATATATATATTTATAAAATATGGAAAATGGAAGGAATTTAATGGACATAGCCCTCAGAGAAAAGTGCTAACCGTAGACACGTGTTTCGGGCTCTCGGCCCTCATCAGTACGGTGGAGAAGTGCAAGGATGAACAACACTTGGTAGAAAACGACAAATCAACGGAGTCAACAAACAGAAGCCAGCCGCTCATTTGTTTTTAACAGTCCCCTCGATATTACTCTCTCTCATATATATATATATATATATATATATATATATATATATATATATTTTCTTCAATTTCTTGGAATAAAGGTCTGATTCAGTCTATTCATATAATTTCTCTTAACTACGTTTCGACATGGTATTTGTCATCTTCAGGTTAAACTAAAATTAAAGATATGGAGTTTGAGACATATTTTACACAATATTGAAATTTATGCACTAAATTAATTATTTAACAACATATGGTTCGAAATATAACACGTTATTTAACTCAATATAAACTGTTAACTTTGTCGAAGTCAGACATCCACAATAACGTCCGTACGATGCGAACGCACAATTCAAATAATATAATTTGTAAGTGAATACTCATAAATGTTACAGATATTTTTATATTGAGTTAAATAACGTGTTATATTTCGAACCATATGTTGTTAAATAATTAATTTAGTGCATAAATTTCAATATTGTGTCAAATATGTCTCAAACTCCATATCTTTAATTTTAGTTCAACCTGAAGATGACAAATACCATGTCGAAACGTAGTTAAGAGATATTATATGAATAGACTGAATCAGACCTTTATTCCAAGAAATTGAAGAAAATATATATGTGGTCAAGAAACTAAAGAAATATATATATATATATATATATATAGTGTGACCCATTTTTAATGGAAACACCCCCCTAAAATTTGAAGTTGTGAACAGATTTTAAAAATTTTTTTTTGAAATGTCAAGTACTAAAAGGTCTACCTTGGGACAAAATTTGAAATGTTTATTCCAATTTTCAGGGCATATTGATATTTTTTCTTAGTCGAGAATCGAGATTTTTTATTAGCGATTTTTTATTGAAAAAAATCACTACGCCACTGTATTCAGACCCTATATCAACAGATATAGCCATGAGAATATGTTTTTATGATTTCAACAATAAAGTGCCGCCAGATGAAAAAAAAAACAAATAGCGTAAATTTTTTTAATGAAAATAACGGAATTACATTCACACAATTCAACTAATAATGAAGGAAAAAAATTTAATTAACGTAACTATGAAAACTAATTATTGAAATGTTTCGATTCAGTGCAACAATTAATTCAAACTCATATTCTAGTAGCCTCTACTAATCCACCACGTATTTCGATACATTTGTCGTAGCGCTTACGAATGTTTCTGATTACGTTCCTTAGTTCTTGTGGGCTAATATCTGCACATACCTGTCGAATTCTTGCACGAAGTTCATTTCTATCTCTTGAGCGGTTTTTGTAAACCTTTGTGTGAGAAGTCCCACGAGAAAAAAATCCAAAACTGTGAGGTCTGGAGATCTGGTGGCCACTCTATAAACGGACTACCACGGCCTATCCATCGGTTTGGGAAATGTTCGTTAAGCCATTGCCTCACAGCTCTGGCATAATGAACTGAACACCCATCTAACTGGACAATTAAATTTGATCGTTCATTGATTGGCAGCTCGTGAATAGCATCCCAAAACTCTGTGTTTAAAAATTCTAGAAACCTCTGCGCATTAATGTTTTCCTCAAAAAAGAAAGGACCAATAATTCGTTCTTTCAATATCCCACACCAGACGTTGATTTTTTGGGAATACTGGCTTTTACAGTTTATTACCCAGTTAGGATTATTCGCTGCCCAATAGCGACTATTCTGTGATGACACTACTCCATTTGTAGTGAAAGTGGCTTCGTCGGTATATAAAATATTTTGTAGGAAATTTAGATTGTTTAAATATTCCCCATGGGCCCATAAACAATATTCCAGACGTCTTGCTTCGTCGCCTTCTTGCAGTGTATGTAAAAATTTTGGCTTGAAAGGTTTAATATTCTTCGCCTTGAGACATCTCCGAATAGTTTCTCGTGGAATATTCAAATCTAAGGTGGCATTCCTTATACTGGCATTAGGATTATTTCCGAAATAATCTAAAATGATTTGATCATTCCTGTCATTCCTGTTTCGTCTTTGTACAGGATTACTTTTTAACATAATTTTTGATACTGCACCAGTTTCATTGAATATTTTATTTATTTTATTTACCGTACCGCAGCTAATACGAGGACAATCTGGATGTCTCTCATTAAATACTCTACAAACCTCTCTAGCACTTCTAACGTCATCTCCCGAAAGGCGTACAATCTCAATTTTCTCTCTTGACACAAAATAATTCGAAGAATTGTAAGGTGAATATTGTTGACAATAGTACATTTAAATCTTTCACAAGTGTCAAACTGTAATATAATTTCCATGGCAACTAAGATTTAAATTGAAAAATCAATTAGGTCTTAGTTTTAGTTAATTTGCGTGAAAACTTGAATGTAATTCCGTTATTTTCATTAAAAAAATTTACGCTATTTGTTTTTTTTTTTCATCTGGCGGCACTTTATTGTTGAAATCATAAAAAAAAATATTCTCAGGGCTATATCTGTTGATATAGGGTGTTTTTTGTGACTGTTAGCTATGTGAGTTTTCGAATTTTTGAGTTGTCATAACTTTGTTATTAATGAATATTTTTTCATGAAATTTGGTCACATCTGTTTAGAGGCACTCTGAATCCAGTGGCGTAATTTTTCCAATAAAAAAATCGCTAATAAAAAATCTTGATTTTCGACTAAGAAAAAATATCGTAGTATGCCCTGAAAATTGGAATAAACATTTCAAATTTTGTCCCAAAGCAGACCTTTTAGTACTTGACATTTCAAAAAAAAAATATTAAAATCTGTTTACAACTTCAAATTTTAGGGGGGTGTTTCCGTTAAAAATGGGTCACACTGTATATACAGTGCTAGTCAAAAGTCCCCTCCCCCCCTCGTATCTTTTGAACGGGTATACTTATAATAATGAAATTTGGAGGGTGGAAATAAACGGATGTAGGCTTCTCAACTGGTCATAACAGGTGACGCAATAGTCATAAATGACGTCACAAGGCCACTGTGACCAATAATTTTAAATGGGACCCTATGGCAAGTGACAGCTCGTTTGAAAGGTATTGAAAATACCTATTCAGTCATACCAATTTTGTTCGGGTTTCGGCTGATTTTGATTGATAAATTGAAGAAATACGAAAATTATAGTTTCGCATTTAATTAATAAAGATTTTAAAGTACGCCTCTGGTTAATTGTCAAAAAGGTTGACGTTTTTGAATTCTCTACTTGTCAAAAGTGTTTATACCTTGAAAATTTACCTAAGCTATTGTTTAACGAGACGTTTAAGTGTTTACATAGGCAAAATGGTACGTACTGTAGCCGACAAAGTAGCAGCTATCTTAATAATTGGTAAATGTAGAAACAATTTTCATGCAGCGGAACGACTGTTTAATGAGAGGTACCCCGATCGCCCTATATCGAGGGTTCATTTGAGGGAGCTTCTTCGGAAGTTTGAAGCATCAGGTAGTGTTCAAGATGCCAAACGATCTGGTCGACCAACAATTAGTGGTGACAAAAAAATTGACATAATTGGAGAAATGGTAGTAAACCCTACTTCTTCCACAGCCCAAGTTGCGTCTATCTGTGAAGTCAGTCAAAGGACAGTACATAGGGTGTTGGCTAAAAACAAATTTCATCCATACAAATTAAAAATGGTGCACCAACTTTCAGATGATGACCCCGACCGAAGACTAGAATTCTGTGAAACTATGTCCAATAAAATGAACCAACAACCAGGCTACATACAGACAATTTGTTTTAGTGACGAAAGTACTTTCTTTCTCAATGGAATGTTAACACTCAAAATGTGAGGTATTGGAGTGACACAAATCCTCACATCTTCGTGAAAAACATACTCAATTTCCAGAAAAGTAAATGTTTGGGCAGGTATTTTGGGAAACCACATAGTTGGGCCTCTTTTCTCAATGCTAACTTAACCGGTGAATTGTATCTGGAGATGTTACAAAATGATATTGAGGCGTTAATTCTTGAAATTCTAGAAGATAATCCAGATGAATTCGACAACTTGGAAATAGCGTTTCAACAAGATGGTGCTCCTGCACACTATTACGGTGCAGTAAGACGTTACCTAGATGAAGAATATCGTGGTAGATGGATTGGACGACGAGGTTCGATCGAATGGCCAGCTCGGTCACCGGACCTTACACCATTAGATTTTTTTCTATGGGGGTACTTGAAATCTAAGGTTTACGCTACAGCACCTGACAGTATTGCCATTCTGAAACAACGAATTGTTGAAGAATGTAGGGCAATTTCCGCTGACACACTGGGACGAGTACGACAAGAGTTTAGCAATAGGATGCATTACTGCCAGGAAGTAGATGGAGCACATTTCGAACACTTATTATAAGAACTGGTTCTTAAATCTTTATTAATTAAATGCGAAACTATAATTTTCGTATTTCTTCAATTTATCAATCAAAATCAGCCGAAACCCAAACAAAATTGGTATGACTGAATAGGTATTTTCAATACCTTTCAAACGAGCTGTCACTTGCCATAGGGTCCCATTCAAAATTATTGGTCACAGTGGCCTTGTGACGTCATTTATGACTATTGCGTCACCTGTTATGACCAGTTGAGAAGCCTACATCCGTTTATTTCCACCCTCCAAATTTCATTATTATAAGTATACCCGTTCAAAAGATACGAGGGGGGGAGGGGACTTTTGACTAGCACTGTATATATATATATATATATATATATATATATATATATATATATATATATATATATATATATATATATATATATATATATATATATGTTGAGATAGTTTCTCGAGTTTTCCGTCCGTCTTCTTGGTCCTCAAAAGGTCCGATTTCACGACGTTTCGGCAAATTCACATTTGCCATCTTCAGATTTTGGACATTTGAGGAACAGATGCCGCTTACCGACACATTCCACACTTTAATTGAAAGTACAGAATTCAAGATTTAAATCAAAAATATTAAATTATGTCTTGGATTTCTCTTGGTCAGGAATATGTTTAGTGGAATTTCAAAGTGAGTCCAAAAGAGTTTTTGATGGTATTCCAACCCTTCTTTCAGGAATGTTACTAAAATAATAAGAATCTTGGCCGTTTTCTAATACTACTACTATTGAATTTCAATTTGAATTATGGCCAGTAGAAATGAATGTTCTGTTTTGAAAATACTATTTTTGGTCTCATTTACTGGACAATGTTGAACCAATACACTACTACTAATTTATTGAAAGTTTATGATTCCTATTAAAAACCGATTAAAATTTCATATAGTTTTTAGCATTGGATCAATCGTTCCATAACGAAATTATTTTTTGTGGAAGTTACATAAGGCGGCTATTACCATTTTCCAATTTGCAATGTTTTTTAATTATTTCAATTCCGAGACAGAAAGAGGAACTGTCTCCGCTTTTTCTAGGTGCATGTGGTCTAGTTACTCACCGTCATGGGCGAGAGACAAATGAGAGAAAGTGATAGGCCGCGCCATTAGATTGCTCCTGGCGCAGTCATTCAAGTTCACTGTTAAGTGCTTCCAAAAAGGTGATCACTCTTTTTTTTATTTCGCGAAACAGAGAGAGTCGTAGTTGGAGATCCAATGAATATAAATAAATCGGATGAATTTTTGAAATATTCCTTCAACAATCCCAGTAAGTGGTTTTCCATATCTTGTTTATTTTTTTTACTAACAGAATCGACTCTTGATAATAAGTTTTGGGTAGGCCGGAACATGAATCTCTATCAAAAGGCCTATAGTTTGCTAATATTGCTATAAAATCAAAGATTGAGATTTTTTTAAATCTTTCAGTAGCCCGCCATTTTGAAACTACTAAAACGATTTGGCTGATTTGGTCTTTTTATAATGTTTATTGAAAAAATTACAAATTTGACAGGTGTAGCGAAAACTGAATAATAAAAAAATCCCATCATCATGTGGACTTGACGGTGACAATGTATATTGTCGAGAATAACCTTTTATGATCATTTATTATCTACGATTTGAAATTACACCTTGTACATTATCTATGTTGTTCCGCCTGAACACAGTGTGTGCACAATGATGGATTTTTCATGTGGGCAGAGTCCATAATTATCCTATTGAAAGTGATAATGTGCACAATAGACAACTTTATGTACTGTACCTTGATAAATATCGCTGATTTTTCAGTGCTCGTTCAGTTATAGAGCAAGGCCAGCATGATACAACTTATTCTGTAATTGCACTTGTACATTTTCAATTTTCGAGAAAATATTTAGTTACTAGAATTTATACTCCAACTGCAGATGAATCCACACCTAATTCAATGAACATACTGTTCATATCTTGAAAAAATACCTATTCTAATCATTGAAATGCGATTTTGGTCTTATTTTTACGTAGATGTTGGGTACATAACATATTACTTTTGGTATTCAAGTAGAAAAAAACACATCAAAAAGTTGAAAATGTGGTTGATTGTGGTTTATAGAAATTATAACCTTCGATTTGTTCAAGAAATGAAATTTTGTGATTTGCGATTTAACTTCGGTTAATAAATTTGCATTTAAGAAATTTACCCAAAGCCAGAAATACATGCAAGGTGTAAACTCAACTGTCTATGCACAGCCAGAGAGTGCACTGTTTTTGGTTGTGTCTATGACTCTATGACTTGATAAAAGAAAATATGTTGGTGCACTTTTCGTTGACTTATCGAAAGCATTCGATATTATTGACTGACATTATTTGCAATAAACTGTATTCTCTTGGTTTCAGAGGTAACTTTCTTTCGTGGCTTAGATCATACTTGACTCTCAGGGAGAAACATTTGTCGTTCACACAATCATATGATATTGACCTTGGGGTTCCTCAATGATCTACATTGGGTCCCCTAATTCTTCTGCTCTTTTATAACGATCTGCCAAATCACGGATTATGTTGTTTGGTATGCAGAAGGAACTCCAAGAAAAATTTAACTTGGAGTTCACAAATTATTTGGTGGTGAATGCGTAGAAATTGTTTTGATGCAGTTTTAGTGCAGGACCAATAGAAAAATTGATCATTTTTCAGGTTAAAGTAGGCGATGAAATCATTGAATTGTCAAAAACGCCAAATTTTTTGGTACTTATCTCGATAGCAACATGACCTGGGAATCAAGTATAAATCATGTCAGTGAAAAGGTTAACAGTGGCTACTATGCAGTTAGACAGTTGGATTCCATTTTCAATAAGAAACAACTTTTAAATGTATACTTTGCTGTTGTATATTCGCACATTATCTACAATATCGCCCTGTGGGGTTGCTCTACAAAACTAAACAACATTTTTGACATCAATTAGAATAAATAATTGCAAACTGAAACTCGGAGAATTTTTGATTAACGGTTGTTTTTATAGTATTGATGAGTATTTTAATCAATAATGTGAACTACATTCATATTTTCTTTTTTTACTTATATTTTTATTTCTACCCTTATGAAATTGTTATATTTTTTATGTAAATTGATTGTGAATTATATGTTGTTTGGCGTATTCTACAGGGTGATTCAAAAGTACTTTGACAAACTTCAGGAGGTGATTCCTCACAATTTCTAATACGAATTGTCCAAATAAATATATGGAAACGCTTCGTTTCCAAGATACAGGGTGTTGAAGTTTTATTTTCGTTTTTTTTAAATAACTTTTGAAATACTGACCTTTTTTGAGGTGTCGAATTCGAACCTGATGTTATTATTGCTCTTACTCGTAGGGGGCGCCACCTACACGTCTTTTTCTTTTTTGAAGATTCATAACTTTTTTGAGCGTACTTCTAGCTCATTTTTCAGTAGAAAAAATCAATTCCTCTATCATATCTACGTAAAAAGCTACCCCTGCTATAAGGAACCGTTTTCTAGATATTTGGACTTGAAAATTTCAAGTCGATTATTTGATAATCGATGCGTGTTGAAGTTATTACCATTATTTTGCATTTTTCACAAGAATGCTTAGGAAATGAATTTGACGTTTAAGTAAGTAGTTTTGGTAATTACTTATTATGTGACAGTTAAACGTTTTGTTGTTTTGTTGAAGTTTCTGTAAGTTTTAAAACACTAATTTTGAAAAAATGAATTATTCAAACAATAATGCTCATTTAGCCGATATGCATTACGTTTATGGCCTTGCGGATGGGAATGCGCCCGAAGCAAGACGTTCACCAGGAGCGATTTCCTGGTCGAGAACTGCCTTCAGCTCCAACATTTGTATCCACCGTCATTTGGCGGAAACAGGTAGCTTTAAGAGGGCAGCTGATATTATTGGAAGACCACGAGCAGTCCGAACCCCAGAATTGGAAGAAGCTGT
The DNA here is from genome assembly GCA_018342105.1 of Gonioctena quinquepunctata. NCBI lineage: Eukaryota > Metazoa > Arthropoda > Insecta > Coleoptera > Chrysomelidae > Gonioctena > Gonioctena quinquepunctata. The sequence goes on from JAFIRS010000255.1 coordinate 219,499, forward strand.
TTTGAACGCTCTCGAGGAGAATCCAGAAACAAGTACAAGAATAATTGCTGAAGCTCTCATTTTTACTCAGTCCACAGTTTGGAGAATTATCTACGATCAACAATTTTATCCATACCATATTCTCTCTTGCCACGAGACTTCCCCCAACGCATTACTATGTGGTTTTTGGGAAAATTGGCTGGAAATCCTCAATTTTGGGCTCTGGAAAATCCGCAGTTAGTGAAAGATATTATCAGTATCAATTTTCTGTGAATGTATGGGCGACAATAATTGATAATTACTTGATGGGTCCTTTCTTTCTTCCGTTCCGACTGAATAGCGCAACTTACAGAGACTTTTTAGAAAATGAATTGCCGGGACTACTTCAGAATGTACCATTAGAAATTCGTATCCGCATGTGGTTTTTGCATGATGGGGCTCCGGTCCATTTTAGCGTTGTAGCCAGGGAATTCCTTAACATTGTCTATCCTAATCGATAGATCGGTAGGGGTGTAGAAGAACCTAAGCAGGCGTGGGCACCAAGGTTCCCAGATCTAAACCAGCTAGATTTTTATTTTTGGGGACATTTGAAGTCACTAGTTTACAAAACTCCAGTAGCGAACGAGGAAGATCTAAGAAACCGAATAGTAGACGCCTGTGAAACAATAAGAAACCCACCAATAATTTTTGAGCGGGTACGAGATTCCATGACTAGAAGACTGAATGCCTGTATCTTCGCTGAAGGTGGACACTTTGAACAATTTATTTGAATACAATTTAGTTTCCTTTATTTTATTTTATTCTACATATTCAAAATTTCTTAAAATAAAATGTTAATATTTCTTGCAAATTTTATTAAAACAAATACAGATTTTGCACCCTTGATACAAAAATTACTATTTCAAACGAGTAAAAATAAATAGAATAGATGGCGCCCCCTACAAAAAACCAAAACTACTTACTTAAACGTCAAATTCATTTCCTAAGCATTCTTGTGAAAAATGCAAAATAATTGTAATAATTTCAACACGCATCGATTATCAAATAATCGACTTGAAATTTTCAAGTCCAAATATCTAGAAAACGGTTGCTTATAGCGACTTGTATCAAGGATTGCTTTTTTACGTAGATATGATAGAGGAATTGATTTTTTCACTGAAAAATGTGCTAGAAGTATGCTCAAAAAAGTTATGAATCTTCAAAAAAGACAAAGACGTGTAGGTGGCGCCCCCTAAGAGTAAGAGCAATAAGAACTTCACACCTCAAAAAACTTCTCAATACCAATTTTCGTTAAATTAAGGTCAGTATTTCGAAAGTTATTAAAAAAAAACGAAAATAGAAATAAAACTTTAACATTCTGTATCTTGGAAACGAAGCGTTTCCTGACATATATTTATTTGGACAATTCATATTAGAATATTGTGAGGAATCACCTCCTGAAGTTTGTCAAAGTACTTTTGATTTTCCCTGTATATCATATTATGATCATGAAGGATTTAATAAATCTAACTAAATCTATCTATCTAATACGAATTCACGTTTTAATTCATGGTTCTTCCTGTATCCCAGATGGCTTTTAATTAAATTAATATAATAATAATAATATTTCCGAAAAAGACATAAGTACACGCATATAGGAATAGTCAAACCTATTATGATACCTATATGACAAATAATTCCCTACAAAAAAACGTTGAAAGAGCTTCCTACTCTAATCTTATAATTTCCTTTTGTAAAATAAAAACTTGAATTATCCCAAAAATATGGACCATATATGTGACAAGCATAATAGCTGAAGCTCATCCAGGACTAATTTGGGATATCCGAACCTAACACAAGGATCTCAATCTTTTGTTCAAATATAACCAATTATTTTTTTAGTTGATATTTTCTTCATTCACAGACCTAGGAATTCGGTTTCATGTACATTGCCCATGTTACACAATGTTTTGCCAGTTTTAAAATTTAACGATTCATGTTTTTGAGTCATTAAAATATAAAAAATACAAGCAACACAGTTATCATCAGCATACATCGTTACATGGATCTATGTTAAGAATTTATCAACATTGATGGTATACAACAAAAATATAACTGGCCCACTGCAGACCCTTGCGGGACTCCTACGTTAACCATTCTAGTGTCAAAATCAATATGTGCGACTGCTCCGAAAATAACTTCCAGTATATTCAGTTCTGAAGTCGGTCAACTGATAGAGAAGAAAGCAAATAGAACTGCTGATAAACACAGTCGAAGAGTTTTGTAAAAATTGACCAAAAAGTTGAAATGGGTTCTTAAATATACCTAATTCTTGTCAAATCTTCAGGGTTAAAATTTTGACTTTCCACTCTTCTATTTTGTAATAAAAATGTAAAAAAACATGTGGAAATTAGGAACAAACAATTCAATCGATTACAAAACGATTTTTCAATCTTATTGTGTCCTCAAATGACGTTCGATTTGAAATTTTCTTATCAAAAATCGATTTTGAATTGAAAATTTTTGGGGGAAGTTGTGGTCATTATCTGCAAAAATGGATCCGGATTGAATTATGAAACAGTGATTACTACAGATTTCGGCTTAAATTTATCCTTAGTTATGAATCCGCGGTTTCATTCATCCTATATCAAGCAAACCCCTCTCGCAAGTAGAGGACTCATACACGAGAAAGAAATGAACTTTGCCGTTCAATCCCCATCTTGAAGATCGTAAGCTATATCCAGGTAGAAGAATTCAGATGGAAAGTGAAAGAGATTCTGGAGAAGGATTGAGTTCCCCGAAAAAACTTCTATGATGGAGAATAGAGGGCCCTAAAAATCCTACAAAAGAATTCATCCATAAAAATGTTCCAGGTAGACAAAAGAATAGCCACGTATATTATGAACATCCAAACATGAGATGACAGGATTAGAAAGTATTTTTTTTATATCCATACACTCCATTGAAAAAAACCCTTTCACTAATAGAAATTGTTTTGTCAAAGGTTGAAATTATTTGCGGTACTGTTTTATCAACACAACTGAAGAAGTTCAATGTCTACTGCAAAAACTTGTTCTATACTGAGAATATAATAACTCCCGATGCAGTTGTAACAATATACGGGTCTGTATGGGTAGGAAGGCAGGTAGGAAGGTAGGAAGGAAGGTAGGAAGGTAGGAAGGCCACAATTACATGTACGCTATCTGATTACAATTACAAAGCAATATAAACAAAAGATTGTTTTCAAACAATATCCTGACCACAATTGTAAGTGTCGCTATCGGGATGAATAATCGAATGAAAATAACAAGCGGGTCATATTAATTAGGTAGAAAACAACAATGTATCAAATTGCATCGCAAAGAATTTATTATCGCAATTGGATAAGGAAAATGCATCACCTTATTTTATTCATAATGTTATGGACAATTTTTTCATGAATCATTCATTTCCATCGATTGAGAATCGTTATTTATTATTAATTTATTCAAAAATTAGAACTGATGCATTGGTGAGTAGTGATATTGCCAGTTGATAGAACAATAATAACAAATCATCGTCATTTCCAAATAAATTTTATGATAGTGACGAAATTCAAAATAATTGAAATGATGTAAAGTAGTTTTTGCTTTGTTGCTTTGTTAAGGTAATAAATGGGTGATTGTTTTTTTTTCAACAAAAGTGTTGTGAATGGGTAAACGAGTTGTTTTTCTTCTCTCTCTCTCTCCATAATAAAGATGGCGCATAACAATGTTACGTAGTACTTAATTTTGGAACCCTTGCAAATTTTCTGGTTGGATGTACTTCTGTGTCCCATTGTAATCCATATAGATTGTGTAAATACCGAACATTATTTTAGGTAACATTAATGACCTTACTAGACATTTAGCATAATTCATGACAATATTTCACCATAACATTCGAATTCAATTTTTCAGGAATATTTTACGATATTTAAGAAATTAGGAAATATGTTATTGGGGACTCGCTATAAAACGTAAAATTCAATTTGCATGAATAACAATTAATTAATGATTATAAATTTTAATTTTTCATGGTCTATTGAGTAACGTGAATTCGTTTCAGTTTATTTATGGATGTTTACACTCAAACAGACTCGGATTGTTAAAATGGAGGAAAAAATATGACAGTGGCTAAGACTCACGACGCATTTGGCAACAGTAAAAAAAATAGACAGTTTCAAGTGTACCCAAAAGCATTTGTGTTAAAGAAATCAGCAACCTGCTAAAGCTTTGATTTGATCACGTTTAAAAATCATTCAACAAATTCTCAAATTTACCTTGCGCACTATCGGGTTCTTCATATTGTAAAATAAAAGTTGTATCTTTCTTGATAGAACAAAAGATTAGTTTTTTAATTTAGAAAATTTCACTAGTCGGAATAAATACACAGCAATAAGAAATATTGTGTAGAATGAAAAAATGTTATCCTCCAATCGTTATCCGCTCTATTAGAATATTCTAATCAATCAACAGTCAAGTTGTAGTAAAATTCCATTTCCCTCAAAATAACTCGATATTTCCTTTCTTCATGATTAACCAAAGCTATATTACCGTATGCTTAATAAGGGCAATTTGATATCTAATTATGAGAGAAATGAGTGACGTTCACATCGATATTGATATTAATATCGTATACTTAATTGAAAAAAGATGAGAGAAAGCTATTTGAATTGCAACTTCTTAAGAAGAGATGGTATAAAGTGAAAATGTACTGGAGGTGATATAAAATGTGAATGGCAACAGTTTCATTTCAAATAACTTGACAAATGTTATAATTAATCAATGTTTTTCACGAGTACAGCTTGTATCTGGGAATCAGTATTATTGTAAATTTTGGTAATGTTTTTTGTTTATTGTTGTTCATTGGCATATAGACCTGTGGTACAAAAGTTTATGGTTTGAACAAAAATTTGTATAGATAACAACCTTATCAATCAGTTATTAATAAACGTAAAATTAAGTTTATTTCTTTCCATTAGGGTACATCAAAGGGATTTAGAACTTTAAATTGGAAAATAGCATTTTCGTGAGTTCATTTGTTGATATAATAATCCAGTCAAAAAAGATGTGTTTTTCTCTGACAAAAATAATTTTTTTAACCTAAAAAAAAAGTATGAGGTTTTCTAGTCGACGCGTATTTTTTTATGTTGACCACGAATAACTTTCCACAGAGTAGTCCGATTTTCATGATTCTTTTTTAATTCCACTCCTAAGGGTAGGAAAATGGGAGATGATTGTTGGTTCATCCACTGAATTTTTACTTCTTAACCGATTCTAGCACTCATTTAGATGATTCTTTTTTATTAGATATAATTTAGATAGATATAATTTATTTTGCCAAGTGATTACATTTTAGTAATATAGCAATAGTCAAAATACAAAAAACAAAAACACAGATTACAAAAGCATAACACGTTTATAAATACAAACTAGATATCTGGAAGACAAATAATCAAACAAAAATAAAAACCACTAATAAAAGTACTCAGACAAAGACTAAAAACATTTATCTATTAAAAATGCCACTAGGGAAATTATTGGAAATACGCAACCCCATATAGTCGGGTGAATTATAGCTGATGGACATTTCTACAAATGCTACATCAAAATCCTTATTTTTCTGGTATTCATCGAGTGAATGAATATCTTTGTTCAGTTCGAATTGTCTTTATTTCGAAATATGTGTAAACACATTTCTAAAATATATAATGAGGTCAGGTTAGAATTCGAAGCTCTACAAAAAGTGATCTACAGGAAAGTGCACATTGCACACCAATAATACATCGGATGATGCGTTTTTGGGAAATGAATACATCCCCAGCTAGGGTGGAATTGCCCCAAAAATAAATACTAGGTCTAATGCGGGAGTCTACTTGTGCATAATATAAATTTATTAGTTGTCGTTTGGTTGGAACACTTTTAACATTTTTGAATAAAATGTATTGAGTTAAGCTTAGATATCAGCATTTCACAATGCGTTTTCCAAGTAAGAGTTTATCAACTTTGATTCCTAGAAAACTGATCGCCTCTACATTATTTCAAATCGTACAGTTGTTGACCGATATATTTAGTGGTGTACATACTTTTTGTCGGTTACGAAATGTTGCTATTTGAGCTTTTTCTGCATTTAAAAATAGCTGATGTTCATTAAACCACTTACATGTGTTTTCTAAAATATTTGTAATGTCGGTACTAATGTCTGTTGATGGTTTGGAGATGATTAAAGATAAATCATCAGCATACATTGTCAAGAATTGACCATTCAGAAATAATCAAGATTATTTACATATAATAAAAAAAGACAAGGGCCCAACACCGAGCCTTGTGGCACAGCAGATTCTACCAAAGAATAGTAGGAATTATATTTCCTAATTTCGGTTTGGTCTATGTGCTGCACTTGAACATATTGTTTCATATACTTTAAAAAAGATGATATCCAACTCAAAGGCTGCCCTCTTATTCCGGAATCATATAGCTCAGATATTAAAATACGCAGTCGAATGCCCTGCTGAGATCACAGGAAATCCCAACAGGACACTCTGCCGCCTCAATACATTTGATAATTTCACTATAAAAAGAGTGAATTGCCGTACCAATGGACTTACCTGCCCGGAATCCATGTTGCTTTTCTGTTAATATTCCGAATGTTTCTAGAAAATTTCCAAGACGTGATAAAAAAGCATTCTAAAAAATTTTTGAAAGTAAGGGTTGTATAGGGTATGCTTCAAAGTTGGCCCCATTTGAATTTGAAAAAAAAATTACCCCCCCAAGGGTAGAAAAATGGGGAATAATTTATTGATTTTACACGTGTGAACCTATTCTGTTGAAACTTGGCACACCAATGTCGTTCTGATGACACTACAACAAAATGGAGGCCCAGAGTTAATTTAATGATAGAGACAGAAGACAGTCGAGGGATCTCCTCAACAGTTCACAGCAGCTACCTCTTGTTTGGGGTAATATGTACATATATAATTACATGTCTTGACTAACTGACTGACTGATATACGATCAACGCCCAGACCAAACCGCTAGTCCTAAGAGCTAAAATTTTTACAGCATATGTTTTTGATATTCCATCCCTAAAGGGGTGAGAAGGGGGGTGAGAGTGAAAGTACAGTTGGTTTTGAAATTAGAGTCATGGAAATTAGTATTTGGGCTCTTCTTCACAAATGAAGAAAAATGTGTTTGAGGATTTTCGAAAATTCAACCCTAAAGGGGTTGAAAATCTGCATAGTTAGTTTTAAAGTTAGGATAATAAAAATTGGTATTTGGGGGTCTTTGTTACAAATAAAAAAATACGCTTTTTGGGTGTTTTTGGAAAATCAACCCCTAAAGGGGTGAAATATGGGTTACATTTAAATTGAAAGTTTGTATAGGAATTCCATTAGTTTTCAAGAACTCTAATGTAGAACAAAATTAATTTTTTATAATTTCAGTTGCTATTTATATTTTTCCACTAGAGAACTTTTCTTCATTAATTCACGTACTAATTTCCATTTAATTATTATTTCAATATTCAATGGAAAATGTTATTATTGTTTGGGAGAACACAATAAATAAGATGAGATCCAATTTTAAAAACGCTACAGGTTCAAGTAATAACACCTTCGGTATTTCCAGCACTTCAATGAGCAGTAGCAGCGCAGAAAATAACTCAGTTAAAAAAAACGTAGTATATAATAATTGTAATTTTCATTGTACCTATTTGTATTTAAATTAATAAATTGTTTATATTTACTAAATTTACTCAAAAAATAATCGTATCAAATACAATACGTACTTCAAAATAAATACGGCATATCAAACTTCCTGAATAATTACAAATGGTGTCAATTTGACAGAACAATCCGCCCGCTTCGCGGTCGGATTATTTAAACTGTCAAACTGACACTATTTGTAATTATTCAACAAGTTATCGATGTATAACCTGATTATTTTGACGTACTTATAGTATTACTACATAAAATATAGGTAGGTATGCTTTGGAAAAATGTACTTGATCATTACCATACCAACAAAATAACGACTTCCAATCTGACATTAAAATATGTAGTTGACATTTTGCTTTTGAATAGGTTTCTGGTTCACGTTTTTATTTTATATTGGTTGTAGTTTGAACCCTCTGATATCATACAGTCATTTAGATATGTTTCAGAAGTACATTGACTTCAAGTTAGAAACCAATATGAAATATCGAATCTATCCGATACAGACGCAAATTGCGAAAATCACACTTCAAACATTTACCAAAGTAAATTTATTCTTTGACAAAAAAATCGTTGCCACAATTCGCGTCTGTAAGAAAAAATAGTTCATTGAAACGGTCCACTCACCAGTCGCACTGTCAAAGCCATGGTTAATAAACAAAACACTATCACTAACCGAACCACAAAGCAATAAATATGCTTTTGCTTTCTACGCTGTTTATATAGATTTCCATTTCTCCCGCGATTTTGCGTACGATCCGCGGAGCCTCGATCTGCATCTACTTCGTCTAGGATCGTTTTTGTGAATTAGATGGATTATTTCTTCTTGATTTTTCCAGTGAACATTGAAGGCACTTACATGCATGTGGAATGTGGGAATTTAGTTTAATTCGATTATTATTTGTTTGTGTAACAAGTTAGTAAAGTGCTACTCTTTTACAAATAGAAATGATGCCTACGAGAAAAAAACAGATTTTACTCACGTGTAAAAATATGAACCGTCACAGGTTTAAACAATATTTAAAAGAATATTTGACCACAAAAACCTGCTATTCTAGAAAAGAATATATGGCTGCCCTTACGTCTACGACTCAATGAACAGGTTTTATTTATTTTTTTCTCTATGTCTGTTCGTCAGGTACCCACTTACTTACTTTATAAGTGTCTGTTTATGTCACGTATTTTAGACCCAATGTTTATATGCAGGTAAAATACAGAAAACAAACAAAGGGGAGATTTTTTTTACAAGTTTCAAGTAAGAATGAGCACCAAATATGGAGAATTTTGAAGACAGGATGTTTATAGTGACTAAGACAATAGTAAAATAATAGGATAAAATAGTATTATATATATATATATATATATATATATATACAGGGTGTTTCCTAACTACGGTACGAAACTTCAGGGGGTGTTCCGTTAGGTCATTTGACAAAAAAAAGGTCCTATGAACATATGTCCGGAGTTGCTTCGTTTTTGAGATACAGGGCGTTGAAGTATAAAAAAAAAGGTATTTATAAAATATCCTGAATATCCTGAAACCGATGTGGTTGAAATATGGTACAGCTATTTTAAGTAATAAGGCAATTATTTGGCCCTAAGTAGGTCCAGTGGCGTCTCAGTGGGCACCACAGCCAACAATACTGAGAAAAAAAATTATTTTCTCCTTTTCAGTGCATTTGAATATAAGCGTGGGTTCTAAAAAGTTTTTTATAAGCGTGGTAAAAATACAACTCTTTGGCCTCCTGTGTTTTTTTTCATATTTAGCTTAGTTTTCGAGAACAAAAAAAATGAAGGCACTCTACAATCATGATTACCTGCTATGGAGACCAGCTGACAGTGATAGTATTGTCATATCAGTAAAAGTCAGAGTTGTCAATTAGCAGTGATTCCATCATGAATACTTTTTCTAACGCTGAAATGGCTGACATGCACTTTATTTAGGGATTAGCGAATGGAAATGCGAAAGAAGCACGGAGAATCTACCAGGATAGATATCTTAACAGAGTAATTCCATGTGCTAAAACATTTAGAACGCTACATGCAAGATTATGTGAAACTGGAAGTTTTAATAAAAATGTAAGTGGTAGGAGACCAGAAACTGTAACAACGCCTGAACTAGAAGAAGCTATAGTTGTTGCGACATAAGAAGATCCTTCAAATAGTACCAGTAAGATTGCACTGCAGCTTGAAGTAAGCCCAAAAACCGTTTGGAAAGTTCTAAAAAGAAACCTCCTATACCCATATCACATACAGCGGGTCCAAGCTCTACTGCCTAGGGATTTTCACCCAAGATTGATGTTTTGCAGGTGGTTGATTCATACGATGGCACACAATAATAATTTTTTACCAAATATTTTATTTACGGACGAGGAAAATTTTTCACGAGATTCTATTATGAACTTTCACAATAACCATTTCTGGGCCGACGAAAATCCCCACATTGTTAGAGAAAGTCATTTTCAGCAACGATTTTCGCTGAACGTTTGGGTAGGAATTATTGGTGACTACCTAATTGGACCCTTTTTTACCAGCAAGATTATCAGGTCCATCCTACACGGTTTTTTTGCGAAATCATTTACCCATTTTGTTGGAAGAAAAACCCGTACTTGTAAGAGGCAACATGTGGTTTATGCACGACGGAGCTCCAGCTCATTTTAGTGTTCTTGCTCGTCAGCATCTCGGCATCACCTACCCTAATCGCTGGATTGGACGTGCAGGACCTCAACATTGACCCGCTCGCAGTCCTGATATGAATCCTCTAGATATCTATTTATGGGGTCATCTGAAGGCTCTCGTTTATAAAACCCCTATACTAGATGTGAATGACTTGAGGAATCGAATAAGTGACAATTGCAATGTCATAAGGAATACTCCAGGTATTTTTGAACGTGTCAGACAATCAATGACACATCGATTGCAGTCGTGTATTTTATCAGACGGTGGACATTCTGCTCATTTACTTCAAGGTCAAAATTGTTTATTTTTTACTTTAGGTTTGTATTTTATGTTGTCCATGGATAATTTGTAGAATAAGTTAAAGTATTTTTTTCTCGAAAACGAAGCTTGATATGAATAAAACACAAGGAACCAAAGAGTTGTATTTTCAGTTGTTTAATCTAAAAAATTAAAATACCCCGGAAAAAAAGTACTTTTATTTCTCAGTATTGTTGGCTGTGGTGCCCACTGAGACGCCACTGGACCTACTTGGGGCCAAATAATTGCCTAATTACTTCAAATAGCTGTACCATATTTCAACCACATCGGTTTCAGGATATTCAGGATATTTTATAAATACTTTTTTTTTTTAATACTTCAACGCCCTGTATCTCAGAAACGAAGCAACTCCGGACATATGTTCATAGGAACTTTTTTTTGTCAAATGACCTAACGAATCACCCCCTGAAGTCTCGTACCGTAGTTAGGAAACACCCTGTATATATATATATATATATAGAAAAATTTGAATATATATATATATATATATATATATTGCATGTGGGTATAAAAAGGAAATAGAGCCTCATTTGAAACCTCAAGGAGATGTAATCTCAGTACAATTTAAATTGAGATATTCCACCACACTCTAGAAGCAGAGGTATAGCAGAAAATGCTTTATTTTGATTTTGAACTCGCGAGCATTCACATGTCTATCTTTTTCTGGTAGTCTATTGTAGATATCGATATTTAACGTGTTTTTATCAGATATTGTCAGTCTATGTTTGTTTTTTTTAGCAAATTTCCTGTCCTAGTTGGATACCGGTGATTCGCAGAAACAGTTTCAAAACTTTCATTGTTGAGATGAATTTCTAATAAAGTAGAATAAATGAAGATTGTTGGAGAGGGCATGATTTTTAATTTTACGAAAAATGGTCGACAGTGATCCCTGAAGTTTGCTCCACTCATGAGCCTTTTTACTTTTTTCTGCAAAACAAATTTCTTATCAGCCTGAACAGCCTGTATGTATTCCTGTTTTTAGGGTACTCAGTCCAACATTTTGTATCTATAGCATTCTATAATTTGACTTGTCCTATTTGTATCGCGCTGATTGTACACACAATAAAACTATCTATCTATCATACAATTGTTTTTACAACTCTCGAGACAAGAGGGCAATCAATTTTTGTACTAATCATTACTCAACCTCATCCAATTAATTGTATTAACAATTAACAAATCAACAATATAAGAAACATCAATGGATAAATAGAAAATCACAATATGAATATTTGATATTTTTTATTTCCCACAGTTTTTATTTTGTAAGTGGTGTTGAAAGTACAATTGCATGCATTGTTGCCTATTGAAATGCTGGACCCAATCGAATCATTAATTGTGTTTGTTGAGTCAGGGGTATTTAGAAATCATATCATTCACTATTGTTTCATTTACTTTTAGGGTTTCTAAGTACTATAATAATAATAATAAAATCATAATTCCATTAAGTTGCATGATATTGGAAGAGTCAATATAAAATATTCGACAGTGAACATATATTATTGCATCAGGATGTTTTTTATGATTGACTATTAATCTGTTAGTAGAACACTAGTTACTGAAACCGTTATATATTTCGCTGACTTTATTATCAAGTTGGCGTTGACTTTCACTATGAAATACTACAGATACATCATTGGCTTACAGCACTGGGCAATCAGTATCCATATACTGAGGTAGATCATTGATAAACAACAAGAATATCGGGCTCCGTTGATTTTCACGATAATTTTCAAAAATGACATAAACCACTTCAATATATTTCCACGAATGCCCAGTGAGCATAATTTGGTTTCTGGGTGGTATATTGCAAACTTAACAGAAATTCAACTTGAATGTTTGGGCTGGCATCATAGGAAATCCTTTTATGAGACCATTCGTTGTACATGATCGATTGAATGGAGAACGTTATTTGGAGTTCATTTAGAAATATTTGAATGGACTTTTGGAACATGTTCCATTGCAAATCCACAGAAATATGTGGTTTATGCATGATGGTGCCCTTCTTCATTTTAGTTTGATTGTGCGGGACCACCTGAACCATATTATTCCCAATAGATGGATTGGTGGAAGAGGGCCATATTCATGGCCAGCGCGGTCTCGGGATTTAAATCCTTTGGATTTTCTCTGTGGGGGCATCTCAAAAGTTTTGTTTACGCTACACCTATTCACACAAAGGATGACTTGAATAAAAAGAATAACATTATATTGTGAAGCCATACGAAACGATACTGGAATGCTATAAGTACAGAGGGGGTATCTTTGCAGACTTCGAAAATGTATTGAGCAGTTTTTGTAATGTATTTTCCATTTTTGTTTGATCTTGGAGATTGCGATTGATATTTACACTATTAGTCTAGTCCACAAGTTCAAAAACGTGAAAAATAGAGATAAAGGTCCTAAAAATATGAGCGATGGCTCATTCGATTCGGAATCACCTCTAGAAAAATGTCTTTGAAGGATTTTGGTGCAGGGTAAAAATTGCAATTGTTATTAACAAAATTAGATGAAAAAAAAATTATATTTCGTTTTTTGTTAATAACTTGAAAAATATCAACATTTAAGCAATTTTGAAAAAAGCTCGTTAAAGAGGAGGAAATTTCCAATAAAAAAGTCTGAACTCCCGGAACTCTATCTCCATTATTTATAATTTTAATTAGACGTTGAAAATAGGGCTCCGCGCGGCTGTTACAGCATGCGCGCGTCGCCGCTAAAGAGAGTTCAGCAATAAAAATAATTTTTTTATAACATAAAATGTGATTTTAAAAATTTGAAAAAATTCTAGTATCTTCTTAACACTTGAAAGAATCGAGCCCTGAAGAAAAAAAAGTTTAATCATCATTTTTCAAAAAGTTATTCAATTGTTAACTAACAAATTTTTTCCCAATCTCCATTGGCATAAACAATGGAATTTTTTTTTAAATCATAATTTTTTGTAAACAACAAAATAGCAAAAAAATTTTTAAAAAATATTGAATTTCTCTATTTGTTTATAATTATTTTCTATTTTATAAAAAAACTAAAAAAGACATAGCTAAATATTAATTGAAAAAAAATATTTTATCAACATTTTTTAGATTTTTTATTTTTCAATAGTTATAAAAAATCATAATTAACAAATTAATTAACTTTAATGAAAATTTACCGCAGGATCTTATAAAGTACATATATCAAAAGGGCTCCACGAAGTTTAAAATTTATAGGCCAATTATTTATACCTTTCATTCCATTGTTTATGCCAATGGAGATTGGGAAAAAATTTGTTAGTTAACAATTGAATAACTTCTGAAAAATGATGATTAAACTTTTTTTTCTTCAGGGCTCGATTCTTTCAAGTGTTAAGAAGATACTAGAATTTTTTCAAATTTTTAAAATCACATTTTATGTTATAAAAAAATTATTTTTATTGCTGAACTCTCTTTAGCGGCGACGCGCGCATGCTGTAACAGCCGCGCGGAGCCCTATTTTCAACGTCTAATTAAAATTATAAATAATGGAGATAGAGTTCCGGGAGTTGAAACTTTTTTATTGGAAATTTCCTCCTCTTTAACGAGCTTTTTTCAAAATTGCTTAAATGTTAATATTTTTCAAGTAATTAACAAAAAACGAAATATCTTTTTTTTTTCATCTCATTTTGTTAATAACAATTGCAATTTTCACCCTGCACCAAAATCCTTCAAAAACATGTTTCTAGAGGTGATTCCGAATCGAATGAGCCATCGCTCATATTTTTAGGACCTTTATCTCTATTTTTCACGTTTTTGAACTTGTGGACTAGACTATATAAGTTTTGTTAGGTAAAAGTGTTTGCATTATTGAAATTTGTACCGTAGATTTTAAACAAGATTTTACCAATTATTTCTATCCATTTAAAATAAATCTTTTCAAATAATGGTGGATGTCTCAGGTTGGATTTCGTCGAATAAAAATCTTTGCTCCGATATACTTTACAACTTAGTACGGAGGTTTTTAGAAAAAAAATTATATGAAGTTCTGGTGATATTTTCTATACATCTATACATTCCCGAGAGAAAAATAGGAAGTCTTGGGACACCCTGTATATTCATTCACTCGAGCGTATTATTCATCCACAAACAATATTCAGTACTTTCAAAATGTCATCAAGCTAATAACTACAGTGCTTCTCAAAAGTCCTCTCCCCCCCTCTTATTTTTTGAACGATTATACATAAACAAGTGAAATTTGGAAACTGAAAATTAAAGGTTGTAAACTTCCCTACTAGTGGTGATAGATGACAAAATCGTCAAAGATGACGTCACAAGGCCATTGTGACCAATAATTTTAAATGGAACCCTACGGCAAGCGACACCTCTTTCAAAAGGTATCGAAAAAACCTATTCAATGATACTAATTTTGTTTGTGTTTATGGCAGTTTTGGCAACTCGCTTTTAAAAAACGCAAAACTGTGATGAATTAAATCAGTTAATACTAAAATTCCGAATTCAAGCTCCGCCTCTGGATAGTTGTCAAATAAGCTGACGTTTTTGTTAGTCTCCCTAATTCGACGTTTTTGTAATTGTCCAAGTTTTTGTACATTTAATAATTTGTGTATTGTTGATCGAACGTTCAACTGTTTTAGCAGCTTTTGGTACTTTTAATATTTTTGTACATTTTAATAATTTGTCAAACTGTTGTGAACCGAACGTTTAAGTGCTTCAAGAAGCGAAATGGTACGTGCTTTAGGTGATAAAGTAGCAGCGATCCTAATTCTTGGTGAAACTGGACAAAATATTCATGCAGCAGAAGGCATTTTTAATGAGAGGTTTCCCGATCGCCCCGTTTCGAGGACTTATTTAAGGGATCTTCTTCGTAAGTTTGAAACGATCTGGCAGACCACAAATTTCTGATGAGAAAAAAATTTATATACTGGCAGAAGTAATAGTTAATCCTACTTCTTCAACAACTCACGTTGCGTCTACCTGTGAAGTCAGTCGAAGTACAGTACACAGGGTGTTGAAAAAAAACAAATTTCATCCATACAAATTAAAAATGGTTCATCAGCTCTCAGACGACGACCCAGACCGATGACTAGAATTATGTGAAAATATGGAAACTAAAATTAACCAATAGCCAGACTATGTCAAAACAATTTGTTTTAGTGACGAAAGTACTTTCTATCTAAATGGAAATGTAAATACACAGAATGTGAGGTATTGGAGTGACGCAAATCCTCACCTATTTCGTGAAACACATACCCAATTTCCCCAGAAGGTGAATGTTTGGGCAGGTATCCTGGGAAACCACATCGTTGGGCCTCTTTTTTTAAATACTAATTTAACTGGTGAGGTTCATCTGGAGCTGTTGCAAAACGCAATAGAACCGTTAATCCTTGAAATTTTGGAAGATAATCCAGATGAATTCGGCAATTTGGAAATAACATTCCAACAGGATGGTGCTCCTCCACACTATTACGGTGCAGTAAGACGGTATTTGGATGATGAGTATCGTGGTAGATGGATTGGACGACGAGGTTCAACGGAATGGCCAGGTCGATCACCGGACCTCACACCTTTGGATTTTTTTCTGTGGGGGTACCTTAAATCGAAGGTTTACGCCACTGAACCTGACAATATTGACGTTTTAAAACAACGTATTGTTGCAGAATGTGAGGCTGTTTCCGCAGACACATTTGCAAAAGTACGAGAAGAGTTTGAAAATAGGATATTTCACTATCAGGAAGTAAATGGAGGTCACTTCGAGCAATTTCTTTGAGTAGATACTGATTCTCAAATCTGTAATTGATATCATACTGGATGGAATTTAAATTTTAATGTTTACTAATGAGCCATTAAAACTTCCATAAACACAAACAAAATTAGTATCATTGAAAAGGTTTTTTCGATACCTTTTGAAAGAGGTGTCGCTTGCCGTAGGGTTCCATTTAAAATTATTGGTCACAATGGCCTTGTGACGTCATCTTTGACGATTTCGTCGTCTATCATCACTAGTAGGGAAGTTTACAACATTTAATATTCAGTTTCCAAATTTCACTTGTTTATGTATCATCGTTCCAAAAATAAGAGGGGGGGAGGGGACTTTTGAGAAGCACTGTATATTGCAGACATATTCTAAGAGAAGATCTAAATTATGATGCGGAAATCGCAAATAGACTTCTCCGTTCTGTCTTCCTCCAAAAAAGTAAAGCTCACCCCATTCATCCAAGGACCATCTATTCTGATTATGGGAGCGAACCATATTAGGGTTCATATGAATGAAATGGGAGTTATGGATGTTAATAAAACCAATTTTTGGACCCCGGTTACTTTAGCAATAAATCCAGCAACATTTTTATACGTAACCCTGCTTGCCCCATATTCTGCCAGAACGTTCATAAGGGAGAATAATTAAAAATGTCATTAAGAAATCCAAATTACCGGGCGTCGGGGGCGGTTTGGCGGCGGCAATTTTTTTATAAGACACTCTGCCACATTCAAATTTCGTCACAGCGTTCTTGAGGGAGAACAATGAGCGATGTCATCGACAAATCCGAGTTAACAAGCGATGGGGGCGGGTGGGCGGCGGCAATATCTTCATTAAAGATCCTGCCACAACCATATTTCGTCGAATCGTTCATGAAGGAAGATAATGCACGATTCCATCAACTATTAACTGTCAAATAATATATATGATTATCTTTAACTATTTATTGGTATATAATATAAATTATTTTTGAAAGTTCTGGTTAGTTGATTTCATCACTTTGTATATAATTCTATCCTTCCATAGAATGTAATTATTGTGACGGATGTAGGAGGATCTGTCAATGTCAACTAAATATGTGTGCCAATGTTCACAAGTGAAAAATCAATCATCCCCTATTTTGCTACCCATAGGGTTGGATTAGGTTATTCAAAATTGAAATATGATCAACTATGAGGTATACCCTATCTAATAAAAAAAGAATCATCCAAATCGGAAAACCTACTACAAAGTTATGCCAATATTCTCCATTTTGCTACCCTTAGGGATATATTTTTTTCAAATTCAAAGGGGACCAACTTCGAAGTACACCCTGTCTAATCGAAAAGGAATCATCGGAATCGAACTGCTCTGTGAAAAGTTATGTGTGATTATGATGAATTCAAAATACTTATTGAAAATCTTGAGGTTGATGTCGACTGTTTAGTTTTAACTGAAACATGGAAACTCCATGATCCAGATTTATTCAAAATTACTGATTACGATATGATATACAACCATGGAGACCTAAACCAAAACGATGGGGTGGTGGTGTATGTGAAATCACACTTGAAATACAAATATGAAATAAAAACTGACAATACAATAAAACTTTTAGAAATCAATATTATCTCTAACAATACAAATGAAAATATTTTAATTAGTGCATTATATAGATCACCATCAACAAACGTAGATGAGTTCAATCGCCACTTGCAACTTTACTTTGAATCACTTGATATCAAAATTAATAACTATAATATATTCATTGGTGATGTAAATATTGATATTCTCGAAATGGATGATCAAACACAAGATTATTTGAGTATATTGAGTGAGTTTGGATACGTTTCTATGATTAATACTCCAACAAGGGTACAAGGAAATAGTAGCTCATGCATCGACCATATCTTTATCAAACCAAAGTATAACAATATTGATAATTCACTGCCTCTCGTTATACAAACATGTATCACAGATCACTTCACTACAATTCTTCAGATTATCTCAGAAGTCGCAAAAGTTAAAATCGATAATGCGATATACAGAACAGATATTAACTACGACAAATTGAAAGCCAACTTCCGAAATTTTTGCTGGGATCCTGTGTACACAGAAGCAGACATCGAACTAGCAACAAAGGAATTCGTTGACATTACTATAGATATTGTTGGTAATTGTACAAAAACAGTGAGAACGAAAAGGAAACATCACAAAAAGGCACTTTGGATGACAAACGCTATACTCACATCGGTTAACAAAAAAAATGAAATGTTTAAAAATCTCCAAAAAAACTCTAATGATCTCAGATTGAAAGGTAATTATGAACTATAAAAATAAATTAACAACTCTAATGAAAAATACAAAACAAGTATATTACGAGAACAATATAAAAGACAACCCAAAAAAACTCTGGAAGATTGTTCAAAACCTAACAAAAAGCCAGAAAAAATATGAAAAAGTAACAAATTTAAAAAGTGAAACTGGAGATGACATCACTGATACGGAGGACATTGCAAATGAGTTCAACAAAACATTCACAAACATGGGAAAAAAATTGGCACAAAATATAAAAATTGACAAAACGGTAAGATTTAAAAAATACAGAAACTTGAACTCATTTGTTATGCTTGACACAAACCACCAGGAAATTCAAAATATAATTCGGGAATTGAAAAATAATAAATCACCTGGCTATGATGATTTGAAATCGGAAACCCTCAAATCTATATCTGAGTATCTTGTGGAACCATTGGTATACCTTATAAACAAATGTATGTCAATGGGAATCTGGCCTTCTGCGTTTAGGGACACTATCATTATCCCAATATACAAGAAGGGTGAAATTGCCTTGGCCAGTAACTATAGACCAATATCGCTCATAACAAGCTTTACCAAAATATTTGAGAAAGTATTAAAAAATAGACTAACATCATTCCTCAACCGCTACAAAATTTTATGTGATAAGCAATTTGGTTTTAAAGAAAAAGTATCCACACAAGATGCCATCACATACTTGACGAATAAAGTATTTTCTGCTCTCGATAAAAGTATGCCATGTCTGTGCTTATTCATAGATCTAGCCAAGGCATTTGACACCGTAAGTCATCCACTACTTCTAGAATCTTTAGAAGATATTGGAATAAGAGGAAAACCCCTGCAGTTGTTTGAAAGCTACATTTCAAACAGAACTCAAAGTGTCAGAATTGGGAATATATATGGCAATAAATTACCTATAGAATATGGAGTTCCCCAGGGTACAGTCCTGGGTCCAATTCTATTTTCAATATATATCAATAACTTGTACATTATGGAAAGTAGAGGTGAAGTCATAGGTTTTTCAGATGATACGGCTATTTTTTACAGAGCGACTAGCTGGAACGAATTACAGATCAAAGTTCAAAATGATATTTCACATATCAAACATTGGTTTGATCAAAAATTATTAACCATGAACTTGGAAAAAACTCAGTATTTGCCATTTACCTGCTATGAATCTAACAAGCCAGAATTCAATTCCATAGATATAGGTGAGAAAGGATCGAACCGGCGTATACTACCGGCAAAAAGTGTCAAATACCATCTAAGATGCGATGTCCATATTCAATATACAATAAAAAAATTACAGTTCATACTATATAAATTCAGATTTCTATGTGGTATATTACCTAAGAAAGAGCTGAAAGTTGTTTATTTTGCACTTGTCGACAGTCATTTGAAATATGGGATACTGGCTTGGGGAGCAGCACGCAAAAAACATATAACCCTTCTAGGAATTTTACAACGAAGATTCTTGAAACTACTACTGCATAAAAAAAGAGACTACCCAACAGAGCTCACATATAAAGAATCTGGAGTATTTGATTTGAGGCAGGAATTCTTCTATAAATGTATGATCAACTATCATGCAACCAATAAAACTGAAAATCGTATACATGAATACAACACACGTCAAAAAGATCTACATCCCATTCCGTTCATGACTAAATCAATCGGTCAAAGATCAAACGAGTTTTTGGCCCCAAAACTTTTTAATATTCTCCCGAATGAAGTGAAAAATCAGCTTAGAAACTTATTCAAAAAAAAATTGAGAACATATATACTGGACACTCCTAGAATTATCGTACACAATTCAATAGAAACGTCAGTAGGATAGAGTTAAATGAAAAAGTACATATTATATCTTTATTTAAATATCCCTCATTTGATCCAAATTGGAATAGTAGACGGAACTTAGTGATAAATATGAACACTATCATTATCATAATGCTTATTTTTCATCGTTTGATGTTTATTATTTGTTGTTCATAATTTACTGTTCACTGTCCATTGCCCATTAATTAATGTTTTTAAGATTATACATTTCATAATTTATATTTTACATGATGCATTTTACATTTTACATTGTACATTTTAAACTCTACATTTCATATCTTACATTTTATATTCTATATTTTATATCCTACATTTTAAATTTTACATTTATATTTTATAATTATGTAATAGTATAGTAACTAGTATAGTTCAAATTGTTATTAGGCACATTCTATATCACCCGACGCTGATTTGCTTGGTTTTGTTTGCTTCACTAAATTTTTTTTATTGTTTTTTTATATATATTTTTTATTTATAAACATTTGATTTGATATTTTCTTCGCGAAACAAGTGCTTGCACTTATCGCTAAAACGCATTATTCACTTCTGCCATGTAACTATCAAATTTTTTGTATTTGTATTTATTGAGTGAATAAAGTTATTATTATTATACATACAAAAAATATACGAGTCGACTAGAGAACCTCCTCCTTTTTGATTTCGTCGGTTAAAAATATATCTCCACTTGAACCATCTGTTGACTACATTGACAAAATCTAGGAACACGAAGAAAGATATAGACATGGAAAATGGGGAAAATACAAATTCCATGCTGAAGAATTTCGCGGGCAAGAGCTAGTAATATTATGTGTATCTTTATATTTGCTTTAAAATACTTTTCCATATAAATGTATGTCAAGGAACTGAATCAATAAATGAATTCATCTATTATTCTGATCATTATTTTGTGAATTTATGTTTAGCTTTCATATCGAGAAAAAGGGAATGAAAAAGCCAAGCCACTATCGAAGAGAGGAGACCAAGTACCGATCTTTGTAGTACCTCATCCGCATCTGTAATACTTTTGTTGGCTATGTAATATGATTTATTTTATGTCTGTCAACGCACTGTAAAAAATCTGAAATGAGCATAAGAAGTAGGTGTTTTGAATAATGAAACCAATATCATGGCATATTACCTATTGTTCATTCAGGAGAAAGTATTTCAATTATCAAACAATTCCATCAACGAGAATGGAAAAAAGGGATATCTACTGAATAATATAATGGGATAGAACTTCCGTAGAGGCTAATCAGAACAGCTGCAGTTGCCCTTTTCATAATGTATTTTTTTTATATACGCTCCTCAAAACGGAAACTTTAGGAATTGAAAAAAAATCCGTAAAACGCTACTTTTTCGGACTTGTCCGTAAAGTGTCGTCATGGCAACACTTTACGAACTGAATTTTGTTCATTTATAAAACATAACTGAACATTAACGGGTGTTTATAAATACTATAAAAACTATGAACCGATAACATTTTGCCGCAGCAAAGCTAGAAATTTTGAATTTTTCAGAATAAATTTTTTAATGGTTATTGTTGCGTTAGGTGCAAACATGGTGAGTTTAACACTTTCTTTCTTCGAACAATCGCAAACAAAATTATAGTAAGTTCAAACAAGAATATACGGTGGTTTAATTTGGGTTCAAATCAAGTTTCGATTTTCACACCTGAACCTTCATACATTTATTGGATGATACAGGGCCGATCCTAGCAGGTGTGCAGCGCATGCACCGCACGCGGGCGGCCAAACTAAGGGGCGGCAGCGAGGCGGCCGCAGGCCGCATTCAGTTATAACAATCAGCTATTTTTTGAAAGAAGAAAAATGAAACGTTAGTGCTCAGTTGTGTTGTGTGTTGGTCTATTGTCCATTAGTATCTTCTCCTACTCTACACACATTCTTCATTTGAGAGCAAAATTCATGGCAGAGCCGGCAAGGCAGCATAAAAAATTGAAATTTCTATAAAAAAAAACAAGGGCCATATTTTTGACACGACTAAGTATGTTTGGTTCCTGTTATCAAGAATTAATGTTCTGAGTAAAATGCTTCAAAATCCTAAATTAAACATCGCGGAATGCATTGAAGGCTTAGATAATTTTAAAAAATATTTTGTTTCACAAAGATCAGACGATAATTTCAAAATATTTGTCGAATCAGCCACAACACTTGCTAGAGATTTAGGTATTGATACCGAATTTCAAAGTTCGAGGCTCAGGAAAAAGGTCCGTTTATTTGATTACGAGGGCAGTGATGAACCCCTTTTGAATCCCTTCCAGCAATTCAAGACTTCTTTCTATTTTGCAATTCTTGATCACGCGATCTCTTCGGTAAATGAAAGATTTACATTATTATCTTAGTGCTTTTCAATATTCTGCTTTCTGTATGAGTTTCACAACATTTCTAGTGAAGATCTCATGAAAGCCTGCATGGACTTAGATATTAAGTTACAGGTACAGGAGGAAGGAAGTATCGTGAAAGATATAGACGGTATACAACTGTTTAATGAAATAACTTCATTCAAAGCTATTTTTCCAGGTAAGAAACAGCCAATTGAGATATTAGAAATCATAGTCAAAAATGATCTCATTTCCTGTTTTCCTAATTTTGCTCTAACAATAAGAATTTTTTCAACCTTACCTGTTTCTGTGGCTTCAGGAGAAAGAAGTTTCAGCAAATTAAAAATTATTAAAAATTACTTGAGAAATAATATGACACAAGAAAGGCTTTCAGATTTGGCCATCATCTCTATTGAATCCGAAATCTGTGAAAAAATAGATTTAACGGAAATTATTGATAAATTTGCCACTCAGAAAGCCAGAAAAGTTTTTTTATAATTAGGTAATTATAATGATTAGGTACCTAGTCTGTAGACTGTAGAACTACTGATTTATATAATTTTCGTTGGTATACGCACTGAGTATGTGCAAAATCGTTGTGTGTGAAATAGACGTTATACAGGTAGATGAGTTTAAGAGTTTATAACGTCAACGTCAAATATTAGTCAAAATAAGGAAAAAATCTCTGGAGGGGCGGCACATCTGGTATTTGCACGCGGGCGGCCAATACCCTAGGATCGGCCCTGGGATGATAACAATTTATATTTCATTTATTCCAAATGTCACTTACTATTCAGGATTACCACGAAGTGGGCGACATCTAGCATTCACGATTCGAATGTCAAACTAGGGGAAAACAGGATTTTGCTGTATACTGAATACATTTACAATTGTCTCTCAAATTTGGAGTATATTTCTGAATGGTTGTCATATTTCAAAATCAAAATTCAAATCAAATCAAAATTTATTCAATATATTAAACAATATTTGTCATTAGTACCATTCTCAAATTGGTTTACAATTCTAATATCTATAATGCTATTTTTTATTTAACAAATGGAATTCTATATTTAGATACATTACTGGAGCATCAGACTCACGTTAGGCTTGAAGCCTGTGTTGTGTAAATTAAGGTTTCCTTTTTGGGGAAGATTTAGATTAAGTTACAGATTGGGATTCGAATGAGATTGGACAATTCAAGACGTGTTGATTTTGCTTGAACAACATTTACAATTTGGTATGTAATTATTGTGAAAGAAGGTGCAAAACTTATTTATATGCACGACACACATATACTAATATGTAATTCAGTAAAAAAGTGGAAATTTGTCAGTGTGCTTTTGTACATACGTTTTTATTTCTTTTTTGAATATTTTAAGGGATTTTATAACTTTCAGATTTTTGGAAGAATGTTGAATATTTTTGGGCCATAGAAAAAAAAAGAATTTTGTGTGACAGTTTTACTTATAAGTTTATTATATTCAACTATACAGTGCTCGTCTAAAGTCCGTTCCCTTCCTACTAATTTTTGAACCACCTGGTATATCGCATCGAAATTTGGAGGGCTTAAATAGGAGATAAAAACCTACTTTTTCAAATCACAGCTAAAAGTTTTAATATGGCGGCTGAGCGCCATCTTCAATAAAAAATTTAAATACAACACCCCGTATATTATTTCATTTTCGAAATCTGCTCATAATTCTCAACAGTTTTCTCTTAAACCTTTTACTCCTGAATTCAATTGTTTTCGAAATATTAACGTTTGAAAAGTAACATTCTGGTCATTTCAAACCCAACCAAAAACACTAATGTTGCTTTCAATCAAGTTTGCATTGGAAAAAACTGCTGACTGTCAAATAGTCCGTTGAGCGCCTAAATCCTTTTATGAAAGCTCTAAGCAACTGAAAGATGCTCCAAGATCAGGAAAAGCGCCTCTTTCAGAAGAAAAAAAAGGTAGAAATTGTTGCTGAAATGGTAATCAATCCGACTCAGTCGACGTCTGCAGTTGCTGAATCCTGTGGAGTGAGTTCAAAAAGTGTCCAAAGAGTCCTAAAAAAAGGAAAGTTTCATTCCTATAAAATGAAAATTCTGCATGCTCTCACGGAGGATGATCCAGACCGGAGGGTTGAATTTTGTGGGAGGTTAACAAGAACAATTGAAGGAGAACGGGGCTTCCTGAAACGTGTATGTTTCGCAGACGAATGCACGTTTTTTCTTAATGGAAAAGTCAACAAACAGAATATACGATACTGGAGCGATACTAATCCGCATATTTTTAGAGAGGGACATACCAGTTTACTAAAAAGGTGAATGTTTGGGCGGGGATTATGGGCCATCGCGTTGTTGGACCGATTTTCATCAGAGGCAATCTTACAGGAGTTATTTTCAGAAATCTTTCAGAAACTGAAATTGAACCTCGAATATGACAAATTGTATTGAACAATCAGGAAGAGTTTGAAAATCGTGAAATGATATTTCAGCAGGATGGGGCACCTCCCCATTTCGATCGCATGACTAGAGAGTTCCCCGATACAAACTTTCCTGGGCGATGGATAGGTCGCAGAGGAAGTACAGAATGGCCACCAAGATCTCCGGATCTTACACCTGTAGATTTTTCCCTTTGGGGGTATCTGAAGTCGAAAATCTATGCCACTGAATGCCAAACAATAGAAGAGTTGGAACGCAGAATAATAGATACATGTGAAGAAATAGATGAACAGACTTTAATCAACGTGAGAGAAGCTATTTATAATAGGGCACTTTATTGTCAAGATTTAGGAGGGGGCCACAATTAACACATGATGAAATAATTGTTGGGGTTAAATAAAAGTTTTATTCCAAAATAAATTATAATTTTTTAGCTAACTAATTTGTTTTGACACATTCGTAGGCTTCGAGATTTTCCGGTAAGCGGTACTGTTTATCCTTAATAAACTCTCTTCACGCCTCTTATTAGTCGAATTCATTAAGTTTAACTACAAATTAAAAACAACGTTCAGTTAGCAAAATGTTTTACCGGAAGTGACCAAAATTCCTACTTCATTTTGAACCGGAATGTCACTTTTCAAACGTTAATATTTCGAAAATAATTGAATTTAGGAGTAAAGTGTATTGAAGAAAACTGTTGAGAATTATGAGCAGATTTCGAAAATGGAATAATATACGGGGTGTTCTATTTAAAAAAATTATTGAAGATGGCGCTCAGCCGCCATTTTAAAACTTTTAGCTGGGATTTTTCCATGAAAATGTAGGTTTTTATCTCCTATTCAACCCCTCCAAATTTCGTTGCGATATACCGGGTGGTTCAAAAATTAGTAGGGGGGAACGGACTTTAGACGAGCACTGTATATATCCCCATAATACGTATAACTGAAAATACAATTGGAGAACATAACAACAAACGCAAATGTTATTGACCAGTTGACATATTTGACATTTGACACGTCGCTAATAAAAAATCTGATTCGATATTTCACACGGCCTTCTGCCGGTGCTGCCTACAAATATATTTGCGTATTGAAAGCAGAAATAAAATCATAGTTTCTACATGAAACATTATTTGGAAAGCTTATACAAAAAAATATTGTATTCAAAACGTACGCAAATGGCTTTTGCGTGCTTATGAATATTTATTAAAATAAAAGTTCATTTTGAAAGTAGATACGAGTAGATTTTGCCTAGTTGCTCGATGTCAGATCTCTTATTCATGATGTTTACGTCACTATTAATTGCCACTATTTCTAAAAAAAGTCTTTTTGTCAAATTTTGTTCTTGATATATAATTTTTGTGTACCAGAATCCTGAAGAAAATTCGTATTCCAATATGGTTAGCTGCAATCAACCGAGAAGAGCTTACGGATTCGAAAATCAAGTATCAGAGAGGCTGCAGCAGACATACCTATTATAAATGTGTGCACATTCATGAAAATATTCATCATTCATTCATGGATATGACTTCAGACTTTTGTGTTTTGATTTGTTCCTACGATTATTTTTTGACATTACTAGAAACCAATGGAAACTTTCAATTCAAATCATTTATGTACGTTTGGGCCAATGAAAACATCATTATAGAGAGAATATTCTACCTAGAAAATTGCCACTGACAACGTATATTCAATTCGCATGAAAAGTGAGAAATGCATCAAAACCGGTTTAGTACATTGTAGCATTGTGCGAGAAAATTTGTTTATGATCGTAACATCAAAAAATAATCTACAAAATACTACACGAGAGTTCGATAAAGTAGAAAATAATTCTCCAGATTTCTTTCTCAAACTTGTTGCCATTTGGCAATAGCCACTCGAGCCCTTTGGGCTCTCGTGTCTATTGCCTGGCAGCAACTTTTCGAAAATATGTCGAATTATTTTCACTTTATTCTCACTCTCTTGTGATATTACAACTGATAATAGACTGAGAGTCTACGAGTATAATGTGATATTGAAACTTGCGGAGGCCCGTGAAGTTACAATCCCAATTTCATCGAGTTATACAATATAAGGAAAATCACAACAAAAAAAAATCATTGTCACGTCATTTTTTTTTTCACTTTCACTTCGAGTAATGTGAGATGGGACAGGCAGCATTGAACATAAAGAAAACAGTTTCGCACAAAACATGCCCACACATCCGAAGAATTTCATGAGTTACATAATTTGGGTGTTTTCACTATAAATAAATAAGGATGTCAGTTAGGTGATTTATCACGTTAAATAATGTACCAGTTGAATAATGAATCGTTCAAGTGCAAGCCTGACACAAAATTTGTGCCAGCAGTTGCGGTTATACAAATAATGTGATTCAATTTAATTAGTGTTAATTAATTTATAATAAAATAATTGTAATAATACGTACCACTGCAAAGAATATAACATTTAGATCGCAAGATATGTCCAGACCTTTCAAGTCTAGTGAATGATATGAAAATTGCGGCATGCTCGTTGTACACCATAATTTTCCTACGACTACCAATATATTATTTCCTAGACGGTTCACACTCACATTCCAAATCAAGGAAATTCAACGGTATCCTTCTTTTATGATGCGAATGCGAACGCCGTCAAATGTTAAAAAATTATCGTTAAAAATATTTTGCCAGATATTAGTTGTAAGTTTCCAGTGGTCGCGTCATCGGTTTTTTTTATTTTAGAAGCTCTTATTCAATTTTACATTTGTATGTATGTACAGTTCAAATCTTGCAAGTGAATTTTGACACACTTCTAGTTGTTCGATTAACGTGAAATTTGGCAGGTGTTCATAATTCCGGCAAAAATACATTTAGGATTTTTTTGCTGAAAAAAAAACAAAATGTTGGCTCCAATATGGCGCACGAATTTTGTAATTATGGTTCGATTCTATTCAAAATTGGTATGTGGGGGTTCTCGGGGACAAAGATCACAAATTTTTTGGTAAATTCATAAATTCAAGATGGCGGCTCCAATATGGCGACAAGTTTTGTGGTTATAGCCCGATTCCAATAAAAATTGGTATTTGGGGGTTTCTGAGGTCGAAGATAATGAATGAATTCGAGATGGTGGCACCAAGATGGCGTCAAGTTTTGTGATCCATTCAAAATTGGTGTTTGGAGGTTTTTGGGGTCAGACATCATGATGTTTTTATCAAACTTCATGAATTCAAGATGGCGACGGGATTTGTTATTATTATTATTGATGAATTTTCTCATACTCTTGAAAAAAATCGAAATGTCCGCAGTTTGTTCAAAACACCTCAAGCTATTCGTATTATGTATTTATAGAGCACCCACATCCAATACACTAATATTTTTATACAAACTTGAACAAATTCTGACACAGATTTGAGTAAACTCTAATATTGTATTGACTGGCGACCTGAATATAAACACTCTATGCATGACCAGATTGAACAAATCAATGAGATTGGCCCAGAGGCTAACCAATCTCATTGATTTGTTCAATCTGGTCATGCATGTTGATACTTCTACAAGAGTATCACAATTTTCATGACAATTGATTACTTCTGTACGAACCTCTATCAAGATTGTATCTCCTGCTCAAGAATATCATCCAACCTATCAGATCATGATGCCATATACAACAAAGCTAATTTCAATCAAGAAAAAACTAACAAAAAACACCGCCATGTCTCTACAGTTCCGCAAATTATCAATTATGTCTCAACACTGACTGGGATATATTGTTGATCTCAGAAAAACCCTTTGAATTATTTTATAATAGCCAAGTCATAAACTTTGGAAATGCATTTTCTGAACCAAAAAAAAATTAAAATCCTGTATCACAGATGGCATAAAAATTTCCTCGAAAAACATGAGATCTCTTCATTATATTAGAAAATTCATTAATGCTTTTCATTTTGACAATTACTACAACTCTTACAGGAAAATATATAGACAAGTACTAGGGCAGCAAAGGACATCTTCTATAATAGAAAAATTGTCAATGCTAATAATAAAGTGAAAGAAGTAAATGAGCTCGGGGGAAAGGAAGAACCTCAAAACCAATACACACTTGAATCTAACATATTCAATTATTATTATTGCTCAGTAAGTTAACAAAAAAAATATATCCAAGTCAAAATCCCTTAAACTATCTTAGAGATATCCACGTTGCCGACAACTTTAAACTCTATGACACCAATGTATATGAACTGAAAGAAGTTATTTCCAATATAAGAAATAAGTATGCGACTTGTTCGGATGATATCTCCAAGAAGATTTTGGAAAACCTCCCTGATAGTGTACTCGGTATTCTTGCTCAACTAATAAATGGTTCTTCTGCCCAAGGAATATTTCCACCGTTCCTGAAAACATCGATTGTAACCCCCCTCCATAAAGGGGGCGATAAAGAAGATTCTGCCAATTTCAGGCCTCTCATTAATACTGAAGAAAAACTTGTGAAGAAAAGAATTGTATAATTTTTGATAAATAAAAGAATACTGAGTGCACAGCAGTATGGTTTTCAGAATTCAAAGAGCACAACTGATGCAATACATTCGTTTATGTCAATGATCTAGAGAGAGCAATAATAAAGAAGCTGTCGCAGCAGTGATCTGTAACCTACCGAAAGCATTCGATTGTGTCAATCATGATGTACTGCTGTGCAAACAGTATGGATTCAGAGGAATCACTTCTAATTGGTTCAGTTCATATTTCTCTGATAGAAAGCAGTTTGTGAGACTATCAACATCTTCAAATACTGCCGAAATAAAGTGTGGAGTACTCCAAGGCTCAGTACTGGGTCCAGTTTTATTCCTGTTATATATAAATGATCTGGCCACGTTACCAATTTGTGGCACCATGAAATAAGAGTAAATTGCCCGAAATAATATCTGCTGACATGATTACAATCCAGAATCGGTTCGATTCTAATCTATTCTCTCTAAATTCCAGAAAGACAAGTGTTATTTCTTCCAAAGGTTGTATTTCAGATGTGCACATAGGAAGTCAACTGATAGAAAACAAGAATTCAGCAAAATTCCTGGGATTACTTTTGAATAGAAATTTGAAGAGCCAAATTTGAATAAAAAACTCGAATCTGGTTGTTATGTTTTAAGATCAGTATCGAACGAATTAGGATTTAGTGTTGCCAAATCTTCTTATTATGCACTTATAGAATCCCATCTATACATTTCTGGGAGTATGTAGCAGTCAACTCTCCCAGTCACTGTTTATACTTCGGAAACGGGCAATTGGATACCTTTGCAAAGCAAAAGGAGAGAGTCATGTAAACCTTTTTTCAAAGAACATAAAATCCTTATACTTGTCTCAATTTTCATATTAGAGACAGTTTCTATAATCCATAAGAATAGATTGAAGTAAGAAATCAACGACAGAATACTCGCCAGAACGAAAATCACTTATCCAACTTGGTAAAAGATTCTCTGATTTACAATGGAGTGAAGATGTACAATAAAATTGCAAGTGATATTAAAGAGAAAAAGTTACAGATTTTTAGAAACAAAACAAAAAACTAAGGCCTACTACAGTTTGGAGGAATTTTATGGCGATTCACTTTAATCTTAATGTTCACATTCGTTGATATTTTTAAATTAATTAATTGTGAACTCAATACTCATCCAATTAAGTTTTTAACATCTACAATTATATTCATGGATATATTTATCCTGTGATTTTGTGTTATCATTTACTCACATCAGCTGATGTACTTCAAAATTGTATCTGTGATGTGTTTGTAAACAAAAACTTTCTTATACACAATGAACATATATCCACCATAAGTTTTAATTAGCAGAAGGTATAGTCTGAACATTGTATTTGTAAATTGGAAATCTTTTATTCATGTTATACATACATTTTTTATATGTACTATCTAATTTATGTGAGTTTGTATGTCTTACTCAATTTTTTTAATATGGAGATATTTTGTATTGTTATTTTACTCATTGTTATCAGTTAATTGTATGTCTAATTAGCTTTGTCGACAAGTGTCATACTTATGACAATAAAGTATATTTTGATTTGATATAGCCCGATTCCATTCAAAATTGGTGTGTGGGTTTTTTTGGGGTCGGAGATTATCAATTTTTGTCAGAATTCAATAAGATACGGATTTCAGGAATGCCTAAAGAATTGAATAAAAATTATTCGAACAAAATTTCAAGACAAGTTTTTATACTAAAGCACTAAAAAGGAAAGAGTAATTTCTTTAATTGTTCGACCTAGGTTCTACTGTGAGTAACAAATTTAAAAGCTTACCGCGAATATAAAATAGATATTCTTGCGGGGCAAGATTTTTTATCATTTTTATTTCTATTGGAGATATTAGAAAATACTTATTAACAACTAACATGGCAAAAATAAAATATTTGAATATTACACATTTTTGTTAATGTACATTAAGTTGATTTATTTACGCCAAACTTTTCGCCAATTTTCTTCAACAATGGAGGTTTGAAGAAACTCTTGGCTTTCTTTTTCTCCATTTTTATTGGAACAGTGCTCAGATCGAGCAGTTAATTCAAACCAATTTTCTACATCTTTTTCTCAAACAATCGCCATATATTTTACATAACTTTGTTGAAAACTTTTTATGCGAGTATTGTAATTTCGTGCCTTATTGCCAATAAGTGAACTGTAACAGATTTCACAAAGTCTTCACTAGCTCGGATCATTTCGTATGCAATATAATTTATAGAAGAATTATATTTAAGTACCGTACATTTTCTTTGTCTCTTTGAAAGTTGCATATCAAACAGTTCATCAAATCATTATACGCATGATGGACTGGCTGATTTCATACATGGCGGAAAAAGCATACATCCATCAAGGTTAGTTGTTCTACGAAACAGGAACTTTGTCGCAGTTTATAAATGTCCCGCATATTTCGGAAACTACTCGATATATTAGAAAACCATCTAGAAAGCGACAAAAAAAGGAAACAAAAACGTACTCATGGACAAAAGGCGAGTTTCAAAGTAGGGAAATGAAATGAAAATTCCTGATTTTTCGAGGTATAGTGAATTGTTTCATACTGAATTATTCGAGCTGTTTTGGACTGAAGACATTTACAGCTACCTTCTAGACGAAATAAGAAAGTATGCATTCATCAAGATCCGCATATAACTCTGGATGAAATGAAATGCGCATTTGGAATGTTTAGGTATTCTTAGAGGCTATAACACCATACCTGGCTCTAGATTTTATTGGGATTCCAAAGCAGATATGGAAAATCATATGGTTGAAAACACATGAGAAGAAATAGATTTGAACAAGTTTTACATTTCTCCAATTAGCTGACAATAACAATCCAGATTAAACGGACAAAGCCTGAAAAGTTCGTCCATTGATGGACAAATTGAAGGACTACCTAAACAAATAGGCTAATGAATATGCTGTAACTTTTAAAAATTTATTTTTTGCGTAGTTTATAATTTGATATGGAAAATTATACTAGAAACGAGAAAATTGGCATGCTGCTAATTTACGGAGAAGCAAAAGAGAATGCAACTGTTACAGCTCAAATTTATGCTCAGAGATTCCCTAATCGTCGCCATCCCACTCGGCATTATTTTCCAAAACTGGAAAGGAAAATGCGAAATGGGCCAGAAGAAAATGCCAATAACTTCATCGTCAGTGAAGAAAAAGAAGTAGACGTGTTGGCCTATGTTGAAGTGAATTGTACGGCGTCAATTTGGCAAATTGTTTCTGAGTGTGATATAAGTTATTCGTCCGTTTGGAGAATTCTTCACAAATATAATTATCGATCATTGAAGTACCAACTACACCAACTTCTTTACGATAACGACCACAACCGAAGATTAACTTATTGCCACTGGTTTTTGACTAAATACAGAGAAGATGTACGTATTCCATTTAAAATTATTTATTAAGATGAAACTCGATTCAACAACTTGGGTCTCTTCAATCGGAATAATGAAAGGTACTGGTCTCAAACAAATGTACATCTGATGCAAGAAGGAAATTTTCAAGAGCGATTTGCTTTCAATTGCTTTTGGGGCCAATAATTTTCGACTGCGGAAAGATATCTACATTTCCTCAGAAATCAAATTGATTTCATTGAAGATTTTCCACTGGCCAACCAAGTTGATATATATTTTCAACAAGATGGAGCGCCACCTCACAATTCTCAAGTCGTAAGAGAACATCTGAATGACACCTTCCCAGAAAAGTGGATTGACACTTATGAACCTATTCAGTGGCCTGCTAGGTACATTCTTAAGTTGTCATATTTTTTCATAATGTATTATTTCTTTTTCATATTCTAGATCACCAGATCTTACTCCGCTAGATTTTTTTCTCTGGGAAACAATTGAAAATCAGCTGTATAACACAGCATCAGCTACTCGTGAAGAACTGGAGTATAAAGTAAGGGTGGCATTCCAGAACATCACTGCGTAACAGCTAATCAATATGGTGCGCGCAACAATTGAAAAAATTAAACTTTGCCGTGATCAAGAAGGAGGTCATTTTGAAAATTTAGAACCTTAATGGACTAATTTGCGACTTTTCAATAATTCTTAAAACGACTGTGAAGTCATAAGCCTCAAAGTCGTATTTTTCGCAAGAATGAAGCGATTTACACGATCCATGGTATTCTAGATCGAAAAATAAAAATTGGAATAAAAATGACTTTATTTGTCAAATATTGACAAGTGAGGTGTTCTCGATCGAAATAGTAAAAATATATAGGATGTCCCATTTAAAAATCGAAAGTTGGGGTCATTTCCGGTTAAACCGGAAGTACGGCAAAGCCACGACCACATTTAATTGGCAGGATATAACAATTCAATGGGGGGACAGATCTGATGAATCAAAACAAAGCTAGAGATAAGATTGCTATCCGCTATAAAAAGTGTTGGTGGTGGTGGCTGTTCACTTGGATGTGTCTACAAATGACTGGTATATATACCAGAAATACCACTCCGCAACATGCCTTTTGTAGGGAAATTGCCACGACGTATCTCATGAGGTATGGAACAGCAGCAAAAGGACCAGGGCGCCCATCTTCAGGTTTGCCAAGTAGTTCAAGAAACAGAATGAACGACAACGTTCGATAAGATCGTATGGATCATTTCTTGATCAACATTCCTAACAAACAAAGATAGAGGATGGCGTTACATAGTTAGAACCATGCGCAAAAAATGTGGTATAGGTATATGCGTTGATTGTAATGTAGATTTTCACAAAAAATAAATATTTTTGCCATTTATCTTCCGCTAATAATGAAGACAGTGTGTTTTTTACCCTTAAGTGCCTAGCGTTGCATATATGCAACATAATTTTTTTCAAAAAAATTTGTTTTTCAAAAATGATTTTAGAAATGAGCGTCTAAACTAATTCTGACCTAGTTTCAACAAGAAAAAAACATTTCTTCAAAAAAACCAAAATTCGGGCAGTAAAGGGTTCCACACATTCGTAGATTTGATACCTGACACTTCTGAAATATTTTCGACTAGCCCAATAATTCCCCATTCTCTTCCATAGGCAGAACTGTATAAAGTTTGTGAAACAATCCTCCACTCAATTATAATAATAACCATCATCAACATAATCTCCCCGACCAGGTAAGCGCATATAACAACCGATTCGATCTATGTTTTCATTTTTACCAAGGCAGAATTAATTGCACACATGGAAGTGAAATAAAAGTTAATGACAATGAAAATATCCGACCTTGTCTACGTATTCCATGCTGTCATTATAATATATTAAATTCGATGAGCTTTGTTTATAAAACCACGATTAGTCATTTGCGTCACAGCTTCATGATCATGTATACTGGTTTCAGACTATTGCGGGTGTCATTTATGTTTTTTTTTCCAGGAATTTAGTAGAATTTTTTCAGGATAGTAGCTCATAATGCTCGAAAATTGGGGATATGTTTTTCCGATATTATTATTATTATTATTATCTAATATATAAAATTCTCGTGAAACGGTGTTTGTAATTAAACTCCTCCAAAATGGCTCGACCGATTCTTATGAAATTTTGTGTGCATATCGGTTAGGTCTGCGAATCGGACAACATCTATTTTTCATCCCCCTAAATGTTAAGGGTGGTCCACCCCTTATTTTATTTTTTTTCAGATAAAAATAGTTTTTTTTTATGATACAGCATTCAAAAATACATACAACCCTAAATTTTCACCCTTCAACCCCTATTATTCCATCGCGATTTTTATTTTTTTTTATTTTTTCCACAGATCCGCAATAGGGTTGCAAGATGGCAATCGAATATAATAATTGTAGTACGATAAATTGAGAACGGGATAACGGGATAACAGGAAAACGGGATAACGGGAATAACGGGATAACGAAAAAACGGGAAAACGGGATAACAGGATAAGGGAATAACGGGAAAACGGAATAACGGGATAACAGGAAAACGGGATAACGGGAATAACGGGATAACGGGATAACGAAAAAAGGGGAAAACGGGATGACAGGATAAGGGGATAACGGGATAACGGGATAAAGAAAAAACGGTATAACAGGAAAACGGGACAACAGGAAGCGGAAGGAGTCAAAAGCATAGTCTAGATGGAACAACATAAAGGAAAACATAGAAAAAAAAAATTCTACGCGGACGAGAGTTTTCGGGAAAAACATTTTAGGGAACATAGAAATTTGGACAGGACAACGTCTGTCGGATCAGCTAGTATTATATAATGAGGAACTGAGGGGTGGGAAATACCTCACTGCAAAAATATGGAAGATTTAAATAGGCAAACTATTGTCACTATCGTTAACATTAAGGTCAGTATCAATTTTATGAGTGCATCCGAAGATGAAATATTCTTTTCATCTATATCAAGCACGGGTTTTTGTCGAAACATTCCACATATAGTGAGATGCACGATATAGATTATAATTTTTCATTGAAAGTTTGAGTAATATCTGTCCTCCAAATGAATCTCGAGATCGTTCATCTTATTTTTTTCCCGCATCTCACGGGAGATACTGATCAAACGATATCATGTTGGCATGTAGGGGTTTTCGGGATCGGAAATTATGAATTTTTTGGCAAAATTCATAAATTCAAGATGGCGCACGAGTTTTGTGATTGTGGTACGATTCGATTCAAAATTGGTATATGGAGGTTTTCGGGGTCGGAAATTATTCTTTACCACTCGTTAGTAGAGTCACACTTTACTTACGGATTAATAGCTTGGGATGCCATATCAAATATCCTGCTGAATAACCTACAAACAATACAAAAATGTATTTTGAAAAGTATGTACAAAAAACCAAAAACTATACGATGAAACCGGGATTCTCAACTTACATCAGCTATATGCCAAAACTCTAATCATTAAACAATACAAGAACAAGAAAAACTGGAAACTCATAGAACATTGTCACCTCACTAGATATAAAATCAACTCCACTGTCGAGGCCGAAAAAACTATTGGACAAAAATGTTTCACATATCTAGGCCCTAAACTCAAGTTCAAGATCAAAAAATGGTTAATGACAATCCCTCAGAGCGCATTGTACAACTTTTTGAATATGAAAACCCAAACTATAAAATTGGAAAAGTAATTTTATTTGAATATATATGTATGTATTTCGTTACTTATATGTTATTATATGTATATATTGAAGTTGTTATGTCAACATGTAATAAAATGTAATGTTGCCCTAAATCTAATACTATTTTAACTACTGTGCATAGTACTTATGTTAATATTATTTTAGCTTGTTATACGAACACCTTCCATATTTTTTACTGAATACATTGTTAACATACCACATACAGCCGTAGGCTTGTGGTTTCTTTAGTTTATTTGTCAATAAATAAAATAAGTTTGTGTCGCGACATATATTTGTACTTATCATTCATACTTTTCAATTCTTTCAATTATTTCTTTCATTCTTTCAAATAAACACTATTATTATTATTATGCTGGGCATCCACCGTACATAAGGATGCAGGCAGCACTGTCGATCGTGTCGTGGTTTATTTAGAACCTATAAGCTTTTCGCTGCTGGATAAACATACGTTACCTTAAGCAGAGTGATATCTTTTGATGGCCTCTTCATTGAAGAACTGCTGAAAACTTACAGGGAAGAGACCTTGTAATAACGATGCTCTATTAGAAATGAACAGATTAAGGCGAACTAACTAAAAAGCGAAAAATAAAATAACTAATAAAAAACCTTTTTAAACACAAGCTTTTATTTAAGCCGTGTACTAAAACCTATAAAATAAGTTGAAGTAATCGCTGACAATGATTTAATTATTTTTTATTGAATTATTTGGTTTTCGACAAGTTTTTACTTACCAACCAATCATTGTCCAATGAAATTAATTGGTACCTACTTTTATCAATCCTTTGTAAAAATTAAATACTTTGACAAGTTCTTATTTACCAACCAATCACTGCCCAATCAAATTAATTGGTACCTACTTTTATGAACCTTCGCGCAACAAGCTTTTTGGAACCAAATAATTCAACAAAAAATAATCATTGTCAGCGATGACTTGAACTTATTTTATACGTTTTAGTACACGGCTTGAATAAAAGCTTGTCTTTAAAAAAGTTATTTTATTTATCCTTGATTCACTGCATCTCCATTGTTTTTATTTGATCAAATTACAACGTTTGCTTTTTGTAGTTGACAATGGACGACCACGGCATTAAATTATGAAGTTTTCAGTGTGAAACTGCCAGAAGAACAGGAATATCTAACATATTAAAAGACTTGTCTTACTCAATAAGACGATAATAGCAATCAGCACCTAACTTGTTCCTTACTTTTTAGTTTATTTTATTTATCCCTAGTCGAGTGAAAGGTTTGGAACATTATAATTATAGTTTTTTTTTCCGTAGTCGGGTAACAGTTTTTTAAACATTTTTTTTACATTCCTATATATATGTACTAGATGTCCGCCCAATAAATATACATTTTTGGTCAAATTTTCCAAATTTTCCATTTTCTGAAATAAATATCAACTTGGGAAGGTTAAACATAAATACGCTTTTTGGCATAATTTTTTTGGACGCTTCATTGAGATTATCCGGATCATTTATCGTTCGTCCTAACTGTTCTTTAATGAGCCGTTGCTAGATACATTTCAAATAAATGATGGATTAAAAAACAACTCTGCACGAACCTATTCAACAGGACTTCACACACCGTTGAGTTATGTGGTAGAAAGTGATATTATTATTCAATAACAAATTAAAACACAAATAAGAACATGTTTTTGTTGTTCCTTCTGATTACCAATTTACCGGTATCTTGATGATTAATGTTCGAACGCGTGAGCTTGAAGACTTTTTTCCGGTAGGTAATGGCTCTTTTAGTCAAATTATTTCCTGTTCGACTACCAAGCTGCTCTCATCTGGTATACATACAGTTTCTTTTAAATAATCTATTCAATCGCTTCTCACTGAAAATGATATAAGGAACGTAGATAATAGTTACTCAAATTGTAAATTATCTAGAGATTGCCATAGCGAAAACAAGGACAATGAAAAGTTATCTGAATTTTAGAAAATTGACGACGTTTCGACATTCATTTGACGTCTTCTTCAGGGCTACAAAGTCCGTATAGCATCAGTGCTATGTGTATTTTCAACAAAACGGAAAAAACCCCGATTTTCAAATATTATGAAGCATTCACATTATTATAATATAACGAAAGCATATTAAATCTGCTGCCCAGAAAAACAAAAGACAGTCAACTGAGACGTGCCTTGGCTGGAATGGAAACTAAAAGTTAGGAAACTCTTCAATAGAACTGTCAGGGGCACTGGGAAGACTACAAAGCAGCTCTCACTGAGTACAACAAAGAAAATCCACAAAAAAATTTATGGAGGCAGAGTTAACCCCAGCTCAACGCCTCCAGGAAGTCATCTCCAAAGAACATACCAACGGCATCGGTCTAACGAAAAATCCGATTGGAGGATATGCACAAAACCAGAAGGAAAGTATAAGTATACTCGTACATACATAATTTCCTGGATCCAAGGTTGCTGAAGACGAACCGCAAAGAGCTTACCGGGAAGAGGCTGTCACAAACCCCAACAGATCCAGCAGAAGTATAGTGGAGAAAACCTTTCAAATCGCCCGGATTTCACTTCGCCTTACTACAAAACGGTCTTGATATGATAGAGCCTTCCTGAAAAGGTTATTCAAGGCCAATTTCATTTTCAGTTACATACCTGGAGGATTGCTGCCGTGGTGGTCATACCAAAGACTGAGATAGATTCGGGAGTGCCACAAGGATCGGTTCTAGGACCAGTTCTGTTTTTATTATACGTTAATCCACTCTTAACACTTTTGGTGAACTAACATTATTTGCAGACGATACTACTATTTTGTGGAGGGGTAAGACCGTTGAAGATCTAAACGAAAAAATATCTCGGGATATAAAAATTGTCAAGTCCTGGTGTGATTCAAACCTTTTATTATTTAATATCACAAAAACGAATATAATCTCCTTTTAGATGTACTCTTCTAGATGTAACCTTCGAAAATGATATCATTGAGAATAAGGATTGTATCAGATTTCTGCGTTTGAATATAGAAAGAAAAGTTCGATATGCACATAAAACAATTGAGAAAAAAATTCTGCCGGATGCTATGCAGTTAGACTAATTTCTAGAGATCTTGGAGTGTCTACTGCTAAAACTGCATATTATGCTTTGATTGAATATCATTTGAGGTATGGTATACCCTTCTGGGGAGTGTGTAGCTTAAATTTACTTGACTCGGTCCTCAAAATACAAAAAAGAGCAATTAGAAATATTTGTAAAATTGGACCACGTGATTCATGCAGGCAACATTTCATAGATAAGAAGATACTGACCGTCGTTGCTCTTTTCATCTTGGACACCGTTTGTCTCGTAAGGAAACATATTCTGAAATTTGAAATCATTTCTTCTCATTATTCCACACTACAAAGCTCTGGAAATAATTTGAAATTACCCCTACCTTCGTTATTTATAACGGAGTTAAGATGTGTAATCATTTGGCAATCGAAGTCAAAGATTCTTTTTTTTTTTTTTATGTTCTGGTTCCCACGAAAAGGGATATCCTGTAATGTTCAGAGAACATCGTGGGAACCTAGGGAAAGAAGGTAGGAGTTGGTGTTCTTCTTAAATTTCTGAAGGTTGTATGCCTCGGGGAACACCTCCCTAGGCAATGAGTTCCAAAGCCTCGCTGTTCGTTGGATGAACGAGTCTTTGGAAAGTGATGTTCTGCAGGTCTCCAAAGTGACCACGAAGGGGTGTGATGACTGAACTTGACGGGTTAATCTCGAAGAGACTGCCAAAGCAGGAACGATTGTTGATATTTCAGAAGAGCATCGCCCATGAAAATATCTATAAAATAGAGACAAATCGCCAACTTTTCTACGGTGTTCCAGACAAGTGAGCGAGTTTGTAAGCGAGGCATCACCGACGAGACGAATTGCCCTTTTTTGGACAGAATCCAATAGCCTCAGGATATGTTTAGGTGCCGCACTCCAAATATGGGAACAGTATTCGGAAGTCGGCTTAATAGTAATACCAAGCATCGATATGGATGGCTTCAGTGGTATGGTTACTCCTGACAAAGTTATGTTAGGCACAGTGAGATCGGCTTTTCTAGAGAAAAGACATGCTTGTGTTTTGTTTGCATTGAATTCTACCAAGTTATTAGATCCCCATTCGAGAATTGTTGCTAAGAATAGAGAGTTTTACAAAAAATATAAAAAGACTACTGAGTACAAGGCCGTATTATATTTGTGACAAGCCCCTGTAACATAAGAACAAACTAAAACAAAGCGAATACCTGACAAAATTACTAAAAATATTTTCAAAATACTGCTAAGTATCTCACCGCAGCTCCGGAAAGCGAATCAGAAGAACATTTTAAGCACGCATTGAGCCTTTTCTATCTCCATATATCGATCATTGTATAATGAATAGAATACTCTTTATACAATGTATCGATGACATGTTTAACATTGATTGTTTAATTCAATATGTAATATATCTTCCAAGAAGTTGTTGGTGTTTTTTCAGTATGTTTCCAGTCCATCAAAAGTTCATAATATTTTCCATAAACTTCATGGAAAATAGTATATATATTAGGTAACTAGTGTTGAAAATAGCACTTTTCACACGAGGTGTGATAGTTTGTGAAACAAGTCATAGGCGACAGTAACACTAGTTAAACATATAATTTTTACGACTGGGTGAATATCTTTATTTTATTGTGCTTCGTAAATGTATCAAAGACATAAAATCAGTATTTATGTATATAACAACAGTAAAAAAATATACTACACAATAATAAAATTTTTAACGATCTAATTTTCTGGACTCTGAGGTATAAAAAACAAGATATTCAGAATACAATTTTGGAACAATGTATATGAAACAAAATCAAAAGATTGCTTAAAATGACAATCAATCATCAGATAATAGCTCCGAAGAAAGAGAAAAAACATGTTACTCAAATTTAGACAAAAATAGAAAAATGTTTTGTTATTTCTATAAATTCGTTAATAAGTTCTTTTTCAAAATTGTTGACCTATTATGGTTACTGATTCGAAATCAAAAGCATGCACGGATGACTTAGAGTGTTCTGCACATTAAATATGCAAAGCTACCGCTTGTTGAAAGTTTTATACCTCAACTATGCAACATCTCAGACGACGAAAACTTAAGAATCAGTAAAAAATACTATCAAAAATCATTTTTACACAAGATTAAAAACAAAAACAACAAAAATGTAATATCATCTACAAAATACCATGTGCTTATTGTGAGAAAGTATACATAGGACAGTTAGGCAGATACTCAAAAACCAGAATGATAGAACACAAAATATACTGCAAAATATACACAATCCATTGGAAAAAAATATCGTAAAGTCTTGCATGCCTTGAACGTCTTTGTAGCATTCTGATCGTACCTATATAAAAATATCTTTTAACGTTAATCTTGAAATTTATTGCAAACATTATCGAAAAAAAAACATTTCATTGACGAAATTTGCTACAACAAACTAAAAACTCAATAACTAATAGCGTTTCGTTCTTGATAATCGGAATGCAAGCAAAAATAATACCAGTGTCCTTTTTCGACAGTATGAACTAAAAAAAAACATACAAACTTATTAGTATTCTTAATAGTTGGGAGTGTTAATTTGGTTGAAAACGACGTAGCAACTTGCTGTAGGATGAGAACGGTTTTGATAAAACATATTTTTCAAATCCAAGAAGAAATATCTCCTATTGAAATTTAGAGAAAACCGCTATGAGGCTGATCTATTACTTCTGCAACGGTCATCATTCCTCACCATGTATAACTCTTTCTCGATGCTACATAATTCCCCTCAGAAATATATTTCTTTGACCATACCCAACTAAGACTATGTAATTCTATCTCTGCCAAATTCCCATACAATGGTTCAACTCATACCATTAATCCAAACGAGCTGTGCACAGTTTGTATCCAAGCTCAGATGAAGACACTGGAACACATGTTCTTTGATTTCCCCATATATTGTGTAATGAAACCTTTTTTCCTGAACTCCTTAACAAATATGACTACATGGCCCATGCTCTCGATACTCTCTCAGTTGATAACGCTAAAACCATTGCTTCGTACCTATGGAACGTTCCAAAACTTCGATCTTTTCTTGTCAATGAAGGAAAGTTATTCTGTGCTCACCAGTATAATACTCTCTACTATTAACTATTCTCTGTATTTGTTTCTTTTTCTACTTGTTTTTATTTTTATGATTGTACTCACCCAATACACAAACACTGCATATTCAACCCGTCAAGCTAACCAACTCAGGCTTCCAATACCCAATTCAACTTTGACACATAACTCACTTATACAGAGTGGCCACTTTTTTAATGGGATTGTATTGGTAACTTTTAAACCATAAGAGTTAGAAGGTCGGTCAAATGGAGAAAAAGTTGCATTCATAGAAGCATTGTCAAGCAGTTCATACAAATCGAGATTATCAGGGCTGGTTATTGAGATATCATAAGAAGAGTAAATTCTGTCATTTTGATTTTTCTTTTTTTCCCACTTTATTTCGAATATTATCAAGAAATGTCTCAGGAGTTTTTTATTCGACAGTAAATTATCCTCAATTTGACATAATCAGATTTTGTATCCAACGTTTCATACGCTCAACCTCATTTTTTTCAATACGGACCTGCATATTTTATGAGACTTTTCGAAATAACTTTCAGCGCTGAATTCAACGATGTATCATACAATGTCATTCAAAGTTGATTTTCAGGTGAGTTTGACCCTTATCCAAATTTCTTTGGGTCGGATCTGTATTACATTTAGGTACCTTTAGTTTAATTAACAACATGCAATACATTTCGATAAGAAAATCAACTTACTCATCGTCAACTGAATGGAACGTAACAGAATCAAAGCAAGAAACAAGTAATAATTATTTACAAATTTCAAGAGGTGGAAAACCTAATTCATAATAATTAAACGAAACTATCATTTAATGAAAGAAAAATCAAATGATTATTCGAAAGTAAATGATGAACATTAATGAAGTTAGTGTTCGAAATGTCCACCATTTTGTAAAATGCACTTTGCGGTTCTGGAACCCATACTTCTTATACATTTGCTTATTT
This sequence comes from Gonioctena quinquepunctata, assembly GCA_018342105.1. Lineage (NCBI taxonomy): Eukaryota > Metazoa > Arthropoda > Insecta > Coleoptera > Chrysomelidae > Gonioctena > Gonioctena quinquepunctata. The sequence goes on from JAFIRS010000255.1 coordinate 263,473, forward strand.
CGTCTCCTTGAATACCTTCCAATACATTCTCAATCTTCTCGCGAAGAATCTCTATTCGGGTTCGTAGTATCATAAATTTTATTTTTGAGATATCCCCACAAATAAAAATCCAGCGGATTCAAATCCGGAGATCTGGCAGGCCATGCTACTGGACCTCTTGTTCCAATCCATGAATCGGTAAAAGTTCGATTTAGATAGTCTGTGACTATTCTTGAGTTGTGTGGACCACATCCGTCTTGTTGGAACCATGGACTATCACGCCGATACCGTATAGGAAGATCATCCAACATTTCTTCTATAATTTCTACATATTTTGCTCCGGTTAGGTTGCCGTCAATAAAATAGGGCCCCAGTAATTTATTATTCAACAAACCGCACCATATGTTCAAAGAAAAATGATATTGATGTCTAACTTCATGAATTAAGTGAGGATTTTCTGTGGTATAAAAATGTTTGTTCCTTCGATTGAACATGCCAGAATTTGTGAATGTCGTTTCGTCTCCCCAAATGATATTGTGCGCAAAATTGTTGTTATTCCGCACCTTCCGTTGAAACCAATTACAGAATTGCAACCTTCTCTCAGGATCATTGCGATATAGTTTTTGCACGGCTTGGTATTTATAGTCATGGTATCCGTGTCTCTTGAGTATTTTATTAACAGCACTTTTTGATAAATTGCATTCACTGGCCATAGTTCTCGATCCTATTCCTGGATTTATTCGAATTTGGGCCAGAACATTGATGTCATTGATAGGCTCGTTTCGTCGTACATAAGGACCTCTAGGTTTGATGAATGAATTATGTGCAAGTAACGTTGTAGATAAACGTCGAAACATTTTAATATTTGGTGTTGTTCTTTCAGGATATAATTCACCATACCTTTGTTGTGCTTTGAACGAATGTCTATCTAGTTTTATGTACACTTCGTACATATCTCTCTTCTCTTCATTTGTGTATCTTACCATATCGAATAAGTTAAATTGAAATTACTCAGAAAAGTATTCAATGACAAGTTCTTGTGACACAATAATAAACGAAGTGACAAATAATATGACATGTCTTGTTATGTTCTTTTTTATCCACGGCCTACTACTTGAAAATAATACATTCAATAAACCTAGAGTTGTGTGTATGTAAGAAAAAACAAGTCTATCAACGATATCAATGTTCTGACCCAAATTCAATTGAACCCAGAAAAAAATCGAGAACTGTGGCCAGTGAATGCAATTTATCAAAAACTGCTGTTAATAAAATAGTCAAGAGACGCGAATACAATGATTTTAAATTTGAATACCAAGCCTTGCAAAAATTATATCGTAATGATCTCAAAATGAAGTTCGATTCTGTAATTTGTTTCAACGGAACAAATGACAAATCCAACAATAATGATTCCTCGCGAGAAGATTGAGAATGTATTGGAAGGTATTCAAGGAGACGAAATAAGCAAATGTATAAGAAGTATGGGTTCCAGAACCGCAAAGTGCATTTTACAAAATGGTGGACATTTCGAGCACTTACTTCATTAATGTTCATCATTTACTTTCGAATAATCATTTGATTTTTCTTTCATTAAATGATAGTTTCGTTTAATTATTATGAATTAGGTTTTTCTTCTCTTGAAATTTGTAAATAATTATTACTTGTTTCTTGCTTTGATTCTGTTACGTTCCATTCAGTTGAAGATGAGTAAGTTGATTTTCTTATCGAAATGTATTGCATGTTGTTAATTAAACTAAAGGTACCTAAATGTAATACAGATCCGACCCAAAGAAATTTGGATAAGGGTCAAAATCACCTGAAAATCAACTTTGAATGACATTGTATGATATATCGTTGAATTTAGCGTTAAAAGTTATTTCGAAAAGTGTCATAAAATATGCAGGTCCGTATTGAAAAAAATGAGGTTGAGGGTGGCCCAGAGCGTACGAAACGCTGGATACAAAATCTGATTATGTCAAAATGAGGATAATTTACTGTCGAATAAAAAACTTCCGTGACATTTTTTGATAATATTGTAAATGAAGTGGGAAAAAAAGAAAAATCAAAATGACAGAATTTACTTTTCTTATGATATCTCAATAACCGGCCCTGATAATCTCGATTTGTTTGAACTGCTTGACAATGCTTCTATGAATGCAACTTTCTCTCCATTTGACCGACCTTCTAACTCTTATGGTTTAAAAGTTACCAATTCAATCCCATTAAAAAAGTGGCCACTGTGTATAATGGTATTAAGATGTACAATAAACTCCCGCTAGAAATTGAAGAAACAACATCGCTAAAACAATTTAAAAAAAAAACAAAAAGCATATTGAGTGATAAAGCCTACTATAATCTGCAAGATTACTTTAATGACACACTGTGATATCCTAGTTCATTAAGTATACCAATCTTTTCATCTTTTTATATTATCTGTTTAATCTATATTATTTATGTTCTTTTATTGTATCATATTACATTTTATTAATGTTATTGTGAAAACTTAACTATTTACAATAAGCTAATGTCTGTTATAATTTTAAAATAAGCTGTATAAATTTTTTAAATTGACTGATTATCGATAATCTTACTGTATAACATTGTGTTTGTTAACAAGAGATAACTCTTAGCAACAATAAACATATTATCTCTCTCTCTCTCTCTCTCTCTCTCTCTCTCATACTTTTCTTGTTTTGAATACATTTTTTTTATCCATCAGATACCAGTTTACTGTAATCAGGTTAACATTATCATTATTATCTATTAGGTTCAACACACATCCACTTATTCATCCTGTTTAAAGATAACTGGCACTCTTGCCATAAAATGTATTTTTGAGAGGCAATAAATCTATTATTATTATTATTCTGAACAAATGATGCAAAGGTTGTATGTATTTATGTGGCTAAGGGTAAGGTATGTCAGGGTAGGTATGTGGCTCATCATTCTATGTGAGTTATTTTTCATTAAAATGTGTGTGTAGGGAAGGGAGGTTGAAGACCACCACCTTGGAATATTGTCGGAATTAAAACTATAAAATCACAGAACAGAAAAGTTATATTGAAAACTACAGCATATCGAAAAAAGTTGAAAATATATCAACGAATACGAAAGGTTAATTCTAATAAAAAAAATACTTGATAATTTCCACTTAATGGGGTATCTTGCAATTCAGAAGAATGTTGGATAGAAAATAGTCCGATATTACACAAATGAAAAAAGTTTCAATTACTCAGTACCCAGGCCGTTCAGACCTAAAATGGACGTCCTCAGGACGTCGGTTGCTATATGGGACTGGTTCTCACTCACATATATCGCGACGTTAAATAACAACGCATATTACAACTAAATCGTAGAAGAGACTGTCTTAAGCTAGCAGAGGTAATGCCTCTCTATAAAAAAGGAGATTCTAATGAACTTGCAAATTATAGAGCTATCAGCTTACTTTGTAGCTTTTCCAAAATCATTGAAATGAACGTTAAAAATCAGCTGAATTCATTCTTAACGCAGCATAACATTTTATCAACAAGCCAACATGGTTTTCGCACTAATATGGGTATAGAGACTGCACTGAATACCTTTCAAAATGAACTCGTCTGTAGATTAGACAAGGGTGGTTATGTGTTTGGACTATTTATAGATTTTTCGAGGGCTTTCGATGCGGTTGACCATAACATGTTAATTGCTAAACTCAAACGATATGGAATAAGAGGTATACCTTTGAAGTTCTTTGAATCATATCTCTTGAATAGGACTCAGTTTGTTTTACTCAACGGCACTAACAGTCCTTCCTATACCATCACACAGGGAGTTCCACAGGGATCTGTCTTGGGACCTATGCTTTTCAATGTATTTGCAAATGACCTCATATATTTTGTAGAAAATATTCCGAATATCAAGATTATATGTTACGCTGATGATACTAACATCATTATATCAGGCGACAGCCAACAATCACTGATCTGTTCTACAGAAATTGTATACGATAACATAATACAATGGTCAGAAAATAATAATTTCCTATTGAACCACAAAAAAACAGTGTTGACATATTTCGGGCACAGACGACAAGACCCACCTATAATATTTAAAGATACAGAAAAACAATTACTTTGTTCTGAAAACGTGAAACTACTAGGAGTTATTTTTGACAGGCAATTATCATGGACAGAGCATACCAACCAATTATGTAAGAAACTTCGAAGTGCCTGCTACAGCATCAAATACTTGAAAAATCATTGCAGCAAACACATTCTCATCACACTGTATTATGCCAATTTTCACTCCCACATGAGATATGGAATACTAAGTTGAGGAAACAGTGCTAATGTAAACAGAGTTTTTATTTTACAAAAATACGTGATACGCATTATTGGGAATATTGATAAGAGGACTAGCTGTAGAGAACTTTTCAAAAAACTAAAAATCCTGACATTATTTAGCGTATATATTCTGGAGGTGTGTATATATTTCTATAATAATTATAAAAACATTACAATGTGCTTGCCAAAACATGATCATAACACTCGTTACCGCAATATGTTACAGCCCAATTCTCACTGCTCCGCACTTTATCAAAAAAGTTTTTATTTTATGGGGTGCAAATTATACAACAAATTAAATCCGGATATAAAGTCAGCACCAAATGTCAGAATATTCAAAACTAGACTGAAAGAATTCTTAATTGAAAAGTGCTGCTACTCACTAGATGAATTTTGATAATTTTTATGGATGCATGTGTGTGTATGTGTACTTATTTATTTATTATATATTTTATTTTTATTTTTTCTTTTCCTTTTTCTGCGTTACTATGTAACAATTTTTATACTGTGTTATATCTCATAATTTTGTTATATGCATTCTGTGTTTTTGACATGTTTGTCCATTTATATTTCCTTGTGAATATGTAAAATGGTAAACGAATAAAGTATCTATCTATCTATCTATCTATAAAATGCGGGAATCCTTGAAATGCTATCGAATCATCAATTTCGTTTATTCTCCCATAATCTTGATGATTTGCGCAAGTATTTCAAACTGTTTGATATCAGATGTTAGTTATTACATCTCGTCGAAGATGCAAAGATATCCGTGTGACCTTCCCAAGTATAAAAAATTAGACATGAGAATATATGAAACTATTTTATTGTGTTTCACAGACTTCGTATTTCTTAAATATGTATTATTATGATAATGCGGCGGGCAGTTTGCAGTATTCGATTCCGCATTTGTGGTTCGATTTCAAGGTATGTTTCAATCGTATCATTTGAACAATATTTAAAGCCCAAATATTATGAATGCGACGAAAATTGATTAATGTTAAAAATCCATATCTAAAATTACCGTAACATACTGATAGATTATGTCAATATAGACATGGAAAACCGCGCCTAGCAGATATTCTTGAAATTGATATTACAGAGTTAACGCAAATTATGAAGTTAAGGATAATGAAATGCGTTTGATTATTATGTTGTTAAATGGTTTCGATTTCCAATAATCGTGATAATTTTCAATCAATCTGATGAAATTTCTAGTGATTTTTACACTGCCTATTCAATTCAGGTATAACATGTATCGATTTAGGTAGTGTATGGACCCTTTATTTCAATTTTAAGTAGTGTATGGATCCTTTATGTCAAATCTAGGTGGTGTATGTATCCTCTATTCAAATGTAGTAGTGTATGGATTATTCATTCAATAATAATAACAATTTTATTTAAGAAACGCACGGAAAGTGTATGGATGGGAAAATATAAATACTAAACAACAAGAAAGTGGAACACTATATACTCCAGAGAGTATAGAAGAATATTATAAATGGTAGAATCAGAAAAAATAAATCATGAAGAAGGTATCCCAAGTAGCACACAGAGGTCATAATTCGGTTGTACAGACGTCTACTAGACCTTTCGCAAAAGTCCATGACTTATGTCTTGTAATATGCTGAGACGTCGCTATGTATGCCAATACGACAAAAAGGCACACTCTTGCGACGTCACATCAACGTTATAAAGTAGTGGTAATGACTTGCCAATATAGACTTATATAAGCCAGTCGCAAAAGGGTCGTTCTGTGATCTTAGTGTAGTCATTATTATGCATGAAGGTATAATCTTTCTAATATAGTATTACAATATGTATACCATACAAAAGATTTTATATAATATCAATATAATATATAAGTCAGCCTTCCTTTACATGTTCATGATACTCTGTGACCATGATAGTTATCTAGATAAAAATGATTTTCATTTATGTGTCTTTAAGAATTGTTCTGAAACTCTAGTGACCAAGCAAATCCATTTTTACGATCAAAATCCAATTCTACTCATTTAAAATTCATGCGCCTCGAAAATGAAGAGAGATAAATATTTATTTTCATTTCAGAAAAAATTATTTCTTCAATTTTTCTCATTAATCGTTGAAATATGTATTAGAAAGACACTTGATTAGCACATCTCCAATGATTTTTAAATTGATATAACACCCAGGGTCCCATATTTTTTATTTTAAATATTTTTGTTCCAATATGGCTACTAGAATGATGTTATCAATCAATCGAAAAACATGGATGCCGTCCTTCTAGTGTCGAAAAGTTGTAATTACTCCGGTATGTACTATCATAGAATAGTTTACGAGTGTCTCAAAGACATCGCAATATCTTACATAAAAAAGTTGTAATGTAGTCGCTATGCCCACAAGTAGCAAGTTTTGTTGTACTATCGTCGTAACGCTATCAAAACAGAAGAAGATATACACTGAGTGCATAAGCATTCCGCTAGTTCCACCTAATGGAAAACGCTAAAAATAACTGACATTTACAATAGAGATTATTTTGATGTTGAATATTTCGGATATTTTTTATTTATCACTCGAAGTGCACATACATATTATTTATGTCTTTCCTTGTTGTGAAAACAATTGAAGGAACTGGATGAACTTCGTTTTTTTTTTGCAGAGTCCCGATATAGACTGATTAATTATTTCAGATGTTAATTTTGGGGTAGGCACTCATCCTTCCTCTTTATATTTTTCTATACGCTCCAGTTCTCTTGTAAGGCAGATTGGTTCTTTTGTTTTGGCATTTTAATCATTCATACGGAACTGAATATTCTACATACATAACACAATATACCTATCCAACAGAAATATCATAACCAACAAAAATAATGTAACCATAGATATATAATGTAATCATTACGACCAAAGTTCATCAGTTGACAAAACTACATTACATGAGTACAATATGTAATCGTAAAAACGTTTCAAAAATATATTCATTAGAACCACATATGTCATTGTCATAATAACCTCACAGCAACTGCTCTTAAGTTCTACTAAACGACATATACAATTTATTTACATACAAACCACAGTACAACTTCATCTCGAGAATTATTTATTGTATCAGGGTCTACTATCACTATTATATTCGAGTGTAACCCGGAGGCTCTTACTCTTTCAACACAAAAACAAGTGGGCTACAGCCATTCACGAAATTTGAATTTTGATTGGACAAGGACTAGAGAAGAATCTCCAGTCATTGCCATGGTGGTGATTCTCAAAAATAGCCGAGAAATAATTTTTGATCTGAAAGTTTTGAAAAATATTAATTTCTAGAGAGGATGCAGCTTTCACTACCCTGTATGGATTAATAAATAGCCCATCACTCCAGAGAGCGCCTGGGACGTTTAAAACGCGAAGGGAATTATTTATTGTACCCTCGTTATATCTACTACACGACGTCATAGCAACGCCTGAAGGTTATAAAACGTACATTAACTTTTTGGTTCTAAAACATACAAATACGTGGTCTTTAAGGTATAAGAAGTCATTATGTTAATTTTATGACTCTGTGCTACTTGGGTATTTCTTTAAATGAATTTGGAATCGTAATTTGCCATATGTTTTCAAATGGTCTGGTATATCACTGTAAATTTTTATTCCATTGTAATAAATAGATTTTTGTCCAACATTTGTCTTTATTTTAGTAATCGCTAGATTATTGGAAAATCTGGTTGGTAACTGTGTTGTTCATTATTAGTTTTGAATACCAAATTAGAATGCTTTTTTTTAAATTTTTTTCTTGGTTTATACAAATTAACTGTTGGTTCTCGATAGTCAAGTTTGAATGTACACTTGATGATTTTATTTTGAAGTATTTTCAATGGCTTGAGCAAAGAATGACTAGCTGAACCCCAAACAGAAATTAATTAAATTGGAATTTGGAGTAACTCACGGTAAAATAAAGGGTTTTGAGATATTCAATAGGTAAAAAAATTCTAATTTTGAAAAAAAAAATAATAGGGTAAATTCGTTTTCTTAATATTTCAATATGTTTGGATCACGATAAATTCTCATCTACATATAGTCCCAATAATTTCACTTTCATTACCGAATTTAATATGATTTTTCACATCAATGTTCGAGGATCTTTTTGTTATGAACATTAAGATGATTATTCAAAATTTAATGATATAAGCCATGAAGATATTTTTTTGAGGTCATGTATCATGTTATTTTTAGATCTCATGTAAATTTCTGCTACTATATATTATTGTTCTATTATCAGCAAACATTTTGATTTTTCCAGTCAAATCCAAGTCTGCTAAAGAGTTTATACCGGGTGTCAAAGAATCTATTAGACAAGTCCTAGCTTCTAGAATATTAGGGGTTTCAAAATGAGATTTGATATAGGTAAATGGTATGTGAGAAGGACTTTCCGGTCACTTCCGGTTTCACCGGAAATGGCTCCGGTTTTGAATTTTTAAACGGGACACCCTGTATATTTTAACATTTTTGGATTTCTGAGACAATTCTGGATCAGAATGTGACATTTTAAAGATTTTTTCACTTTGAGTATACATTATTTTGAAGAAAAATTAAACTGAAATTTAACGAAAATTAGGAAACTTTTACTGTCTGCTCATAAAGCTTATGTCACTGTCATTACCTAAGTGAGTGTTTTGTTTTCCAAAGAGACTTGATAAAATAACTGCAAAATATTATGCAGCATGGCTATCCATGGCACACTGGACAAAAGTAAATAAATTATTATCCAGTATTTTCCTTAGTAATATTTAATTCATGTTCTTATTTTAAATCCAATCGCAAATCAATTAGTATCGTTAGATTCGTCAAAAATTCCTTTTTTCGGAAAGTGCTTGTCAAAAAATGGTGCCATTTGAAAAATAATAGTAAGACACGAAAATGTAATTTTGCAACTTGTCTTATTCCTATCTATTATACTATCACTAAAACTTTGCGATTGTTATTTTCTGACATCACCTGAGGTCCTCAGATTAGTTTACGTCCAATCATGGCCACCTAGATGCAATATTAAAAGTGACTCTAAAAAAATGAAGTATGCGTAAAAACTTTTTAAATTGTCACATTCTGATCCAGAACTGTCTCGGAAATCCAAAAATGTTACAATATACAGGGTGTTCCATTTAAAAATTCAAAACCGGCACCATTTCCGGTGAAACTGGAAGTGACCGGAACGTAGAAAATATGCGAAAACTCTCCTCTTCACATACCATTTACGTATACCAAATCTCATTTTGATACACCTAATCAGTTATAATATCCATGGTTGGTTGGTTGGTTTAAGACTGACGAGCCAGAGACAGGGTTGGCACTTAGCTGCCCTTGACACTGCGACCAGCTGGGGTCTATTGTATCACTCTGTCGTCAGTGGTTCCTCATTCAAACAGGTTTGTGCCTTTGATTAGGTTTAGAAGCCTGTTGATAAGGTTCTTCGGATTCATGCCCGTTTCCGGGCCGATCCCTCCAAAGATTCTGTGTCGCCCACTACTTAGGGCGTCATAGTCGAAGATTGAAAGACAAGAGTTAGACCCGAAGCCTCCTCTTGTCTCTGATGACCCATTCTTCAGCATCTATCCCATGCCTGGAGTTATTGATTATGCGAAGTAAACTTTCTTAGTTATTTCACAAATGGCTTATTTTCAGTAGGTGTCGAACAATTATCGCTGATCTCCTCAAGTTAGGTTTAGGTTGTCTGGTGCCTTGAAGTGTGATCCAACTGAATCTCCTCGACTTCATATCCCTATCGGTTTGTCTTCACTGGAACACAGGTTGTTATTTATCTCCATCACCTGGGTCCTGCAGTGTGTAAGGCAGAGCAAATCTAGAGAGTGCCTATAATAAGTTTTTTTATACCAAGGCCAGTTCATCCATCCTCGGCAAATGTACTTACGCGTGTTCCATTTTTAGGCATTTGGTTGAATCTGGAGATGAGGTTTTGACCATTTCTGTCATATGGAATCCTTCACCCCGTTTCAGCATACCATTTAACGTTTCCGCAAATCTTTATTTGATGAACAGTTGACCAAATCCAGCTATAATATCCATACATTAGCTAGAAATTGAACAGAATTTAAAATAAAAGTAATTGAGTAATGAATTTGATGACATCACAAAAAAAATTGTTAATACTTCAATTGATACTAGAGTCTTTAGGGTTCCATTATTTATATACAATTTAACGAAGTTACAGAAACTATGTGCATACTATTACCCATCTCGAAATATTCCCGTGGTGGAAATAAATGCATCAGGAATTACATGGCAACACTGCTAGATGTGAACTTGGAGTAAAATGCGATATATGAAAGTCAACTGGAGCAAGTGATATTGTCAACATAACCGTTAGATATATCGGAAGTCAATGCTGAAAACTGTCAAAAATATCTATGAAAATGCAATATATACAATGTACGGTGGTTTTTAACATATTAGTGTTAATATATATATATATATATATATATATATATATATAATATATATATACGGAGCATCTAGTACGTTAGATATATATATATATATATATATATATATATATATATATAGTGTCTAATCTAACCTCTTGTACACCCGTGAATGACGAGTGTATAATGTCATTTAATAACGAATTAGTGGTTAAAAATCTGAAAAAAAAATTGTTTTGTTCTTTGTAAAATTCGACAAATTTTGGGTAGCGCCTAAATTCAGGTGACCTACTCAGAGGAAAACTTTGGCAATTGCCGAATGTAATAAACTTTTAAACATTTAACTCGACATTTGAATAATGCAGAATTTTGAACTGTGTGGTAAATGTATAGATTGCAGGCTACCTGAGATAGGTATTCAATTTCAAAGTGAAGAAAACATCTAACCTTGTTATATCCAAACTGGTGATGATTTCTAGTTGACTTCATACTCTGCTTTGAGTCACTTATCATAACTATCACTGGTAAGAAACAAACGACAAACACTATTTAAAAAGGGAAACATTCGCAATTGCATATTGTTTTGAAAAATCACAGCCATTGTAATGATTCAGACATCAGGTGAACTGAACACTGTTGCCAAGCAAGATTCTCGAATGCACGGTTTACAAACAAAAGTTTGTTAGATTTTACTAGTGTTTTCTGATTAGTTGGTGAATAAAAGATCGCAACCACTCAGAAAACAGTACGCGATGTGCTGGATGATTAATTTGAACATTATTGTCTTTTTCTGGCTCTTAAAACTAAACACCGAGCTGTTCCGTGCGTATTTTGAAGTGTAGATCTGGCAACAACGCATCCAACGACGTTTTCCGGCTCTTCACGCAACGGGGCGCGAACGAAGGAAACCGATCGTGACGATCGTGCGCAATCGACTAACCACCATTACAAATTGAGGAGCACAACACAAAAACATTAGTCGAGTTCGAAACAATCGAATGAATTAGACGTCACCCGAAGATGAAATATGTAAATTTGCCGAAACGTCGTGAAATCGGACCTTTTGAGGACCAAGAATACAGAACGCGGACAGAAACCCGAGAAACTATCTCATATATATATATATAAATAAAGGTCTGATTCAGTCAATTCATATAATTTGTCCAACGACGTTTCGACATGGTATTTGAGTTTGAGACATATTTAAACTTAACATAATATTAAAATGTATGCACTAAAATATTGTGCTAAATATATGCACTTAATATTGTGTTAAGTTGAATATGTCTCAAACTCCATATCTTAATTTTAGTGTTTCAACCTGATGATGACAAATACCATGTCGAAACGTCGTTAAGAGAAATTATATGAATTGACTGAATCAGACCTTTATGCCGAGAAATTGAAGAAAATATATATCTATATATATACATATATATATATATATATATATATATATATATATATATATATAATATAATAATAATAATAAAGCGGTTTTATTCATCATTCTAGTTAAAAATAAAAGAAAGGTACAGAGTGGCAAGAAATAATACACATAGTAACAATAAAAATAATAACTCTAAATTTATATATAAAATTTGAAATGAAGATAGATCAATGAGTTACCTAATTGAACAACAATGGAAAAACATTATAGTAAATTCAACAAGAACATCCAAAATTGGGTAGCAGTCATCAACGTCTTAAAGAGAACTGAGTATCTCTTAGTGAAAGTTTCAGCCTTTTTTTGAAATTGGATAGCGTGTAACACCTAAAATCATTGGGTAACTGATTGTACAATTTGGCGGCATTATTTGAATAACTTCTGGTAAAGATTGCAGAGGAGTGAGGGGGGATAACAAGTAAGCATGTTCTGAGGTTGTTTATAGACGAAAACATGTTTAGCCTTTCGAACAAATATTTTGGAGCTTTGGCTTCAAGTATTTTGTGTGTGAATGAGAGTATGTGAAGAGTCCGAAGATCGTCCAATCTCAGCCAGCCAGAGTCTTCCAGTGCAGCACTAATATGGTCAAATTTGCGGATACCGTAGGAGAATCGTATACAAGAGTTTTGTATTCTCTGAAGGCGATTTTGGTCGTATCTAAGGAGGGCAGATCCATAGATACTATCACAGTAAGACAACTTTGAGCTTCAGGTGCTTAGAAAGTAGATGTCTATTTGGAAATAATTGCCTGAGTACATTGTAAGATGCTTGAGATAGATGGCTGACGTGTTTTGAGAATCTTAGAGGGGTGTCAATCCATAGTCCCAGATTTTTGCCTCCATTAACTACAGGGATTATATATCGTATCCAATATTAATTTTCAGTTCATCACGAACTTCCTCCAATTTCTTTGCGGAGCCAAAAAGCATAACCTGTGACTTCTTAGAATTCAAACGTAAGTTATGAGCTGTGGAAAAGTCATATAAGTTATTCAAATCATTATTCATATAATTTTGAGCAGCGGTGAGATTAAGACTATTGAAAGAAATATAGAGTTGGGTATCATCGGCGTAGTGATGTATTCTTGCATTTTCAATGATTTCATGGAAATCGGAAATATATATGGAGAAGAGAAGAAGTCCTAAAATGGAACTCTGGGGAACACCGAAATCCACATTCAACGAATCTGACTCGATGCCATCCAAAACAACACGTTGGGTACGATTAGTTAGATAGTTAAATATGAGATCTACGGCCCCGTTAGAAAAACCAAAGTATCTGATGAGCTTGGAGCAGAGTAAGGAGTGGTCATGTCATGAAATGTTTGTTTACCTAGCGAATGAGATCAAAATTATTCCCAATAAATTAAATGTTACTGTTCAATATTGCAAACCACCGCAAAGAAGACGCCACCTATTAACTGTATTCTAAAACGTCAAGATGGTGACATTGATTTCCTACTATCATTGTCTAAAGATCTACTATTAAGTAGTTTATTCATGTATAATATTTTTACTATTCTAATGTTTGTTAAGGCAATTAAATTTCAGAGATTTGACTTCAGTGTATTCGAGATGGCTTCAGAGGCCAGAAGTTTTAAGTATTTGCTCTGTCCATCAGTGTGTTGATAGTACTTCGATTAAAGTATATATCTCCACTCTTGACTATTTGTCTATTGAAAATAAACATTTGCTTGGAATGTAACAGAATATCCTCAATATCGAGAAACTCATTTCAAAATGGATGTGTTTGCAATGAGCATTTCCCGAAAAAACAAATTTTCCCAAGAGAGAATGTATTTGTGGTTATATGGAACTTTTGAATTAAAGAGCAATTCGTTCTTAAAAAATTACACTATTCTAGATCACCATCGGGATACACTGAAGTATGTTGATTGGGTGAGGAAGTTTTGGACATTAATTAACATCTATTTTCAGATCGTCTAGACCCTCGATACCTTTTATGGAAGATACTGATGAAGAAAAAGAGTTTTTCTATGTTGAAATAACAAATTTGGGATTCAGGCGTGATTAGGTTGGTGTGGTGGCGACGTCTATGATTTGTACTTCTAAGTAACAAGATGGTGATGTTGGAGCGCCTCTGGTGGTGGTGGCGGTTGTTAATTTCTTATACATTTGGGAATTCATGATTGTTCTGCCATCTATTTCTTAACGTCAGATCTAAACTTGTTGACGTGATTAACGGCTGACGTTTGACATTAGTGACGTTTTGGTTCAGTATGTTTTGTTTTTTTATTTTAATACGTGGTTATTTTTAAGTTATACATATTTTGCACCTTTAATTTTGTTTACAACACAAAGTTTGTTTAATTTTTGTATTTAATGTGGGAACAAATCCCCTCTAAAAAAACTATGACTTCCAAGCACTTCTGCTTGAAATGGACCAGATTCCAATCGAACATTTTGAGTGCATTTGAAAGTCTGCAGAATACCGAAGACCTCGCAGATGTTACGCTGACATGCGATGGAATCAACATCAAAGCTCATAAGTTCATACTTTCTGCTTGTAGTCCATATTTCAGAACAATATTCAAGGTAAGTGGCTAGCTAACAAAAATATGTTTTGCAGTTTCTTGAGAGAGAAGAATCCTGTTTTCAACAACATTCTTATCCACACAAAGGAAAAAATGCAGTTTAGGGAGAATCCACAGATTTCAAAAACATATATTTTTTGTAAATAAACACCCACAACCTTTTATTCAAATATGCTAAAAAGTAAAAAAAAATCTTTGGTATTTCCGTGAGTTATAGGTTCAAGAGCTTGTCGTGCAAAATTTTCAGTTCAAATACAAAAGTGACAAGCTTTTGAATCTGTAACTCACGAAATAACCTACGTCACACATCCAAAGCATTTTTTTAAACTTTTTAGCGCATTTGAATTAAAGCTCGTCTTCAGAAAGGTTTTTTATTAATCATTTTATTTTGTGCTCTTTAGTTAGTACGCCTTAATCTTTGCATTTTTGTTAAAACATCGTTATTATGAGGCCTTTTTCCTGTAAGTTCTGAGCTACCTAGTTCTTCAGTGAGGAGACCATCTAAAGATTAACTCTTCTGCCTGCTTGGAGCTGCCATCTTCAATTAATGAAATTTGACAAAAAATCGATAATATTCTACTAAATTCTTATCTCCGACCTCAAAAACCCCCACATACCAATTTTAAATAGAAACGGTCCATAATCACAAAACTCGTCCACCGTCTTGGAGCCCCTGTCTTGAATTTATGAATTTTGACAATAAATTAATAATATCCGACCTCAAAAATCCTTGCATACCATTTTTTAATAGAATCGAAATATAATTACAAAACTCGTACTCCATCTAGAATTCATGAATTTTTACAAAAAATTCATATGCTCCCATCCCACATACCAATAATCGCACCATAACAGAGATCGTCGGCCATCTAGGAGCCGTAATTTTAACTAAATAACTTCACTATGATTTTTACAAAAAATTGGATTACAAAACCCACATGTGCTTCGCTATACTATAGCTTTTTCAAGTGAAGATAAACAGTTTATCTCCACTTGAAAAGGCTATAGTATAGCAAAACACGTGTTGTGGGTTTCAAACCAATTTATGGTGAAAATCATAGTGTGTGTTTTGAGTTTACTTTAAAATCTAATGTTTTTACGATCGTAAATATCCAGTAATTAGACTTGCAAGATTTGGGACATGCCGTTTGATGAAATTATCGTATTTTCGGCCACAGAAAACACTCAACCTTTGCCGTTCTTTCAACAAAACCCACACACACACACACACACCCTTATTCACGGGTCTCTAGTACTTTTTTCTATGACAAAAAATATCCACTTTTCTTCAGATTGTAAATACATACCACGATTCTTACTTTTACCCACCGAAAGCATAGTAATTTTTATACGACGGTCCAAAGTCAAACGCCACAATAGCTGCATTTTGTTGACCCCTCAATCTCTAGATTAGCAAACATCATAACATTTAAAAATCTGAATAGTAATAACTATAACACAAGAAACTCAGCGACATTGGAAGTACCAGCATATAGACTATCAAAAACTTAAATGAGTCCAAAATATATGGGAATCAAACTGTTCAACAAATTACCAACCAATATGAGAACATCACCAATAAAAACTTTTAAAAATTACATAAAACTCCTACTCTTGGAAAAGGCTTTCTATTCTGTGGATGAATACTTAAACTGCAATCTTGAACTAAGAACTCTAGAAGTACTCTAAGATTTCTAAGGTTCTAGGGCCCATGAATATTTGTACTATGCTCTATGTTATTTGTTTTGATATGTCTTAAAATGATTTTGACCTATTCTATATCATGTGCCTGATCAAAAAGGACTATTAAACATTTGTTTTTTTTTATTTATTACATAGAATAATTGTTAAGTTCAAATAAATACATTTTGTACTTAGTGAACCCATTTGTGTGTTTCAATACTATTTTATATCTACAATATTTTATATCTAGACTTTTATATTTATTTATACTATTTTTATTTATATATTTGTCATGACCTATATCATTGTAATGGTCCACTGGATGAATAAATATTCTATTCTATTCTATAGCCCAAGATACGCCTTCGGCGTAGATGCAGAAAAACGGGCCTGGTCAATACCTGACCTAACTTGGCTAACCTTGCCATCGAAGTTGAATGCAAGCCAGCCTACTTTACAATGTAACGCTTCGCTCTGCTCGCGGACACTTCGCTCTGCTCGCGGACACTTCGCTCTGCTCGCGGACACTTCGTTAGCTGTGACTTTTCTCGTTTTTTCGGAATTATTATTGAGGCACAATAGTGACAATCAGTCGCTAGATGCAAGTACATGCAATGTCTCAGATGTCGACCAATAGATAACAACTACGCCAATTAATTGAATGCTCATGATTGGCTGTTTCTTCTTCCACAGGCAAATACCGCGTGACAACGATATCACTGGCATCCCTATTTAGCCCTTTGTTTTTGCGGATATCAATATGAAACTAGACACAGTTAATATAGTCGTCAAATGTCAATTCGACTTCCGGTTTGGCCGACATCATTCTTGATTTTAAATAGAACACCCTGTATTTTATTGCACTTTCCGATTCCTGAAAAAAATCTGAATAGATTAAAACTATTTTAGTGGGGTTTTATAGCGACTTTATTTTTTTAGACCAAAGTTTTGTTTTCAATCTAGGGTGCTGCGCTGAAATTAGAATCATCATAAATGACATCAAAAGTAATGGAAAAATACAAATTTTACCATTAACCAACAATTTAATGACTGGGTGCATTTTAATCTTTCAAAATTACTTTATTGAATACAACTTTTTGAAACCAATCCTACGGTATTTTCATACCTAAAATCCGTTTGATTCAACTGGGGGTATGCTAAGGGGTGGTGCCATTAAACCGCGGCCTAATTGGAATTAACGACATAAATGAAAAACAGGCTAGGTTTGACTTTTTCAACAGCACAGCAAGTGAAATAAAACACCAGATATTAATGTGTTATTTTGTGATGTTAGATGACTTTATTATTATTTATATTATATATTGATTTTTATCTATTACTCGCTGCATATCAGCACTTATTAGTTAGTACTACTCTGTGATTGTTAGATTATTTTACTATTTACTTTACTATTTTTTGCATATTTGCACTTACTAATTAGTACTAGGTTTACATTTAAGTTTTACACTGTGTACATCTCATTGGGTAATAACCTGTTTGTATTGCAGTATAAATAAATCTATCTTTATAATTAAAAAAACGACATTTTGCAATAAAGCAAATTTGAAAGATTAAAATTCACCCAGCCATTAAATTTGTATTTTTCCATTATTTTTTATGTCATTTATGATAGAATTATCAGAATTTCAGCGTAGCATGCTAGATTGAAAACAAAAATTAGCCCTAAAAAATAAAGTGCTATAAAAACCCACTAAAATAGTTTTAATCTATTTAGAATTTTCTCAGGAATCTGAACAGGGTGTTCCATTTAAAAATCAAGAATTGATGTCATATCCGGCCAAACCAGAAGTCCGAAAAAATCGTCAAAAACGTCAAAATGTGGCATTTGACGTCTATAGTAACTGTCGAGTTTCATTTTGATACCTGCAATAACAAAGGGCAAAATAGAGGTGCTAGTGATATCGTTGTCACCCGGTATATTAAATCAAAAGGAGACATTTAAAAATGGAATAATTTTGTGACCGTCAAGAATATTTTTTTATTTTCAAGCTTCAAGAGAAAAGAAATATCCCATAAACCAAAAATTTTGGTGATACACATATTCTCCCTAAACTGCATTTTTACCAAATAATAATTTTGTATTTGTTTTAGGAAAACCCATGTCCTCACCCCATAGTCATTCTGAAAGATGTATCCATATGCAGACCTTATGGCCATAATAAATTTCATGTACCATGGCGAAGTGACAGTAACTGAAGAACAACTTTCCTCGTTCCTCCACACAGCCGTTATTCTCCAAGTACTAGGCTTGATGAACACTGACGAAGCTTCTCAAAAAAAGCAATATACCCCTCTGAAAAAACCCAAAACCACCCTCGAAACCCAAGAATCTCCCCAGAAGAAAGCGAAGCTCAGCCCAAAAACAAAGAAACCAGTCTCACCACCGGGAAATGCAGAAGAATCTCACAACGAAGTACATAGATCAACGCTAACACAATTCGAAGTTGTTGAGGTTGATAAAATAAAGACTGAAGAGGAATCTGGTGCTAACAACGAGTATGACGTGAGCGAGAATGTGGAGGTTGTGGTGGGAGAAAAGGCTGATGCCCCTGGATCTATCCTGGAGGCTGCTCTAGAAGTACGGGATAAACCTAGCAGTATTTTGGAGAGGTCTCTGACTGCTCAAGCAGGTATGTTGAATTTATGTGGAATAACATGTATAATTTTTCATGAATCTTTATATACAGGATTTACTGTACTAACATTCTTTAAAAAACTACAATAAATTTATTCTAAGTTTGACCAACACTTTTCTACCTGTGTGAAAGTTACTTGAGTTTGTTTCAAGTCAATATACCAAATAGTCTTCTTTTATCGGTATTGCTTCTATCAATGTATATTCTGCTTTGGATTCACTTTCACTACATTTTCTTGTAAATATTTTGGGGGCAATTCAATTCCTGATTTTGAAAATTCTAATAAAAGCTAGGCAAAGGAGAAAATATTCAAAGTGCATCCATTCTAATTGCTTCGACCTATCTGTTTGGGTATTAGTCTTCTGCAATTTAAAATTGGGCACATGGCTCTATTTTGGAGTTTCTGTACACAAGCTCATTCATTTTTATTCAGTAGGTACAAAATTGTTGAACAGTAAGTGAAATGAGGTAGCACCAATTAATTTTAAAGTAATCATTTGGTCTATCTTGATAAATATGGGACACAGCGAGATAAATTATAACTTTTAAAGGATATTTTGTTTGTCGTACAGGTGGTATGTTTTTAAAAATGTTCTTAAATTGGTTCATCAGTTCTACCATATCAGAAGCCACTATTACCTCAAACTTTAGATTACAAAAGTTTATGTAGCATATCTGCGTATCTACTACCATAGACTTGGTCTTCTCTACAATATTTAAATATTTAGCACAACTCCATCTGTGAATAGTTTCCAAAGTTTTGTTGATACTTACTATAAATTTCATGTGATCATTGCAGGAGAAGTAGATCAGTGTCTCATCTGCAAAAATATGAACTGGGCACTATCCTATCATACATATCAGAAATTATAGAGGACTCAGAGTACTCCCCTGTGGTACATCTTGGTTACATTCTATATTATCTGATTTCAAGTTTTTGTATTCCTGTTCAACCATTTCAAATCTATTCCTCCTATTGATATTGATAATTTTGTAACAGCCTATTCCTGTGTACTGTTTTGAAAGCTCTTTAAAGATCCAAGCAGCAAAGTTTTTTTCTAACTTAATTTCCCAGTAATCCAATACTCATTGAATCACTGTTTCACAACCGATACTCAATAGTTATTCTCTTTAATGTAATCCACTAAATGGTTATTGACTGCTTTTTCAAGTACTTTTTTAGCAAAGCTCAACACGTTTACTGGTCTTAGATCAGAGGCTTTGTCAGAATTTGTTTTTTAGCAGGCACACCTCAATATTCTGTCTGTGATATTTTATAACCTATTGTTTTGCAAGGGGCCTTTTCTTGTTTATAAGCTGCCAACTCTACAGTTATATTCACGGAGAAGAATGAGAATATGTTACAGAGAATTATTCAGTCCATTCTTGACAATCTGTCTTGCTTATAATCAAGCCAATCTCTATTCACGAAATAAGAGACGAAATGCTCATAAGAATATACTGATAAATATAATAGAGTATGTACTACAAACTTAGTAAAATAAATAGTGTTGCCAGACCTGACTCTTTTCCTATTCTCAGTCTATTCAACTATAACCTTGGGAAGTGTTGGAAAAAAGTTAACAAAGCCATTCAGCCAATGCGGGATAAGTCTATGAAGCTATAGAAGATATTTAAAGTAATAAGAATGTTGTGTGTTGTAAAGGATATGTAATTGAAGAGCATATTAAAGTTAATTTGGAAATTTTGATACCAACCAGAGACCTGTTTTCACATATAAATATGGAAAGGATGATTTGGTTTTGGTAATGTTTAGCAATAATCATACCCTAAATAAAATAAGATATGAATATTTTAACTAAGAGAAAGTTCATAAACATTCTGATCATTGCCAAACAAAATCTACCCGATTGAGGAAATATTTATCTTATCAATAACACATTTACTCTTAATTGATCCCAAGAATAAAAAAATAGTAAAATGTGCATTGCTTCATATTCACACATAAGAATGTTCAAATAGTTTTGTGAAAGTTAAAAGCATTTTTTGCAACCTCAAGGACTCAATTATGGCTTTAACGGTAGTATCAGTAGTGACAGTTGGGTTTCTTCTGTTGATAGTCACAATTGTTCGCATGATAACTCCCAATAACTCCATAAAAGAATGTTGAAAAGTCCTAATAAAACTTGTGAATTGGGAGATAATATCAATAGCGCTCAAGTTTGTCTCACACAAAAATATGTTATGTTAAAACAACTATCCATTGCATTTTGTGCAATATGTGGTAAAACAGTTTGTGGGAAGGTTATCATCATAGCTGCTTATAGACCTCCCAATGGTGATTTGAATTAGTGTTTTACTATTTATTGCAGACATTGAAGAATACTGTGAAAAAATATAAGAATATAATTCCAAGTGAGGATTTCAACATTGATTACCAAACAAATGAAATATTTTTCTCATTGTTATGAAATTTAATAGCCCAACCAGATTATCAGATCATATATTTCATGTATGAAGTATTTGGTGAGAGAATGTTGTGAATGAATAAGTAAAGACTTGGTGAATTCAAAACTAGACTAAATGCTATAAATAGGTTACCCTTATTATATAATACGACTAAGGGTTTATCCTTGAACCCGTTTCCTGAGGTTTCATTGTATTACGCCCCATTTTTTTTTCACTCAGATCTTTTCAGAAAAAAGTTAAATTGATTGAAGTCGTTATAGCATTCAATAGTTTATTTATTACTTTAAATGCATTTGTTTTTTGTTCTCAAATATGTGTTAGGCTCTGGAATATTGAATGTTTGTTTTTTGTATTTTATTATTGTGTATAACAAAATTGTGCTTTTCTGTAATTCGAGATTGAATTGTTTTATGACACAACTTTTATGAGTTTTTCTCTACAAGTTTCGGTGTTATATCAAGAATTTAGGGACCAACTGATTTATCACCTACCACATAATAACACTCATTATAATAAACCACATGATAATAAAATTCATAACAATGACGTATATGCTCTTGTTAATCATACAATTCTTACTGAAGCTGAATTAATAATTATTAATATTATGTACATCTTGCAGTTTCCACAGAGGGATAATTTTTATCATTTTCTTTAACTTCAAATGAAAAATACACCCCAAAACTCTCAGTAATTTTTTATTCTCTTCACAGGAAGATCACCTTCTTCAGTGCCTTATTCAAGTGACAAAATTTGTGCCATTCAGGACATGCCGAAGACAATCTTCATACCACGCAAGCCCCCAGAATTAGATATCGATAAAAGAGCCCCGAAATCTTCATCAGAATCATCCAGTCCGTCCACTTTTGAATATCCTTCGGAGTTTCTCCAACAACGCATAAAGACTGAAGACCATCCGGAGAATTTTGAGGTAGTTGATATTTTTTTCATTGTTGCACTCTGTTCGTATTCAAAGTAAATAGAATTCGGGGTATAAAAACTATCAAAGTATTGATTTTTATTGGCCATTCCATTAATGTAAACAATATTTTTCGTCAAAAGTCCTTTTAATCTGTTTGCCTGCAATATACCTATAACTTTCCATTATGACCTTTAACCAATAATGAAGCCATTAATAACCACCAACTAAAAAAAACTTGAAAGAAAAATTTAATTATTCCATAAAAAAAACAATTCAATTATGTGGCGTGTCTTCCATCGTCATCGATAAACCGACAGGTTCAGCAAACAAAAACAATATTGCTTTTCTCATTCTGGATACTAAATAATTTTTTTATACAAGAGATATATGATATATAGATTGTTAATCAAGGGAAATGATGTAAATTTGTAAATAGATTAATATAAGTTTGGTATTTGTTTTATTGTTGTAGTTATTTTCAGAAGGAAACATTATTTAATTTGCAATCATTATTGAGTAGGGAATTTGAATTTTTGTCCCAATTTACAAAGAAAAATTCTGGCACATTCAAATTCAAAATTTCTAAAACCCTGTGCTTGAAACATAAATAAATTTGAAACTAGCAAGGCGGTCCAAAGAACTCCATACCGCTCTTCACTGAATAGTCTGGGCATTCTATTACAACAATTAACTTGTTTAACATTACATTGGCGCCCAACATGGGGCTGGAGTATTTTCGTCGCTAGTCATTATTTCGTTGTTTTTTTTTTGTTAGTTTATGACGCCAGAAGAGTTCAAAGAGATGAGCATTGCCGCGAGAATAACGGATCTGCAGCCTCACCACAGTTCGCAGTGCGGCAACTGTCCGCACTGCGGGAAAGTCTACTCGAACCAGTCCGCTCTGAAGTACCACGTGCGATTGGTCCACTCGGATCTGACCAACATGTACTGCTGTCATCTGTGTCCAGAGTCGTTTGACTATCGGGAGGGGTACAAGAAACATATGGCCGAAGTGCATCTTATTAGGAATTAGGTTTACATAGTTTATTTTTGTTATTCTTTTGTAATGTTTTTTATGTTATTCTATTTTATAAAGTGGTTTTTGTGATTGTTTGGGTTTATTTTTTATTCTTTGCATTGGGTTCAAGTCTTGTTTGTTTGATTGCAATACAACACAATTTGGGGAAAAATTCAGCAACAACGTATTCAAGTGGTGGTTTTGAGAGTGATTACCACTCTCACTGATGAGATAAAACTTTTTATAATCAAATCTTACAAGTTAAATTTGACCCATTTCTAGTTGTCCAATTACGTGAAATTTGGCAGGCGTTCATAGTTCCCGTGACAATGTATTATGTAATTTTTGTTAGAGAAAAAAACGCGGATATAAGATGGCGGACGAGATTTGTGCTTATGGTCCGATTCGACTCAAAATTGGTATGTGGGGGTTTGTAGGGTTGAAGATTATTAATTTTTTGTCAAAATTCAGAAAATCAAATTGACCGAATAGAATATATTTCAAGATAGGTACATCCTAAGATTAACAGATCCAACTGAATTAAAATTTGTCTAAAATTAATTGAAATCTCAGACAAGTTACTACACATACTTATTTCAATACAAATAAAATAAAATTTTACCTAAATCACAGCAAGTTTTTTGTTTCAGGTACTCCTTAAGCATTTTTTTTTAATTTTCTAACAGTATCACATTCTTTTATATTTTGTGGAAGAATAAAGTTTTTTTATATGGACCTCAGGGCTATGTTGGTTGGTGTCTACAAAACTTTTATTGAAAAATGTTTAAAGTAGTTCTTCATAATTATGGAATACAATTTCCATTCCCTGATAAACTGCCCGACTAGACTACAGAGTAATACATGCTTAGATCACATATTCTATAGAAATTCGTAAAATTAGAATGCTTTGTCGTCTGCAGTCTTAGAAATAGACGTAACAGACACTCTGCTACCCTGCTGGAATTGCCGCTTAAACACTCAAAAATACCTATAAAAACAAACCGTCGCTACAGTCAACTATGAAAAATTGAAAAATAAGTTCAAAAATCATGATTGGGCTCACTTTCATTCGTTGCAAGATGTTGATGCATGTACAGATTATATTGTATCATTTTTTTTAAATGTCATCGAAATCTGCTCAAAATCACACAGCATAAAACATAATGAAGTAAAGAGAAAAAACTGGATAACACAAGGTTTAGTCAAGAGTATTAATCATAGGAATACAATAAAATACAATTCATTAACATCAATCATGATTACACATCCAGTATAAATATATAAAAAATGTATAAACATATCAGACCTTAAACTAAACTAAAAGACAAACTACAAAATAAAATTAAGAATAGATGAAGTATGTGAAGATTTCAGAAATTCAAGAATTCCTCAGTGCTATAAAATGCATTTTTATTAAGAATATTTTCAATTTGTTTCTGAAAGACATTTCTGTGGTAGCTTTTACAAGGTTAATTATTTTATTATAATATTTAATTCCGTCGTGATTGGGCGAGTTCTGACCTACTGCTAGTCTTGAGTAAGGTTGGTGTAAATTTGATTCTGAACGTGTATTATACGAGTGTATGTCTTTGTTCTTCATGAACTTATGTTCATTATTTTTTATGTATGGTATCACTTGAAAAAGGCTTGGCACGGTTAATATTTTAGATTCTTTGAATAGTTGTCGGCAAGATGATGATGGAGAAATATTATACATTGCTCTCGTTACTTTTTTTGTGCTATAAATGTCTTTTCTAAATGTGGTGAAGCACCCCAAAGTAGTAGTCCGTATTGAAGTACTGATTGCACTAGTCCAAAATAGAGTAATCTCAGGACATCAAAGGTAACTGTATTTCTTATGTTTTTTATAACATAACAAGTGGTACTTAGTTTGGATACTATCGTGTTTATATGTGTTTCCCATGTTAGTTTTGGATCAAGAATAAGTCCCAGGAATTTAAGAGAGTCAGTGCTCTGTATAGATTTACCATCTAAATGAAAATATAGATCATAGTCTGGTGATTTCGTTTTAAGTAAGAATCTCATGAAATATATTTTTGAAACATTCATCATTAGTCCATTTTGATCACAGTACTGTTTTAACTGTCTGGATGCTTCGTTACTATGCTTAACTAGACTTTCAATTTCATCACTTGACATTAAAATATTGTGTCATCAGCATAAAGTATTTTTTGATCAGAAATAGTGCGGAATGTGTTTATATCACTCACAAAAATTATAAAAAATAGTGGTCCCAAAATGGAGCCTTGAGGTACTCCTATATCTGATTTTCCGGGGTTTGATTTAATGCCATTGATTATAACGGTTTGTGAGATACGACTTTGCCCACTCGTGAGGCTTTCCTCGTACCTCCATTCCTTCTAATTTCTGCAGTAGCAGGTTTCGATCAATCATGTCGAACGCACGGCTTAAGTCATAAAAAAGTTCCAATGTGTTTTTTTATTATTTAATGCACTATAAATGAATTCTAAACAATCAAAAATGGCTGATATGGTGGATTTTTTTTTTCTAAATCCATGTTGGAATGAAGAAAGCAATTTGAACTGTTCCAGATAATTTGTTAGTCTGTCTGAGTACACGGCCTCAAAGATTTTTGCGATTTGACTCTGAACACATATTAGTCTATAGTTTTGAAAATCAGAAGAAGAACCTTTGTTTTTAAAGATTGGTACACCTTTGGACTCTTTTATGTCCGGAAAAGTACCTGATAGGAATGATTCATTAACAAGAAATGACAGTGGTTCAGCAATAAATTCTGAGACTGATTTCAGGATTAAACCATTGATACCATCTACCCCCAGAGTATTTTTACGGGTTGTTCTCATTAATACAGTTTTAATTTCTTCCGGTAGCGTTGGCGTAAGGTAGAAACTTAGATGATATTTATCAATTTTCATGTCATAGTCTGGTAATGGACAGTTCTGAGTTGACCCTAAAAAGTAGTTGTTGATATAGTTTGCTTTATCAACGCTATGCTTTAGATGAATTCCCTGAAAATCAGGGAGTGTTGTAGGTCTTATGTTGTAATTTCCTGTATTTTCTTTTATTACCTTCCAGCTTTCTTGTACTATATTATTTGAGTTTAAGATTCGATTATTATTTTGTTGTTTTTGGTAGCTTTTCACAAGGTTTTTATATCCCGTTTTGAAGCCTTTATATCTCTGAGTGTAATGTGGATCGTTCAATTCTTTTTTCAGTTTTTCCATCACGATGAACTGATCATGAAATGACACTGCATTATATACAATCTCACCATTGAAGGGGACTCGCGTAGAATCTTCAACATTTCTATCACCTGTAACAAAGAATGAATTAACTAGTACAATAGATAGTTTGAATGATCATAAAACCCCTGGGTTTGACCGAATTCGGGCAGAGCTATTGAAAAAAATTAAGAATGAAATATCAGAACCTCTCACGTTTTTAATCAATAACATTTTTGAGGATGGTATATGGCCAGACGTGCTCAAACAAGGGCGTGCCAAGCCATACGGCAGCCTGTGGGAAAAATATAATTTTACACCCCTTACCCCTTTTTTAGTAAAAATTTATACATGGGTGGGTACACATAAATACCTATATTTAATTTTGATACTGATACATCAGATAAGGGGGTACACACAAAATTGAAATAATCGCTATTACTTATCTAATTTTGAAATGAAATATGTGTTAATTTGTATACCGTATAATCTATAATTTTAAATTATCATATGTTTGCAAATAAAGGAAATGAGTATTTCCGAAAGCTCGAATAAAAAAAAGTGTACTGATTTTAATCAGCATGATACCTGACTACTCATCCCCATAACATTTAGAAGATCTTGATAAGTCTTAGACATAATGGATTAACGAAGAATGTAAAAAGCAATAACAAAACTGACAAATCAGTAAAAATGTTACGTAACAGAAAAAAAAGTACAAAATAACTTATTGAAAGCACTCTTTTCTTGCCTTCATGCGGCAAAATCTTTAATCAGCCCGTCTAAAGGAATACAATCCATAAGGTCACTTTCTATGGACATAATTGCCAAATTATTGAGTCTGTCTTGTTCCATAGTAAATCGTAATTTTTTTTAATTAATTTTAAAAAAGACCTTTCTCCCGATGCTACAGATACTGGTAGAGTTAAAAAAATTCTTATTGCCATTGCAGTATTTGGAAATGTTGAAATTAAATTGTTCTCTAAAATGTGTTGAAGAATTAACTGAGGATCTAACTCATTTTGCTCTGGTAAGTGGCATTTTAAACAAATAATTTCATCAAATAAGTCATTTGCATCAATATCTGATTCTTTACGTGCTTCATCTTTCAAATAAAATTATAAATTTTCACATGAGTTTCTTAATTCTTCATTCAAGCTGAACATTTGATTAATAAATCCAAAAATGTTATTAAAGTGCTCCAACCGCTTGAATCTTTCATTAAGAGATGATAAGGTCGTATCTAGAGAAGAATACTTTTACTTTGTAATTCATTTTTGGGTCTGTTATTGGTTCGTCAGTACTTTCATAATCAAACTGTCTTTTCTTTTTTCTTTGACGAACTGTTTGTGAAGATAAAAAATTTGGTTCAATTTCTAATTCTTCGGCCAGCTCCCTGGCGTCTACAAGAAGTTCGCTAAATCCCTTATCATCTCTCAAGTCTAAAAAATGTTTTTTATTTTGTTTAGACAGTCTAAACAAGCTTTTAGATTTACACTTTGATTCTGCATTAATTTACTTAGAGAATTTATTTTGAATAAAATATTGTACCAGATCACTACAGAGCATAAAAAATTGTAGTTTTGGATTTTTGTTGCCAGCGATCGAGCTAGGTGTGATGTACCAAAATCTTTTGAATATGCGAATGCATCCATTACTTTTAAAAGAGCATCATAAACCTCACCAATTTGATATCTCAAAGGTTTTATAGCGTCTATTCTACTGGACCAGCGTGTATCAGATAGTGGTTTTAAAGTTAAATCTGTAAGGCACGTTTTCAAAATTGACCATCTTTTGGTTGTCGCGAAAAAAAACATATCTCTTGAATAATGTCAAAGAATCCGGAAACCTCTAAAGACATTTTAGCAGCATCGTTAATAACTAAATTTAATGAGTGCGCCGAACAAGGAACAAAAAATGCTCGCGGGTTTATATTTAAGATTCGTGTTTGTAATCCACTGTGTATTCTACTCATGTTTGCTCCATTATCATATCCTTGTTCTCGCAAATCATATATACTTAAATTTAATTCTACTAATAAATCTGTCACAGCACCAGTAGAATCAACTATAGGGCAAAATAAAATGAAATATTTTAATTTTTTTCGTCAACTCGTTTAATAAAACAAACCTCAATACTACACTTAATTGTTCCGTATGACTCACATTCGGTGTACAGTCGAGGATTATAGAGTAATATTTATGTTTCCTTACTAGATCTACACTAGTAGTTCTTACTTTTGAGCCGATTAAATTTATCTATTCTTTTTTAATTTTATCGCCTAAATAGTTTGTCATACCGCTACCGCTGCCGCTGCTTTGATTTTTATGTGTGCGTCGAACATGTTGCTCCATTACAGAATCAAATTACCACGTAAAGCTAAACATTGACGACATAAAAACTGCATTGCTGCAATTATTCTTTCAATGACATGATACCAGTATTTTTTTTCTACATGCAATGAACGTAATTGACTTTCATTCATAGTAACTCCCTTAGATAACATATTTGATAAGTTTAACCAAGATCCGATATTTTTTTTATGGGAGTCACTCTTTTCGTGTCTGTTTAGCACTAGTGACAAATGTTTCCAATCAGAACACCCTTTTGCAACAGAAACAGTAAACCGCATCTCTTGTTGTTGAGTTAATCAGCCACTCCCTTTTAACTTTCTCTCCATTGGTGAGGTTACGATAAAAACATCTGGCAGAAAACTTTCGGCCTTGTGAGTTTACTGGCTAGATCCAATTCGTAATTTGATGGGGTCCTTTTTCCGTTAAATATCGTGCATCTGCGGGTGTAATTATTTCGGGCCCCTCTCCAGGGTCATCAGATATTACGGTGGAGTTGGAAAATAGTAATGTTGCCGCTGCTGGAACGTTTTCAGTTTGATGTTCCTGGGTACTATTTATATTATTACAATCAGAAACAAATGAGGAACTTGGGGCTGAGGAACAACTAGGGCGAGCATTGTCGGTATTTTCATGTTCAGGAAGAACACTTATTTCTGACGGTTTCAAATATTTCTTCAAAGAATCAGCAAATTTTTCCTTCTCTTCCATTTTCTGCCGTCTTTGTTGGCGGAACTGATGACCTGACAATCGTTTTATTTTTTGCCCTTTTCCTTGAAATAGGAAATATCATATATCTTATTTACGTTTTTGGAAAAAAAATTAAACGTTAAATATCTCGAAAACAGATGAGTTTTGATATAGGATATGTTACATGGTTATTTATTTGAAAAAAATATTGTTTTACATCTGTCTTTACCAACAAATTGGATTACATTTTTTGAACATCCTGTACAACATTTGTTGAAAATAAATATGTATTAGTATGTATTACAGGACCTTGAAAAAAAATTACCTAAAAATACTTTACAATTAGTAGTTGGTAGTTGCAAGGTAAAATGATTAGCCACATTGTTGATTGCCTTTTATGGGAATTTTTTTTAAATGTCAAATATCTCGTAAACTACTGAGTTTTCATATAGAACATGTTTCAGAAATTTTTATTAGAATAAAGCCTAGAATAGTAAAAATATACCGTATTTAGTTTATACACTACTTACCATTTTTTACATTGAAATATTCACCTAACTAAATAACTATCTAATCAACTAATCTGATTTGCAGAACAAACTAGAATGACCCATTTTACAAAATCCAGACATATTTATATTAATTTTCATTTTTTGCGGCTTCCGACAGACGACTTTTAAGCCTTTCTCGAATAAAAAAAGCAATAAAAACATTTCTCTATATTTACCCTCTTTGTTTTTCTCTATATTTACTCTCGTGGCTTTTGCCTACATTCGCCACATAGTTGGCGCGCCCTTGACTCTGAGGGTTTGCTATTTGCTGATACCGTGTGATTGAATCGTATGTTGATTGTTTGAAACTTCAAGATGATGTGAATAACCATTTAACTGATTGGTGTAGAAGTAATTGCTTAGAACTAAATCTCGACAAATGTCTAGTTATGCATTTCAATCGTTCTCAAACACCTATCACACACGAATATATACGAAGAATAACAAGGGATAATAAAACTGTTTTTGTAGAGAACTCACATCTTACTAATTATGGATTTAATAGTCCAATGTCAAGAATATTAAGGGAAGCTAATGCTTCAAAACTTTATTTGTTCACTGACTCGTTGGAGGCTCTCAAGAGTCCTGCAATTAATGTATTTTCTCTTTAGATTTAGATTTTTTTTTTTTTAGTTTCAAGTATTTTAAGTACTCTGAATGAAAATTCATCCAAGACTTTTCTAATCACTTCCGGAGAAATTAGTGCTATCTCCTCTGTAATTCTGTCTTTCACTCCTTGTATAGTCTGTGGCCTATTCACATATACACTTTGCTTTTGAAATAACCCCACAAAAAATAATCTGGAGGTGTCAAATCCGGAGATTTTGCTGGCCATTCGATAGCTCCTCTTTTTCCAATCCAACGATTTGGAAATGTAATATGTCGAGAAACTCACGAACGCCTCGAAGATAATGAGGAGGCGCTCCATCTTGCTGAATCCAAATTGATCTATTCACGATATGAGGATTTATATCATCAGGAAGGAGTCTGTCTAATTCTGGAATTAACTCTAATTCTAAAAATGACCAGTATTCTTCACCTGTCATGGTTCTATTCCAAAAATAAGGGTATTATTAATAATTCCTGCCCACACATTGATTTTTGTGGATACTGCGTATGTGCCTCCACCATCCAATGAGGATTTTCATCTGACCAGTAACTCATCAGAAAAAAGGATTTGATAAAGAAATTAGGATTAGTGTCAAATATTTAACATTGTTTCACAGAACTCCATTCTTCGATCTGGATCGTCTTCGTTCAGTTCCTGTGCCAATTGTACTTTATAGGGATGCCATTTTTTTTAAATAATTATGAACAGATGTTTGACTGATGTGATTTTTGGTTGCAACAACTCTAGTAGCCTTATGAGGGGCTTCAACCATCAACAAAAAAATGTCAGTTTTTGTTTGCTCTGGAATAGTAGGCCGGCCACTTTTTGGGAGTTCTCGTTTATGAATAATTTTAGATACAGGAGTTCTGTCTTCATACTTGTTATTAAATATTTCACATACCTCTTCGTGTGTTCGTGTCCTACAAATAATGTCGCAAATAAAACATACTCAAATTTCATAATATTATGGTATTACCTGTCACCACATCCTTTCAGTATTAAAATTTCAATTCTTTGACGCTCTGTTAAATGTACCATTGTATTTTACTCTGATTTTTATCGCTAGTAAGCCTATGTTCAAAAAACTATCACGACGTACCTACTGACAGTAAACTACGATGTATCTACTGACAGTGAAAACCTACTTGATTTAACGAAATGAAACCGATATTCATATCATGTTTATCAGTACAAAAACAGCAAAGACTTTTTTAAACTTTAACAAATACCAAGTGGCCCATTTTATTTCCTCTTTATGTTAATATCAACGGTTGCAATAATAATATTTGGCCATATTGGCCATTAACAGTTTGTATGCTGCATCGGCAATAAAAAACTGTAAAATATACGGGTTGTCCCATTTGAAAATAAACATATTGTTCGTATATCTCAGAAACTGTACATTTGGCAACGTCGAAAATATGGAATTTAAAATCGCTGGTCCATCTAATATACATAACCAAAATTTTGTTATTGTATGTCAAAGATATCTTCATGTTTCATACTTTACGCGCGCATTGTATATATATATATATATAATATAGAGTTCGTTCAAAATCGTATATATATATATATATATATATGAAAGACCAGAAATTTATTTTAAAAGAAAAAAAGGAATAATTTCAATAAAAAACCCACAAAAATAATAATTACTTACTAGTTAGTAGTTTAAGAGATATTGTTTTACATATTTTTAAGATTCTATTTCTTTTATGAAGCCTCTGTATGATATTGATAGATAAAAATATACAAATACTATAATGCAATCATTTTCATACATTGTCAAGATCATTACAACCTATAATTGTTCAAAAGATAACAAAAAAGGTCTAGATTTACAAAATCATCCTGAATAAAATATGATCAACAAAATTATAAGCTTGAAACATACAGTATATGAAATTGTACCTAACTAAAAATAGCCAATGGGAGAACAACAAACTTCTTGATGACAATAGCCAATCAGGGAACAGTATGGTCAGATGTAAGATTGGAAATTGTGAGAAAATAAGAACGGAAAGGTGTCAGAGACAATTATCATTAAATATTGTACATAGTTTGTAAGAAAGGAAAAATAATTTTATTTATAAGTTTTGACAAATAACCCCAAACAGTGATAATGTGACAATAAAGTGCGCGAATTCAAAAATTCAAATCATAGGGAAAAAGGAGAGATGGTATCCAGGAGACAGAAAACAAAGCCACGAGGGGATTGAAGAAAATTTTAGAAAGAACGCCACGTTCGGGTTTGAGGAAAAGAAATATTCAATAACTTCATCAATATAAGCAACAAACGACATTACCTTTTTATGTACTCCATATAAAAATATTCCAAAGCTGATTTCTGGATTTGTATGGTTCCTTTTTGGTATTGGGAAGCCTGAGAGCAGTGGATTGAAGGTGGATTCAAATTCTTGGTGTGTATTGAAACATCGACAGTTCCAGCGTCAGGTATAAACTTTTCTAGTGCACATCACAAACTGAATAACCTCACAAATAACTCGTATCATATCAGAAGAACTCTATTTCATTTTGATATTGAACTATTAAAGAATTTTTCAACCTTCAAAGTAAAAGTGATGTGTATAATTTATTCGTCACCGTTTCTCATGATTGTCTTTGAAAGTTTGTAGATTGACCATAGAATAAGTTATTTATCGTAGGCCAGGTTAATATAAGTTTTCCTGAATAAAGGAAATAATTGCTTTTCGATACTTTCTCGTTTGTTTTCCACAATGATCAACAGTCTTACTTATAAACACTGAATAGAAATTGACATCAAGCAGTGGCTCAATTGCCTGAACCGGCTATCTGAGACAAGAGACGTACCACCTGAGTTTAGTCGTGGTAAGAAAAGTTATAACAATTGGCAGCAACGTGACGAGAGAACAGTGACGTTAGCTAGCAATTATTATTACATTGTAATATATTATACACGGTGAAAATAATTTATCTATCATATCAATTTGAACCAAGAGGGACAAAAATTATCAACAATATATTATTTGTACAAATCACATTTCATAACAATTTGGTTCCCAGCTACGAACAGAAATTATTAGCAATCATCATTTTATAATAACAATTTATTTGATATATCATTATTTCATAACAATTTTGTCGCCCAACGTGGGGCGAAATTAACAACAATTGTTTTTTACAATCATTAGAACATAACAATATATATACACATATAGAAAATCATTACACACAAAACAGCATTACAACCATTAATGTAAATGAAGCTAATACAAACCCTATACTTATATATAGAGCCGCTCTTTTCTTTCTAGATTAAAAAAAAGCGAAGGCTATTATTCTCCTCCAGATCGAACCGTTGCATCCTCCCTGGTACAGCTTCAAATATTCGGCTAATGAATTCCTAGCTTAGAGACCAATAAAACAATTTACAATCATCTCCTCTCGAAGTATTCGCTATACGATCGTAACATCTGACGATAAGATAAACTCGATAAACCTCATCGCGTTTACATCTGATAATTAAGCCCGGGGTCAGTTCAAACCCATCTCTGTAACAATCCAGCGTACTCTGGATGTCCTTTTCAATTCCCTTAATTCACTTGTACGGTCAATTGGTGGCTATTGTTTGAGTTTGTTTTCGTTTTGGATGCGTCGAGTGCAGTGATACGCGATGGAACAAACGATGAACACACTGAATACGATGAGAAACTTTTTGACGAAAAAACAGGCGTCGGACGTATCCGAAAAACCGACGGGCTCGCCGCAGATCGGGTTCAGACTATCTTTTTCCGAAAGTGCCAAAGAATTTCGGGTCAAAGTGATCGGTGCCAGGCAACTGCCTACTGACTATGGGAGTGTGAAGCCTAGAGGGTATTTAGTAAAGGTACGTAGGGTGAATCTGGAAATTTTATCGCCAAAAAATTTTTGAAATTTTTTAGAAAGCATTTTGTCTGGAAATTTTACTGAGTGCAATTTGCGGACTTATTATCTGATTAAACCACGAAAGCGAAGCTTTGAACATACCAGCTTGTTTGTTTAAGATAATTCTTGAGATAGGCGCCTCCTGCTGTTGCTAATGCGCCTCTAATCGATTTTATTTTGTTTGATAGTTCTAGGTGTTTATTTCAGTAATATCTTTAATATTTATCTTGTAATTACTGGGAAAAATTAAACCCACTACTCCACAACATTTATTGATTGTCTGTGAATATAGGAGTTAGGTGATTCACGGCCCTACTTGGCTCATTTAACAGGCTGAAAAAGGTATATATTTAAATTCCAATATCAAATCACTTATGTAGTGAGCTCAGAATCCCTTATTTAATCAATTTTGGATTTCCTGTTTCCTTATAGGAATTGAATTATATACATATAATATATGCTTTGAATGCGTTGACATATAATGACAGAACATAGTGTGGTTTTATCGCAAAACAATATCGAATCTACTAGTGGTTTTATCAGTATAAAACAGCGAGAAGACGTTTTATCACTATTAAACATAATCTGATGGGTTCCCTGTTTGAAATTTGGGCCATTTGATTGGCTCAAAAATCGTGAGGGAAATAGTCATCGAAAATCAATACATTTTCATCTTTGACTTAGTCACTCTTGACAATTACTTCTTTCTCCACTTTTACTATGCCATTAAAAAATCAAAGTATGCGCTTATTAGATTGTTTGCTTCTACTAGGTCTATGAAAAATCCAGTTTTACTCCAGCTTAGTGAAAGGATCCATTTTAATCTAGCGGAATGAAAAAAGTTCGTTTAAATAAGCGTTCGAAAAGTCGTTTTTTGCAGAATTACTACTATAGCAAATGAAAACATTTTGTCGACAAAGTAAAAGTGTTCTTATAATACATGAAAAATACATAAATATAAAATAATATATTGTTTCTGAAGACAACACTGATATATCTAAAAAATTAAATATAAAAATACAACAAATACAGGTATTGTAATTACCAAACAACATAAATTTCAAAATTTTATAATATATCCAATACTAAGAGTAAATAATGTTGGAAGATAAAAAACGGGGCAAAATTAAAACATTTCAGTCTATATCAATAGAGCCCGACGAACAAAATTTTCACTTCTGCAATACAATTCAATTAACGTGTTCGATCTTTCTGACTCCAACCTCACTGAACTCCAAGAGTTCTTGAGAGATATCAAAAACTGCTCCAGGATAGATGATAAATCAGTTAATATCATTCTCGATCTTCCTGATGTAGCATTAATAGCCTTGGTAAAACTAATCAACCTTTCCCGCACTTCCTCAAAACTTCTGTGGTTATCCCCATTCATAGAGGTGAAAATGAAAGTGACTCATCCAACTACCGGTCCATATCACTGATCCCTACACTGTTAAACATTTCTATAGTAATTTTACAAAAAAGTTCTAACCTATAACAATAAAGTAATAATGAAATTCAGTTTTGTGAATTTACTACAAACGTATTCCAACTTTATTTAGTAAAATTAAAAAACATTTGTTGAAATTCTATCGGGAATTTGTTTAGTAAAATTACAATACAAATGTTGTAATTTTATTAAACAAATTTGATTGAAAATGTTTTGTAATTTCCGTATACTGCATGGTAAATTTACTACACAATTTATTCAACTCACTTTTAAAAAATTATATCATATTTGTTGCATTTTTACTAAACATCTATCAGAAATTTGTTTAGTAATATTACAAAACAGGTGTTGTAATTTTGTTGAAAAAATTTGATTGAAAATATTTTGTAATTTCAGTATATTGCATCGTAAATTTACTATACAATTCCTGTTCTTTTAATTTTCAACAAATGCCTTTTGATTATGACCAATAACTTCTTCCAGTTACTTTAGCAATAGTCTCACAAGTATTATTAACGTATCCCTATTTAAATAGGCAATTTTTTATTAAAACAAGTTTAAACAATGAGAATTATAAAAAGACACATTTTCAACACGCAGAGGCTACCAACGTTTGATGCGTAAATCTGAGTAGAGAATCAAATCACAAACAAAATTTGAAAATGTTTTGACTGGAAACCGAACAAAAATTCAGTAAAATTAGAAAATGCATAAGATTTTTTTTTTAGTGAAATTACAATACATTATGTAATTTTCAAATCAGAGTTGTAAAAATACTAAAAATATTTGTAAATTTTCAATGACTTCAGAGTAATTTCAGTCCTAATATAGTTTTGTAACTTTACAAAAAAATTGTAATAAATCAAATCGCAAACAATGTTTGTAAATTTTAAAAACCACCGACTGGAAATCGACCAACAGTTCGGTAAAATTACAAAACGCGTAAGAAAAATAAAAATAAAACAGATAAATTACAATTCATCATGTAATTTTCAAGTCAGAGTTATAAAAATACTGAAAATATTTGTAAATGTCTAATGACTTGAAAAAACAAAGATCTACATGGTCTTTTATTTTCAGGTGAACGATACCTAGAAATCCTGAGAAATCTCGAATTTTTTATTCAGTTAAGTTAAAGTTAAAATTCTAAACTGTGTATTTTTTACCCCCAATTTTCTTCTTGAATATGAGATTTTGACGGTTATTATACAAATCTAATTCAGTAGAAAATACACTGAAACTAAATTCTGCTGAAACGTTTCAAGATTTAGATGTTTCACTAATTAAATGCTTCATCAACATGCTTAGTTGTAACAAAAAAATTGCTGAACATCAGTAATCATGTGAGTGATAAATTGATACGGTATTATCTTATCGAATACTGGAGCTTAAAAAAATATTGACTATTGTTGGATGCCAAGAGATCAATCGATCGTAGATACTGTGGAAAATACTGCGCAAATATGCTTTAGATAGATATAATGTTTGAGCGATAGTGGTATTTCCAATGAAATGTGAATAAAATTATCAGGTCGCGAATCATTTTGAGGATTTTTCTCGGAAGACATAAATGATAGCATGTCACTCATTTCTTTCTAACAAACCTCCAGCGTTATATACCGTGGGACAGTGACATATTTTGAGATACGATTTTACTCAGTATCGTTTAGAGAACAATATTGTCCATATATCCTCATGATAATAATGCATGAATCAAAGAGTTGTCCTGGGTTCTTCATATTAAAAAATGATTCGTCATTTGTTCGAAAATTATGAGTTTCCGTACCATGTGTTTTGTAATGAAATACAAAAAGAAATTCCTCGGAAAACCATTGGCATACCGTTAGGATGGGCCCGAAGGGCTGGTGTGGTCACGTGAACTTGTATTTGAATAAGGAAATTTTCTGCGTTTTTAAATAGGCTGCCAGTGATAAGTATACAAGTTCTTGTTATAAAACTGCTTGAAAAAAGATGGCATACCGATTGCGTATGCCCAAGTACTGTTTACATTGCAAATATTTTGAACAGTTATGGAATAACATTCCGTTTTTTTAATCAGCACAAAATTTGTTATGATATCAAATTTATCTCCTGAATTGTTGATATGTAATATGGCATACGAGTTGTGCGGGTTCGTCAAATTAAAAAATCAAAATGTAGTTGCAAAATAGATTAAAAAATTTCCATGTTTTTAAGCAGTATCCTTTCTTTCCATTATAACCATGGAAAAAAAAAATTTTTTTTTAAATGTTGTCAAATTATTATACAACATCGATGTTTTTACACGCTTTATATTAGCTTCACTTGTATGTTTTTTGTTTCTTTGTAACCGACTCCTTTGGGCGCGATTTTGACCCACTTTAAACGGTCAGATTTCATGCAAACTTTGTAGACTTATCGAGGACCGATGACAATACACTAATTTAATAAGATTATTTCATTTTTTAATATAATACATGTTGTGCAGGTTTATCATATTGAAAAATGTAATAAAAATTTCATACTATTTTGATTTGCCGCGTTGGTCCCCTGTCGCAGGACCGTTATATGTGGTTTCCCTTTCAAAATACGTTTAAGGCAGATGCTATATCAGAGGGTCGGTATTCTGGCAACTCTATTTTCTCTATTTTCATGAACTTTTTTTTTATCTCTATTTTTATAAACCTTAGACCTCTTCAATCGATGTGCCATTTGTTATTCCACTTACATACCATATCCTGATAATCATAGAAACCGATGAGCATACTGCTTAAAAATACAAAAAATGATACTTTTATCTTACACCGGTTCTCTTTATATTCGCATCCTGTTTTACAAAGCTTTTATTTAACTTCATATTTGTATGTATGTATGTATCTATGCATGTTTAGTACAAACCTTGCAAGTGAATTTCGACACACTCCCAGTCATCCGATTACCTTGAAATTTTTTATCAAATGAGTTTAATGGTTATTCAGAAGGATTGCCACTGAACGTCCACCGTGAAATAGAATACTTTCAATAGTATGGGAACATTTAGACGCGATATTCCCAATAAAACTGATTGGAAACAATGGATAGATTTCCTGGCCAACTCGATCCCCGGACCTCACTCCTTTGGATTTTTTGTCTGAGGATACCTAAAGGATAAAGTTTTCTTGACACCGACTCCAGATATCGACCATCTCGGAGACAAAATAAGGAATGCATGTAATAGCATTACACCCATCATGTTAGAAAATTGTCATAAACATTGTATGGACAGACAACAATTCAACAATTCGTCAATTTAAACATTAATGTAATATGTAATTTATCTATTTTCTTTATTCGTTTCATTTTCCACCAACAATTCAATATAAAATAAATTATTATTCCGCTCGTTTAAATTCTTCTACTTTGATTTTTTCTTATTTCACTGATAACGCTATCTTTTCTATCGAAGTTGTTAGGCAATGTCGAAGTATGCCTATTTTTATATTCGTTTTGACGAAATCAAAACGAATTTACAAAAGAACTACGACAGGACCGTAATTAAAAATTATTTGTCACTGATGATGTAAGTTATTCCAGATGAAACGTCGTTTGAATGACAAATGTTATATACCACTGAATTTGGATTTCAACGGTTCATAAATATTTGTAATAAAAAAGACAGGTCCGTATTAAAAAAAAACTTGATGGTAGCCGTGAAGAAGCGAAACGTCGAATCGAGGATTTATTAGTACACTATTATAGAAAATTTTAGATACAATAAAACTTTGTTTCCATTTTTTATATTTTTTTAAATAAAAATTATATGGTGTTCATAATTTCGGTAACAATGCCTTATGGATTTTTTGTTAGAGAAAAAACAAGATGAAA
This sequence comes from Gonioctena quinquepunctata, assembly GCA_018342105.1. Classification (NCBI taxonomy): domain Eukaryota; kingdom Metazoa; phylum Arthropoda; class Insecta; order Coleoptera; family Chrysomelidae; genus Gonioctena; species Gonioctena quinquepunctata. Next base: position 303,517 of record JAFIRS010000255.1, read on the forward strand.
AGATGGCAGACGATCTCTGTGATTATGATCCGATTCTATTCAAAATTGGTATGTGGGGGATTTCGTGGTCAGATATTATTATTTTTTTGTCAAAATCCATAAATTTAAGATGGTGGCTCCAATATGGCGGACGAGTTCTGTAATTATGGTCCGATTCGATTCAAAATTGGTATGTGGGGGTTTTTTCACAAAATTCATGAAACCAAAATGGCAGACGATATCTATGATTATCGTCCGATTCTATTCAAAATTTGTATTTGGGGGTTTTCGGGGTTGGAGATTATAATTTTTTTATCAAAATTCATAAATTCAAGATAGCGGCTCCAAGATGGTGGACGGGTTTTGTGATTATGGACCGTTTCTATTCAAAATTGGTATGCCAGAGTTTATGAATTTAGTCGAAGATTATTGATTTTTTGTCCAAATTCATAAATTGAAGATTTCAGCTCCAGGATGGCGGACGAGTTGGTCTTTAGATGGTCTCCTCATTGACGAACTGGATAGCTCAAAACTAGATAGCTCAAGGCCTCATAATAACGATACTTAAACAAAAATGCATAGACTAAGGCGTACCAACTAAAAAGCACATAATAAAATAATTAATATAAAACCTTTTTGAAGACAAGCTTTTAGGGCGGGTTGTAACACAGCTGGTCATCCTTTGGTAAAGGTTACCTACACGTTTCCTCTCTTTCTAGATCAAGACAATAAAAAGAGAGAGAACCAAAGATGACCAGAGGTGATACAACCCGCCCTTATTCCACCTATATGAAGTTAGCGAGACAACTCCTAAAAATTTATAACAGATCATTCCATAATTTGCCGCCTTTTTGTCGCTGATTAGTTGCAAAGAAAAAAAAATGGTCGCTCTTTTTTTTTTAAATATGTGATGTTTCGCTAACTTCATATGAAGTTAGCGAAACAACTTCCGTAATTTCAATTTTTTCACAGTTCCAAAGTATCCATAATTTGCCGCTTTTTTGTCGCTAATTAGTTGCGGAAAAAAAAAAAGTTCGTTAATTGTCTTGAAACTTTTTTAATTTTTTTTTTTTTTTTAAATAAACTGTGTGGGTTGAATCTAGTAATTGAAATTGTATTCCTTTCCTGTTGAGCTATTAATCTGAAATTTGGTACACACCTTTAGTTCTGATGACAATACAATTATGTATATGCAGTATCATTGTAAATCCAAGATGGCCGTCGCCACAAAATGGCGGATGACATATTTTGTTCAACTCCCTCAATATGGGTATCAAATGAAAGGACCGAACCAGTACAAAGATAGTACTCCGTGAAAAAATTTCAAATCGAAGATGGTCGCCACCACAAAATGGCAGATTTCTTTGTTTTTCAATCCCCTCAATATGGGTATCAAATGAAAGGGCTTGTCAAGTAGAAAACAGTAGACCTCACTAAAAACTTGAAAATAAAATTAGTGAAAAATAAAATAAGTAAGTGTCCATAATTTTTTGTTTTTAGTCGGCGGCTTTGATGTTTCAGGTTGAGATTTTATTTTTTGCTGGCTTGCGGTGGCTGAAAGTCATTCTGTGTATATGGGGTATATGAAGTATTCGAAATGGGAAAAGTGTTTCCTAGAAATTGATTATGTAGCAATTTTTTTTTTATTTATTTAATTTATGTTTTGTCGAGTTTTACCCATTATAGATATGAGCCTAACTTTTTCATACTTTTCAATCACGATGGATATAAATATAAACATAGCATTGATACCCGTTTTTTATTTCTCACAGTGTCGACAATTGGTCCTCATATATGTCGGCGATTGGTTATTCATATTTTTCAGGTGTCGAAAATTGGGGCATCTGATATGCGTTTCCATTTATTTCATTTGAATTATTTCACCATGTTATAAGTTTTTTTTTTCTGTTAATTGAAATGGAAGTTACAAAGATTCAGAAACTGAATATCGCAACCACGTAAAAATTCCCCTTGAGTTCGAAAAGTATTCGTCATTTTCACGAACACCCTATTGTATGGATATTTATGACCAACCTGATAATTAGTGGGAAATTTGAAACTTTGATTATGTTGAGTTTTGTTCATATTGTGGGAATTTTGTGGAAAAAGTTTTAGTTTCAAAATGTTATTGTAAATATTGCTCAAATTATCCAGGTCTGTATTTTTGTTTATACTGTTGGTATCATTCTTGATGGAAAACATTTCTTTAAATAACCTTTTATGTAAGTTATTCTCTGTGCAAAGTACTTCAAAATGGTTGTAATCCAAAATGTGCTCACTGGAGATGACATTCTCAGCCAGTGCCCAAGTTAATTACTTTGTATTGCAATCACTTTTATGGGACGTTAGGCGTCCAGACAAAGTTCTTGATGTTTGTCCAATATATGCTTTGTCACAAGTCTGACAGGGAATTTTGTAAACATTTGATTTTTCCATCCTTTTCCAAAGTTTCAATTGGTAAGTTTCAGAGGGGAGACTATTAGTAGTAGTGACGATGCGTTGGGCAATTTTGATATTTTCATTTTAACGATTGAAAATATGGTAACAAACAGAAAAAATAAGTGATGAAACACTTTTGGTTGGGAGGAAGAAAAGTAAAATAAAATCACAAAGGGGGCAAATTATGGATACTCCAGAACTGAGAACAGATAGAAATTACGGAAGTTGTTTTGCTAACCTCATATGAAGTTAGCCAAACATCGCATATTTTTATTTAAAAAAAGAGCGCCATTTTTTTTTCTCTGCAACTAATTAGCGACAAGAAAGCGGCAAATTATGCATACTTCGGAACTGTGAAAAAACAGAAATTACGGAAGTTGTTTCGCTAACTTCATATGAAGTTAGCGAAACATCGCATATTTAAAAAAAAAGAGCAACAAATGTTTTTTCTCCGCAACTAATTAGCGACAAAAGCCGGCAGATTCTGGATACTTCAGAACTGAGAAAAGATATATATTACAGAAGTTGTTTCGCTAACTTCATATGACCATTTTTTATTTCTCCGCAACTAATTAGCGACAAAAAGGCGGCAAATTATGGATACTTCGGAACTGTGAAAAAATTGAAATTACGGAAGTTGTTTCGCTAACTTCATATGAAGTTAGCGAAACATCACATATTTAAAAAAAAAAAAGAGCGACAATTTTTTTTTTCGCAACTAATTAGCGACAAAAAGACGGCAAATTATGGAATAATCTGTTATCAACTTTTTCGGAGTTGTCTCGCTAACTTCATATAGGTCCTTATTCCAATGCGCTACAAAGTAGAAAATAATTGCTTTGGATGTGTGATGTAGATTATTTCATGAGTTACAGATTCAACAGCTTGTAGCGCAAAGTTTTCAGTTTGAATACAGAAACGACAAGCTTTTGAATCTATTAGGCTTTTTATTAATTATTTTGTTTAATATTTTCAACAACCTTGGACCTTACTTATTGGTATGCCATTTGTTATACCACCTACATATACCATGACTATCATAAAAACGGAAGGGCATACTGCCTAAAAACACAACAAATATTACGTTTATCTTACACCGGTTTTCTCTATATTTGCATGCTTTTTTTAATATTTTCAACAACCTTGGACCCTACTTATTGGTTTGTCATTTGTTATTCCACCTACATATTCCATTATTATCATAAAAGCAGAAAGGCATACTGCTTAAAAAGGCAGAAATTTTTGTTTATATTTTGCAATGTTTTATACGTATGCCTGTAGTTTTTACTCTCACAAACGATATTCCAATTTCATGTACCTACATCATACGTTACCATAAACTGTATGAAAATATAATGGCATAATGATTAAAATCGCGGAATGTTATTCCATAACTGTTCAAAATGTTTGCAATGTAAAAAGTACTTGGGCCATGTTTTTAAGCAATTTTATAACAAGAAGTTGTATACTTATCAGTGGCAGCCTGTTTAAAAACGCGGAAAATTTCCTTATTCAAATACAAGTTCACTTGACCATACCAGCCCTTCGGGCCCACCCTAACGGTATGCCAATTATTTTCCGAGGATTGTTTTTTGGAAATTCATTACAAAACTCACGGCAGCCTGATTAAAATCCTACCGAAACACATAATTTTCGAACAAATGACGAATCATTTTTTTAAATGAAGAACCCAGGACGACTCTTTGATTCATGCATTATTATCATATACGGACAATATTTTCCTCTAAAAGGCATACTGAGTAAAGTCGTATCTCAAAATCTGTCACTATCCCACGGTCTATTACCTCCATTTCGTTAAGACTGGATTTGATGAAACATTCCGTGAAAAGCTCTGTCCAAGGAAATATCAGTACCAGTTCTTGATATAATGGGAAACAAAAAATTCCACCGTTTTAAAATTTTGTTTATTCTGCTGTAATTTCAAAGTATTATCATAGCAGTCAGATTTCAGATCGAAACCCATTGAGACAATTTACGTCCGAATCGCCAGTATTCAAGTTACCACACCACAACTTTTACAACATTCAAGCAAATATATTTTTTGTAGAAGTGTCAGCATTTTAGAATTATTATTTTAACCATTGATTGATGACCATCGTTTTGCGATGTTCAACTCGTATTTAGATTCACATCTGTATAACTAGTTGAATTCCACTCATTCAATTGCCTTGAAATTTGGCACGTGTATATGTTCTGCGTAACAAAGTATTTTGAAGTCATAATGAAAAATTGTCGAATTGTTAATTGTACCCAACAAATGTAGTTTTAATTAAAAATGATGTATTGCATATTGATTAATGCAAATATTGAACTGTTGATAGAAAATTGTGCTGCGACGATAAAAATAATTTCATTACTTTTATAATCCCTACTTTATAGAAACAAGGTTGCGTAAAGTATTTCTCTCAAATATTCTTATTGAAAAAAAATATTTAGTGAAAATCGCCTAATGAAGTAAAGTACTGCAATACATCTAAGAGACTCATTATTAATTGTCGATAAGGCTAAGCGGTCGATCGACCACAAACAGGGACGTACTCGATATAATGAAATTTTCAGAAGATGATATGTTTTATTGACGGCTCGGTTTAACACATTATTTAGATGGTATAAAATATGATATTTACTAACGAGTGTGGTACTTTATAGTAAATTCGTAGACAATGAGTTTTTTAATAATAAACTACAATTTTTTTAAACTGATATATCATTTTTATCTTCTAGTAGGCAACGATGTACAGTTTTCCAAATAACAGTAAAAAAATAGGTACTTATTCTTGATGTATCGAAAAAAGTAAAAAAAAATAAACGTAAAGATGATAACAAGTAAATATAAATAGTACGGAAAAGTAGAGTGTACAATCAATATAGGACAAATTGATTTGTTGAAAATATAAACAGGATGTTCATAAAATCAGATGTGGAATCATCTGCGACTGAAAGATAAACCTTAGTCACTATCTTCCATCGTCAAGATAACCTCTTGTGGGGTATTCATGTTGAAAAGGGAAACATTCTCAATTGAATATTGCTAGAAAGATTTTTCTGTGAATTGAAAAATCCACGATTAAAATGAAGTTATTTTTTGTGAATGTCTAACAGAAAACAACTACTTCCCCGGCTAAAGCCACGCTGGACATTGAACTACATCTGATAATTATTCTGAAAAGGCCCTAACTTCATTTTAATCGTGGATTTTTCAATTCACAGAAAAATCTTTCTAGCAATATTCAATTGAGAATGTTTCCCTTTTCAACAATATAGGACACTAATGCACGTAATAATATGCACTATATGCACGTAATAATATGCATATAACTACGAAATATACTTGCTTGTAGAATATAAAAACTCAACTTCATAAATTTCGGGTACAGATATGACTGAATTGTTGACATAATTATGTATTTGATGAAAAAATGGTAGAAAAATAAATGAAATTTATTAAATTAAGTTTACCAGGTACAAAGAGCCACAAGTTAATCTATATACCCCAGATATATCATATTTCTCAGTTTCATCTTTATTATTCATAAATTTACTTAAATTATTATGTTTTATATGCGATATTGATGTTATTTCTACCCAAAAAGTTAATTTTTTTCGATAGGATGGCCTAAATATGTGATAACTTTGAAATTATGTTCATCGTTTTGAGAAGGAAACACTTCTATTATAGCTTTTTTATAAAGTTTTCTTGAGGGAATATTATCCATAAGGTTTGGACTATAACCGTAATTAATAGCAATTTGTTCAATTATATTTTCTTCTTAAACCGGAATATTAATCAATCTATGTATCATACTGTTATATGCGGTTAATTTATGTTGGTATGGATGCGTTCATGTATTGTTCCCTCTTGAAAATATTGAGTTCCCTCTTGATAATCTCAATATTTGTTGATGGTAATCGATAAAATGATGAAACAACTCTTTTTTTCTGGTCCAAGTTGATTTTATTTCTAAGATATTCATATCGCATATTTTGGAACGAAGTTCCTTTACGCGGTATGCGGTAGGTGTTGACTGGTAGAAATCGTCACGTAATAAAAAAGCGTTATGCCCCCTCCATGCAACTTTCTCTCTCTCTGTCTCCCAATGGTACTTCATGTAGGGAACTATTCAAACAGAATTAAATGTCAACGCAATTGTTGCAGATCGATAGCTCGATACTTTTGAGAGAGAAAAATGGATTGTGATATCTCTTTAGTAAATGGCAAATTGGAGGGTGAACCGTAAAGCGTGAATATCAAAGAAGAGACGTACAGCACGATGACTTTCTTTGGTATTCCTGGGAAGTTAGTTGTTACTCCTCGAGATCAGGAAGGGCCCTTTCAACGGAGGTTCCGGGTTGGCGGCGTGGAGTTGAGGAATTTGATTGGGAATGTGTTGATTGGGAATGTGTTCACAAAAGATATCTATTGTCTCGCATCCACACAAAATATAGACGACAAATGCGCGACACTGCCCTTGCCGTTACAACTGGGCAAAAAGCAGAATAAATGCGGTTGTGTATATCTTTTAACACCTATGACATGTGTCACGTTTTTTTTTTCTGATCTGGACTACAGTGATCTTAAAACGTCGTCCACTGTGTGTTCAGTCATAGTGCTGTGTTCACACGCGAAATGCAATGAGGAAAAATAGGTAAAATTATTTCTTTCTGCAACAGCAATCAAATCCTATGTAGGGAAATAAGAAATGCAAAATTGAAGGAATAAGGGATTTTGAACTAACTACATACAGTGATTTGATATTTGAATTCAAATATGCCTTTTTCAGCTTGTTAGAAAGCCTCAGTTTTTCAGGTAAGGTAATGAATAATTCAATTCTGTCATTTTGTAGTAGGTAGAGCTTCAATGTGCTCCGCGAATTTCGTGAAATTCAGTAGTTTAAAGGGCCTTCTTGGTGTCTTTCTCGTGGGTAATTCAACTTGAATTATACTTTCCATCGGATGTGAACTTTACCTGACCAAATAATTTGCAATTCGAGGACAATTTTCATGTGATGGTCAAATTGAAATGGACAAAATTAAGTTATTGAGAAACTCGCCTAACACTTTTATGTAAATGTCATGGTCTGAAATCCGACCCAATTCCTAATAGACATAAAAAATCCTTAACCTGACTAGAAATTGCAATAAATCCCCAACGTAATAATGTTTGAGGAAATATTCGTCACTCATTTCTCAGTTGGGTTTATGACCCCGATTTACTACTTCCAAAATTAGCAGTTAGTAGTTTTAGCGAAGTTCTAAAAATAGGCATGTGAACACTTGGGAATGCACTTATACATAAACATTTCACTTTTCATAATATTGTAATAAAATTATACGGTTTTAGTATCCAGTTTTTTTCTCAGTTCTATGTGATGGAGAGTTCAGAAAGATTCCTGAATAGAATTGAACAAAACAGATTTATTTAACACCTGTTCAAAATTGATTTTCTAATATTTATGTAGCTGTTTTCTCTTTGTAATATTTTATTTCGAAATTTTAATCATCCTGTAGAATATATTCTCGGGAACTTGCAGAACCCACCAATAAAATGGAACTCCAAGATTTGGATGTCCAAGAATTACAATAATTTTTCTTCCTCAAAAACAGTAAAATAAAAAAATCTCGAATAGCCTAATGCAGGTATAGGGATTATTGGATGAAAAACAGGGTATATCGTTTGAAAAAAGGTTGATATTTGTTTTCGATGTACCAGAAATTCAATTCAATTTTATTTTATCCATAGAGCTGTAGAGCTCTCAGACAAGTCAGATACAAACAAGTATGTACAATACAAATAAACATAACATTTTATCTAAAATTATTTAAAAAAATTTGACCCACGTTTAATCGTCGGATTGATTTGAAATTTGGCAGGTGTACATAATTCTAATGACAATGCATTATGAAATTTATTGGGGAAAAAACAAAATGGCGGCTCCAATATGGCGGACATTTTTTGTGATTATGGTCCGTTTCTATCCATAATTGGTATCAAAACTCAAAAATAAATTGATAAAAATTACTAAGCTAGTTATTTAACATCATAAATAACAAAAAATACAAAACATATAAACGAAAAAAAAACAAGTTTTTATTAGTTGTTACTAAAAACAGAACTAAAAAGTTAAAAATAAAGATTATAAAAATAAATTAAGACAAGCTTTTATACAAATGCACTAAAAATGAAAAAAATTATTTCTTTCATTGTTTAATCTAGGTTATTCTGTGAGTAACAGATTCAAAATCTTGCCGCGGATACAAAATTACAAGCTTGTCTTTAATTTTTTTTTATAATTTAAATTTTTTCCCATAAAATTAAGTAGTTGTTCCAATATTGCATTTTCAAAAATTTTCTAAATTATGGGTGTAATTAGGTAATTGGAAGGGATAGTTTTCCAAATTTTGAGGATTTCTTTTTTTCAAAAAGGGCGAAACAAGCGCAGCTTTCATTCTGGATGGAAATATTCCTTTTTGAAATGATAAATTAATGAGTTAGTCAAGGGTTTTATAATCGTATTTGCGATTTTTTCAATGATGAATCCTGAAATGTCATCTAGGCCGCACGTATGTTTATTTTTTAATTTATGTTGTATAATATAGAGCACCTGCTCTTCGAATATATGAAAAATTAACATACTGTTGACCAGACTTTTATTCGTCATAGTTGAGGTTACACCTGTCAGTACATGCTTCTTTATTTTTTTTTATAGTTTCATGTGGAGCATTCACGAAGAAATTGTAAAAAAATTCGGAAATTTCTACGGGATTACAAATAGTATCATTTTCCTGTTTTATTGTGATGTTTCTGTTATGATCTTGTTTGCCTACTTTTGAGGTAAGGTTCCAAGCAGTTTTATTTATATTATTTGATTCCAGTAGTTTGACAGAATAATAATTATATTTGGTAGTATTGATTAACATATTGTGGCTTTTCCTTGCAAGCGACCTAAACTTGTAAATATTGCAGTTGATATGATCATATCCGAAAACCTAAACCCACGAAATTTCAAATTTCTTTTTCGTGTGGTTCTTCGAAGTCATCTTGCTGACGTTCTTCAAGAGTATCTAGGATATAGATAAGGCTCAAATCAAACATGCAGTTGGAGAAAAGAGTATATTCATTATTGGCCGAATTAATTGCAGGAGATAATCTTGTTTGAAGAAAAAGGTAATATCATACTCTTATCTATATCCGGAATCATAAAACTAAATGATTTGCAATAAACAATTATGATATTTGGGCACCTTATATTGCAGCAAATAATTGAAATGTCAACAAGCTTGCTTATTAAATTATCTGAAATGCCCGCATTCATATTAGTCATTTGAAGTAATGGTTTCTACCATTTTTTAGTAGCCTTACTTTACTATGAGTAAATGAGCCTGAAAATGATATTTTTTTTACTAATGCAAAAGTCTTCCATTTTACAACATGGTCTAAATATAAAATCAAAGAACAATCTGAATTAAAATGCAAATTTTTCTTTCCATTTAGGTCTCTTCAAATATATATATATATATATATATATATATATATATATATATATCAGAAACAGTTCAATGTCCAGCGTCACTTTAGCCGGGGAAGTAGTTGTTTTTTGTTGCATATTCACAAAAAATAACTTCATTTTTATCGTGGATTTTTCAATTTTCAGAAAAACCTTCGTATTCAATATTCAATTGAGAATGTTTCTCGTTTCAATTTTAATTTTTGATTCCACATTTAAAATTATAAATCAATTTCTGAGATACATATCATACGGATATATTGATAGCTGTTTTCATGACTTCTGAAATAGCAGGCAATAGGGCAATATGACTATAGTTTATGGGAAGAATCGACACAAGACTAAGGTTAGTTCGGGGCATATCTTTTCAGGGCCATTGGTGAAATTTAGACAGTCTCCCAGAAAAATAAATGAGCAAGCAGTACGAATTCACTAAAAATAATAGGGTTTCCATTGCTCAAAGCATTAAAAAGTGTTATAAGTGTTTTCGCCGTTTTCTTAGTTGTCTCAGCAACCCCTAAAGAGTTTTAATCTTATCAGGCACATATAAAACTACTACAAATGATAATCAATAACTTATGTGATATTCAACCACTGACAAATCGATTCAACGAAATTGTAAATCAAATATGCAACGACATGTTAATTGATTTTTATATTAATAATATGTGAAAAAATGGCGTCTTATAAATTAGTTTTTAAAAATTTATTCTTGTTAAAATTAAGGAACATTTGGAATATATAACATTTATGAACTTTCTCTGAATATTTTCGATTATATGCGATTATATTCGAATGTACATCACTTCATGAAAAGGATTCCATATTATCGACGGATAATCAAACCATCGAATTTAAGAAGGATTTATAATGTAGATTCAGTAAGGTTCAGATGGAACACCGTTCAATGTTGAATGATTAGAAGAGGTATTTTTGAAATTCCAAGCAATGAAAGTAATAGTTTTGTAGATTTTCCGATCATGTACAATCCTTGTGATACTCCAGAGGTGCGTTCGATTATTAACTCCATCGAGTATAATTTACTAAATAGCGTTTGAAAATCGTAAAGTTGTGTATATTTTACTATAAGACTGTCGTTCGAAAATACCAGAGTATTCGCTGCCGAGTTAACTCTCGTAACTCTACAAAATAGCTGGGTTTATTTAACTCCACAAAATTGACACAACTCTGGGGGACGGAAAATCTCTTTATGCTGTGTCTCACACTCTCACATCCAACCCAAGATTGAGATTATTTTTGTGTATGTGTTTAAACTGTTCACTGATAATAGTTGTCTTGGAGAAACATATGGTCTACCAAGTTCATACTGTCCCACTCGAATTCTTAACCTACGACCTATTTTTAACAAAGCTGCTTCGAAACCCATCACATGACCTTCGAATCTACCATTGTCATTCCTTACTATAAATACTAACATTTTATTTACAATTTACGAAGGCGTAGAAGTGCCACACTTTTTTTTATTTTACAATTCCGACTTACAAGTCGGAATTCCGACTTGTATCTCGGAATTCCGACTTGTATCTCGGAATTCCGACTTGTAAGTCGGAATTCCGACTTGTATGTCGGAATTCCGAGATACAAGTCGGAATTCCGAGATACAAGTCGGAATTCCGAGATACAAGTCGGAATTCCGAGATACAAGTCGGAATTCCGAGATACAAGTCGGAATTCCGACTTACAAGTCGGAATTCCGAGATACAAGTCGGAATTCCGAGATACAAGTCGGAATTCCGAGATAAAGTCGGAATTCCGACTTACAAGTCGGAATTCCGATATAAGTCGGAATTGACTTACAAGTCGGAATTCCGAGATACAAGTCGGAATTCCGAGATACAAGTCGGAATTCCGACATAGAGGTCATAACAATGAAAAAACATTGAACAAATGAGATTATTATAACATTATATATATATATATATAATATATAATTTATATAAATATACATATATATATATATATATATATATATATATAAGAATGTATCAACGTGGGTGGACGATAGCTGCTTCCCTATTTGAGAAATTACTCAAATAAAAGTTGTAGAGAGCAATGGAAGCTATGTTTCAAAACTAACTTCCAACATACAGGATGTTCGATAAACGTGTGACTCATCAAAGTTGTGTTTTTTCAAATGAAATATCCTATACATTTTCACTCGATTGAATCCCTTTGGAAGAGAGTTTCTCAAAAAAGGTGGTATGGGGGTTATGTTGTAATTTTTGTCACAAAATGGATTCATTCGACACCAAATATATAAAAATAAATAATTTGCGATAAGAGAATTTTTCCACACAATATTCTTGAAAATAGTGTATTTTCATTTACTATTCATAATTTTGCCGAATAGCTCTTTCACCATACAGGGGAAACCAAACTCGGGATCACTTTTTTCCCAGTTTTTTCAAATAGAGCCGCCTATAAATAAGGCTATACCAGAATACCACTATGTGTTTGCAGAAAAAGTATTGTTTGCCTACTTAATTTCCATCCCAAATGTATCTAATTCTTAAGGAAAGTATGAAAAAGTCATCATAACAGCAATAACGATTTTTTATTCAATGCTGGACAAAAGAGGTAACAAAGTAAACTCAAATAATTTAAAAAAGCGTAAATTCACAGGAGATGTTCGAACAATCTCCCATTTTGAGCTATCTTCGGACATCAACTGAAGTTGATCTTGTAATAGAGCGAAAAATTTATCTAATTCTATTCTTTATATCTTCTGGTGTCGTTGATTTCTCGCGTTAGACCTCTCCTTTATCATATCCCCAGAGATAGGAATCTAGGGAAGTGAGGTCTGGGGACCTTGCTGATCACTGAATGGGTCCGTTTTTTGGTATCCATTTATTTCTGCGCCATCTGTTTAAAAATCTTCTTATCCGATTTTGATTGTGGGGAGGCGCGCTATCATGGTAATATAACCTCTGTCTGGTGTCAATCGGTACATTCCCCAACAAATTTGGCGAATCATTTCGGAGAAAATATCTGTGAATTTTTTTTATCAATATTCTGTTCACGGAAGTGTGACTCACATTTAGCTCTTTGCAATGTTCCTCGTACTAAGATGAGGATTCTCATCGGTTGAAAGCATCACCGCTAATTCAATTTCTTCTTTTGGTGCAATTTAGTTTACTTCTTATGGCCTGTGAATGTCCTCTATGTAGGAGATATCAATAGTCACCATAATCTATGGGGATATGAGAATAATGATGACAATGGAGAAGAGCTTGTAGACTGGGCCGAAACCAACAACCTCCATTTAGTTTTCAGTGCCAAAGATAAGCCAACATTTTTCTCAAGAAGGTGGCGTAAGGGCTACAATCCGGATCTCTGTTTTATATCAAGTAATTCACAATCACAACCTTTAGCTAACTCACGCACTGTACTAGCGGACTTCCCACATAGTCAGCATCGCCCCGTTGTGATTACAGTAGGAATCGAAATACCAATGGTCGACTCAGTTCCCAGGCCACGATGGAACTGGACTACCTATGCAGCGGAACTCGATATGTGCATCCGCTTCATCCAACCAAAGGCTAAAAACTACCACAAATTTATAGGCCTAATGATAGCTGTAGCCAAAAAACATATCCCCCGAAGTTTCCGCAAGAAGTATATCCCTGGATGGAGCGAGGAAAGCCAGTCTCTATACGAGGAATTCGAGGACTCAGGAAACCCGGAAACTGCTGACCATCTACTAAGATCCCTTGACGCCAGCAGAATGGACAAATGGACTTCTGCTGTGGAACGCATGAACTTTGCACGTTCCAGTAGGAAAGCATGGGGTCTACTGCGGAAGCTTGGAGAATGTAACGGAAATGTCGTGGGAAATGCCTCAATAAACCCAAACCAAATAGCCAACCGCATAGTTGACGTTTCTCGTGCACCAACCGATAAAAACCACACAAGAGACGTCAAAAAATCCCTAAGAGACCTCAAACGTTCCACGAGTTTTCGCACGACTTCTCTGCCGAGGAATTAGAACAGGGCCTCAAGGATACAAAAATTGGGAAAGCAGCAGGCTTCGACGGCATCTACCCCGAATTCCTGGTTAACTGTGGTAGGGCAACCCGACTGTGGCTTGTGAAATTTTTCAATGACATCCTTAACACAGGCAGCCTACCACCAGAATTTAAGAGAACAAAGATTGTTGCTATTCTAAAACCTGGCAAACCACAGGAGCTACCCGAGAGCTACCGACCTATAGCTCTCCTCAGCTGCTGCTATAAACTGTTAGAAAGACTACTCCATAACCGTATATGTCCTGCAGTTGATGTACTGATCCCCGTAGAACAGGCTGGGCTTAGGAGTGGCAGTAGCTGTACTGACCAAGTCTTATCCCTGACAACCCACATCGAAGCGGGGTTTGAAAGGGGACTGAGAACATCCGTAGCGTTCATTGATGAAAAGGGAAACATTCTCAATTGAATATTGAAAGAAATATTTTTCTGTGAATCGAAAAATCCACGATAAAAATGAAATTATTTTTTGATCTTACTGCAGCATATGACACCGTATGGAGGGAAGGCCTGATATACAAATTACTCAGAGTCATACCATGCCTGAAAATGTGCCATTTAATTAACAACCTATTAACAAACAGACTATTCCAAGTCTTTGTTAACGATGCTAAGAGCAATACTAGGAAACTGAACAATGGCCTCCCGCAGGGTCGGTAACTATATAAGTCCTAGGGCATTCGGAATACAATATTTCATATATTCCTTGAGACTCATTAGGCATGTTATCTTTAGGAGACCTGAGAATATCAGAGATTCTATTATTAGCTGCGAAATAGGTTTTAATGTCGCGTTTCCCTAACATTCTGCGAGTTTTGATAAAAAAAATCTAGACGCGGTTCAACCCGAACTTTCAATATTCATATATTTATATATATATATATATATATATATATATATATATATATATATATATATATATATATATATATATATATGTGTGTGTTATAATAATCTCATTTGTTTAATGTTTTTCCATTGTTATGACCTCTATGTCGGAATTCCGACTTATAAGTCGGAATTGATTGTAGTCGGAATTCGATTCTGATTCGAATTCGACTTGTATTCGAATTCCGACTTAAGTCGGATTCGTTCTCGGAATTCGACTTATAAGTCGGAATTCCGATAAGTCGGAATTCCGACTTACAAGTCGGAATTGTAAAATAAAAAAAAGTGTGGCACTTCTACGCCTTCGTAACAATTGGCGAACAAGATTCTAGAAAAGTTATCTGCTATTGTAAACAATATTTTTCTCCGGTTTTCATCAACTTTCATTGTTCTTGCCATTTTTCGTTTTTTTTAACAAACAATAACATAACCTATATTTCCGATATCAGAACCTTCTGTCACTCGGACTTTGTAAACAACTCCAAATAAATTCCGCACCGTTCGAATGAAACATGAATAGTACTTAACTCCAGAGTAAATTTAAGAAACCTTCAAATACTTTACTCTACTCTTGGAGTCTATAATCGAACGCACCTCAGAAGTAATGGATTTTGCTTCTGATCTATACTTAATAATTAAAAATATTGGTATCAATCACACAAGTAAAAGCCGAAGAGATTCAGTAAAAAACATTGGCTGGGGGAAAACCGAATTGTTCTGGAGTTCACCTGTTATTTTGCATAACAGGATAATTTGAAAAATTCTCGTGTTATTAATTTCCCCTTGAACTTTATATTGCGGACGTTCACGATCCCACTAATGCTCATTTAATCTAATATATGCAGCGTTTTAATGCAAATTTGACAATTTCCTCTCTGAACGTGATAGTTGCTAAATTATGACGAATTGTGGGTCGCATTTGTATTTCATCACCAACATGAAAATGAAGCAGATATTTAAGAATAGCATGGAATTTCATAGATATTAAATATCATTTCGAATAACAGAAAGTTCGAAATATATAATAGCTCCATAAGATCACATCACTCTTAGTAGAGAGCGTGGAGATTGATGGAACACATGTTGCAAAGTCCATACAAGTGTTCAAAAGTATTGAAAAGTGTTTTTACCCGCTTTCTTAGTTGTCTTACCACCCCTAAAAGGTTTTTAATAAAAACTTGTCAAGACCACCCATACGATGATGAGCCACCCAAACAAACTTTTACGCCAAATAGCATTTGTGAAATTATGGTAGAATCATTAGATAAATTCTTATTCTACTGTCAAAATCAGTCGTCAGTCAGTCAATCGTTAGTCAGTCAGCCGATCGGTCAATCATTCATCAATCACTCGCCTAGTCAGCCGGTTAATCGATCAAGTAAACAATTGGTCAGTCTGACGGTTTTTTTCTGACGGCCAATCGATCAACATTCAGCCAATCTGACGTCCTGTCGGTTGTCAGAGAGTTGGTGGTCGTTGGTCAGTAAATCTGTTGTTAATATATTTGTCAGCGATCGTTTGCTCAGGTGACCTATCAGTAAGTTGGCTTGTCGACAGACAGTGTGTGTCGGTCTTTTGTGAGCCAATGGATCAGGTGGTACTCAGTCAGTTGGACGTTGGCAGTCAGTCGATCGTCAGTCAGTCGTTAGTCAGTCAGCTGATCGGTCAATAGTCATCCATCAATCACTCGCCTAGTCAGCCGGTTAATCGATCAAGTAAACAATTGGTCGGTCTGTCGGTTTTTTCTGACGGTCATTCGGTCAGACATTCATTCAATCTGTCGGCCTTTCGGTTGTCAGAGAGTTGGTCGGTCGCTAGTCAGTAAATATGTTGTTAGTACCTTTGTCAACGATCGTTTGGTGAGTTTGTCAATCAGTAAGTTCGCTTGTCGACAGACAGTGTGTCGATCTTTTGTAAGCCTATGGATCAGGTGGTACTTAGTTGGACGTTGGCAGTCAGTCGATCGTCAGTCAGTCAGTCGTTAGTCAGTTAGCCGATCGGTTAATAGTCATTCATCAATCACTCGCCTAGTCAGCCGGTTAATCAATCAAGTTAACAATTGGTCGGTCTGTCGGTATTTTTCTGGCGGCCAATTGGTCAATATTCAGTCAATATGTCAGCCATTCGGTTGTCAGAGAGTTGATCGGTCTTTGGTCAGTAAATCTGTTGTTAGTATCTTTGTCAACGATCAGTACGTCGACCAACCATTCAATCAATTGCTTTATCAGTCAGTCTAAAACTCGTTTAGTCAGTCGGTCAGTAATGTCATAAACCTGTGAAACGTTCAATAGTCAGTCTATCGGTCAATTGCCCATCAGTCAGTGGTTCAAGGGGTGGGGTGGATAATTTTTTGGTTAGTCAATAAGTCAGAGAGTGAGTCGTTAGGGCTGTCAGTCTGGCCGTCAGATGGATAAATATGTCAGTTCGGATGGTTAATATTCTGCCAATCAGTCAGTGGATAAATTTATTGATCGGTTATTTACTCAATGGTTGATCGATCAGACTTTTGATAATCGGTCAATCAGGCGGTATACCAGTCGATCAATGGCCGGTCAATCATTCATTCAGTCAATTAGTGATTGGTCAGTCAGTGGTTGAACAGTCGATCACCAGAGAGTCAGTCGATTAGTCTTTAGTCAATTGATCGGTCAGTTAATCGTCGGTCAAGTCAGTGATTTGGTCTCTCACTCGGTTGATCAGTCAGCCTTACATCAAGTTAGTCGGTCAGTCTCTCGGTCGGTCACCCGTCAATCAGTCGGCTGGTCGATCAACCAATCTGTCAGTAAGATCAACACTCAGGTGGTCGATCAGTCAATCGTAAGTCGGCCAATCTCTGCATCTTTATTTTTATATATTCTCAGAATGAGTTATTTTTATTGACGAAGAAGATGATATACGAATAAAACAATAAAGTTGTGAATTCAGTGAAAATATTCAAGTTTGCTTTCATTATTGGATTGTCTAGAGCTTGCAGGAGAGGCTATCCAATCATCAAAACTATTAGAATCCATCTAAGATGTATTAAAATGTGTTTTTAACCCCCCTTTTATTTGCCCTGTTAACTTTCAGAAGTTTTTATGAAAACTTGAGAGAGTTAGGATATTGGATATTAAACCCCCGCAAAATCACCATAGTTTTTTTTTCACTAAAGGGAGGAAGTTACTGGAAATCTGCCAACCTACGATGCATGTTAGGAAAATACCATCTAGGAATAACCTTGGATAGTAAACTTACCTAGAACTCCCACTTGGATAAAACAATCAATAAAGTGAGAACCTCAGAAGAGTCTATAGCAAAAATTATAGTGAATGATCTCCAAAACTCTGATGTATCGTACTGTGATTATCCCAATGATCTCGCATGGCATAGTGGCTTCAAAGTGCTCCAACGAGCCGGTGAAGCAATAATAATAAAGATGATATTTATTCTCCTCAAAGACATTACATAAATGTGTGGCCATAAATAAGTTACGGTAATAAGTAGGCACGTTGTATGTAGCTTCTATTCAACCAGTCGTGAATATGAAATTTTCACTTTTAGGTGACCTTCTACCCCCAAAAAGACAAATTCGAAACGAAAACAGTCAAAGATTCCTGGCCGACGATAAACGAAGAATTCTCCTGCAACTTCTCCTTCCCCGTGAAAAAATTCGACGACTACTTCAAGGGAAAGTTCGTATCTTTCACAGTTTACGCTGTCCTCGGCAAAGAAGAAGACGAGAACAAAGCTCCGGAGAAAAAAAAGGGCGTGCTCAAACGCTACTTCTCTTTCGCTGATACCGAGGAGGTACTCCTGAGGCACGGTAGCTTCAAGAGATCAGGCTCGCAGAGGAGGAGTAGTAGTACTGGTACTGGTGTTATGAGTAACAGAAGGACTGTGGGTAAGTTAATCATGTGATATGTACCGCCAGAAATATAAATGTGAAAAGGAGTCTAAGTTTGGAAGAAATAAGGGGTAGGTTTGTCAGCCTTGCTGATAAAAAACTGAAGATGACCTCTGCTCAAATCCACGAAACTTTTGGTACATTAATTTCGAAAAAAGGAGTTACAGATCCACAATGTCGTGTGATAATATAAAGTTGGCGAAAACAATGACGAAATTGGTAATTTATTTAATAAATATGTTTCCACTGTATACTCTAATGAAAACCCAAATCAGGGTATCTTCTTCGAATTATAAATATTTTGTTGGTTTCTCATCATACAGTTGGACTTGAATGTTTTACATCTGTTTCAGGTGCTGTGACATATAATTTAGATAGGAGGTTGTTTACGCAGAAACTCAGGAATGGTACCATCAGTACGCCAGATATTTGGAGAAATATTACAGAGATTACTAGCGGGTTTCAATCACAGCCGGTAAGATTATTTTTTCTTTATAACCTACCAAAACTTTTGTAGACGATTTCTGGAATAGGTTGAATATATTTATGTATGAGAAACTGAAGAAATGGCAAACATGAGCTGCGATTGACATGCTCTCACGTTGCTTGAATCTGATTTGAGCAATATTTGCAATTAATCAGAGTGTTTGTTTGACGGGAGGATCTTATGAAAAATAAATAATATAATGTAGGTACTAAACCTTACTTCTCTTACTAAAAACTTGAAAATCATTACAGGTCAGGGTATTGAGAGTACATTGAAAAATAATTAATAAAAAACCTTTTTAAAGACAAGCTTTTATTCAAATGCACTAAAATTGAGTTATAGATTCAAAAGCCTGCCGCCCAAAGTTTCCAGTTTGAATACAAAAACGACAAGCTTTTGAATCTCTCGGAATAACCTACGTCACACATCCAAAGCAATTATTTTTTTCTTTTTAGTGCAATTGAAAAAAAGATTGGCTTTAAAAAGTTTTTTTATTAATTATTTTATTTTGTGCTTTTTAGTACTTGAATACGACTTAATTTATGCATTTTTGTTAAAGCATCGTTATTATGTGTCCTTTTTTTCTTGTAAGTTTTGAGGTATCTAGTCCTTCAATCAGGAGACCATCTAAAGATTAACTCATCCGCCATCTTGCAGTTGTCATCTTCAATTTATGAATTTCAACTAAAATCAATAATCTTCGTCTAAATTCATAATCTCCGACCCCGAAAACCCCCACATACCAATTTTGAATATAGTCGGACCATAAACACAGAGATCATCGGCCATCTTGGAGCCGTCATTTTGATTTTATGAATTTTGAAGAAAAATTCGCAATCTTCGACCCTGAAATTAATTTTTTTCGACCCTGAAAACCCCCACATACCAATTTTGAATCGAATCGGATCATAAACCTAAATCTCGTCCGCCATCTTGGAGCGCAATTTTCTTTTTTTCTCTAACAAAAATTCCATTAGCCAAAAAATCCTTATATATGATAGATTAATCAGTCTGAGTTCATTTATTACTTGACTGAAATATATCACTTATAATAGCAAGTGCTTAAATTATATCCGGATTTTTTTTGAAGATCAAGGATAATTTTCCCCAAAATATTCGTGACCAAGAAAAATTTCCATGGAATAATTTAAATACATCTGATATTCGGAAAGAAAATTTCACGCCAATAAATATGAATAATATCGAAGAACAAACTTGACTTTTTGAATGATAATCACTGGAATGGAAATTGCAAATGTTATGCTCCTTTGTATTTTTTTTTCATTTTTCAATCAATTATTTGAAGACGATGCAAAGAAGTTTGTGGGTGAGCTAATGCAAGTAATGTAACAATCTTGAAATAACTGGATTTATGCGAAGCCCCAAGGCAACTTTTACATTTGATGTCAAATATACTACTGAAATGCTGAAATTAAAAAAAAAGTGGTTCCGCCCGGGATCGAACCGGGGACCTTCTGCGTGTAAAGCAGACGTGATAACCGCTACACTACGGAACCTGTAAAATGCTTTCGATTTAAGATTGTCATTAACCTATCTTTGAGCCTTCTAAAGGTTCAAATGGATAATTTTATCAATAATAATATAACGAGTGCAAAGGAAATTATCAATAATTTTTGGGAAATTTGCCCGAATGCATTGAGTGAAAATTTGTGAAAAATTATAGATATATTTCCATTGCACAAATTGTATTTTATGAGAGAATTTCATTAATCAAAAATAAAAATCCGGCAATCTCATAGTAACGAGTAATCGATCGTTAGTGACCCCTATTAACCTTCAATTCATCTATTAATGCATAATTGTGATATATGCAACCAAACATACACCGAAATCGACCATTAATAACCTGTGAATGGTCGATTTGGTCCATTAATGTATAATTGTGGTATAGGCAACTAAACATACACTAATTCGAATATTATTCAAATATCAAATGGCGGCTCCAAGATGGAAGAAGTTTTGTGATTATGGTCCGATTCGATTCAAAATTGGTATGTGAGGGTTTTCAGGGTCGGAGATTATGAAATTTATAAATTCGGTAAATATAAAGTTACTCTACACATGCACTCTGAATATAGGGAAAAAACTTTTCTTACATGTTTTTGCCTCCTGAACACGAATCCGGAGAAGAAAAATGCGGCGGTCTCATACCTTTCCCCGAGTTAGAGAAGTTTTAATTTTTTTTAACCTCATTTTCAAGCACCGTTTTCTCGCACAAAAATCACTCAAAATCCCTCCTTCTTTTTACCACCATAAACAATACACCCTAAATTACTTATTTTCGGCAGAACTTTGCACAAAATATCGTCGTTTTTATCGAAAAGATCCTCCTACTTACACAGTTCCAAATAAACAATTTTCACACTTTGACAGATGAAATTTAGTAACTGTGCCTTATTTTTCATGTTGGTAATAAATGAATCACCGCCCACAACAATTGCACACATAAATGAAGGGGAAACTATTGCTCACATTTGAATTCGAAAAGTTGGCGGTGATTCATTTATTACCAAAATGAGAAATAAGGCAAAGTTACTAAATTTCATCTGCAAAGGGTGAACATTGTTTATTTGGAACGAGATTTAGGTTTATGGTCCGATTCGATCCAAAATTGGTATGTGGGGGTTTTCAGGGTCAAAGATTGTGAATTTTTCTTCAAAATTCATAAAATCGAAATGGCGGCACCAAGATGGCTGATGATCTTTGTGTTTATGGTCCGATTCTATTCAAAATTGGTATGTGGGGGTTTTGGGGGTCGGAGATTATAAATTCACAAATTCGAAATGGCAGTCGAATTTAATAATTATGGCCCGATTCGATTCAAAATTGGTATGTCGGGGTTTTTGGGGTCGGATATAATGAATTCAGTCGAAGATTATTGATTTTTAGTTAAAATTCATAAATTGAACATTGAAGGACTGGATATCTCAGGAAACTTATAGAAAAAAAAGGCCCCATAATAACGAGATGCTTTAACAAAAATGCATAGATTAAGGCGTACTTAAGTACTAAAAAGCACAAAATAAAATAATTAATAAAACAACGTTTTAAAGACAAGCTTTCATTCAAATGCACTAAAAAGTAAAACATAATTGCTTTGGATGTGTGAAGTAGGTTATTCCGTGAGTTATAGAATCAAAAGAATCTTTTGTATTCGAACTGAAAACTTTGCGCCCCAAGCTTTTTATTCTATAACTCACGGAATAACCTACGTCACACAACCAAAGAATTTATTTTTTATTTATTAGTGCATTTGAATAAAAAACTTGTCTTTAAAAAGTTTTTTTATTAATTATTTTATTCAATTTGGATTAACTGATCCTTGAAAATGACATATATTCCTCATATATTCATTTATAAATATGTTTAATTTTCAGAGAGACGGTACAAAAGGCAGCGTTGAACTGACACTGCAATATGGCGTCAGCGAAGATAGAACAAATGACGTTGTGGAAGTGACGGTCACAAAATTCAGGTGCAGTTTACAAACCATGCAAAACCACGAAAAAATTGGAGGTGAGTAACGGAAACGAAGATAATATGATACTCCATTGAATCTGAGATCTTCACTTTTTTACGAATATTCCACATAAAAAATCAAATATAAATTTTTTCAAGCTAGGCAAAAATCGATCTAATACAAAAAATTACTTTTAATCTCAAAATGAATGCAAATTTTATTTCAAATTGACTCAATCGTTAATTCACAAGAAACCAGAACAATAAGTCATGAAAAATAATCATGTGTCAGAAGTCATCAGTGGAGTTTGAAAACCAATTTTATGTTGCTTTTATTAAGGAGTTCGCATTGGCCGTTAGCTCTAGAAAATCATGAGCGGTCTAAAATATCGTACTGTCATCAGCATCTGCTAGCAATGCAATATCATTCAAAAATATAATAAAAATCAGTGGACCTAGGACACTACCTTGTGGCACTACCATGGTCATATCCTGGGCATCTGATTATAGGCAGTTACTTAATTCATCTCATATTTTTACAGAATGTTTTCTTCCTGAATGCATGATTTGAACCAGTTTGAAGCACTCGTACGAATGCCAGATTGTTTAAGTTTAATTACAATAATTTTAAAAGTCTATGCAATCAATTGTCCAAAAGAACTCCTATCCAGAGAGTTGTATATATTGTTCAAACAGTGCTTTGTCAATACTTTTACCACTAAGAAGGCCTTGTTGACTATTGCTGAAATCATTGTGATTATTGAAGAATATCATAACTTGTCTGGGAAAAGCCACCTGAAACAAAAAGTTTTGAGAAAGAGCTCAGTAGACTAATAGGCCTATAGTTGAATAGTGATTCTCAATCACCTTTCTTCAAACAAGGCTTGATATAAACAAACTTTAGATTTTCCGGAAAAACTCCAGATTGGAGAGATGCATTTGTAATATAACATAAGGGCTCAGCAGTCCAGAAGAAACATTTTTTCAATAAGAATGTAGACATAATAGTTACTGGAGCGAAAAAAAAAATCATATTATTGTAAGTAATTTCACATTGTGTGCTGCTGGGGTAGGTTGTCTGCAATCAAGTTGGCCGCTTCTTTATTGAAGAGTACATTGAACCAATTTGCACCTTCTAGATTTTTGCGACATGTGATTTCGCTAATGATTCGCCAATACGTTTTTGAGTTATTTTTGCTTCTTTTAGCAGATTTTTGTATTTATTTGGTGTGGCTTTGGAAACACTTTCAAAATGGGGAAAATTCGAGGACAGCATTTTATTTTTGACCGCACGCAGGTCGGGGTTTTGAAAAATTATTTTGGTTTTACCCTTTACTACTTTTTTCATAGGAAAATGTTTGTTGGAGTATTCTAGAAAAATGTATAATAATATATTAGTATTGAACCTTGCACTAAAGCCATTTTATTGACCAGACATTGATTTCTTCAAGTTTATGAATTCTTTCGTCGTTTCAGGACAACTATACATAAAAATCACAGCTTTCGAGTACGAAGATCTCATCCAGAAGATGAAAAGCGACAAATTCGAGCCAACAATCAGCCTCAAATTGGAGCCAAGTACTTCGACGTTAAGGGCAACTGTCAACCAATACAACATAGATCAAGTGAAAATATTGATAAGGCTTATTTCGAAAAATATAGTAGGAAAGAAGGTGCTTCTCGGAAAAATAGAAATCGACAGGCATAGCAGTTTTTGGAAAGAGATCGTTGCCTCGCCCGCGGTTCCAGTAACGAAAATGGTCAGTTTTGAGTGAGGACGTTTTCTGGATTTGTGTGGAACATGAGTAATGTCGATGCTGGAGCAAACGAAGATTTTCGAAAGACGATAGGGAGGCAATTCGATAAACTATTGACCCAAACGTATTTGCTAGACTCTAGTGAATTTTGTGACAAGCTGTGTAACAAATGTTTGGGCAAAAGTACCAATAAGAATGAGAGACACGACAATAACGCAACATTCCTTCACAGTGCAGGGTGATTCTTGATGAGGATTAATTAGACGTTTATCAATGTTGCAAGCTTGAATTAACTCGCATTTTTTTTTCAACTGACATTCAGAATTCATTTCCATTTCCATACACTTTGTATATTTTCACATTTCAAACTCAAAAATGCCAAAAACATAGGTATTGTTTTGTAGACGTTTCTATTGAAATTGTGACTAGCGCATATTTAAGGTATACAGTGTGTCTCACTTCTCATGGAAACATCCCCGTATCTTCCGTAATTATTGGAGTTGAATTCTGAAATGTCCACGATCATTAGGTAAACCGGAGATGATGCTAAATATTTTCTGGGGTTGACCTGAGTGATATATAAATAATATATAAATATATAAATAATGATTCGTGATTGGGACATCAAATTTATAACCGATAGGCATCTTTGCTGAAGATTATTTCAGTTCAGAAAAATTCGAATGTTCCCACTTCTCATGGAAACACCTCGGTATCTATCGAAATTAGTGGAGTAGAGCTCTGAAATTTCCACGATTGGTAGATTTTCAGGGTCTTAATAATATCTGGAGTCAAATTTGCCAAGCTTCCAGAGGGGAGTACAAAAATATGGATTTTCTAAAGGAAGTATTGAACTTTATTTCCGAAAACAAAAAAAAAAAAAGGGTTTAAAATGGAAAAACAAGTCAGACTATGTAATTGAAGCATATTTAAAAAAAAAACTTTTTTTTGTTCATTGATATTTATTGAAGAAACAACAGCTAGAGGAACTCAATGTAGAAATATTTCTCAATAATACTGCATTATCAGTGATAATTATCACTCGATATCACGTTCTACAGTTATAAACTCTACAAAAACCGTTCTATGTCACACAGGTTAATCTCAGCAGAGATTTGGACTCAAACTCGGTATATCTAACGATCTTGAAACTTACAGAATTCTACTGCAATAATTACGGAAGTTACGGGGGTGTTTCCATGGAAATGGAGACAATACGGATTTTTCAGACCTGAAAATTTTTCAGCAAAATTATGGATTGGTACTGAAGTTGATGTCCTAATCACGAATCCGTAATAATTTTTAGCGTATCTTGCCCCCTTATATTATTTTTCGCAAAAATCACTATATCCATCGCCCTTGGTGCGCAGTGTATGTCACTCAGATCAACCTCAGAAGGAATTTAGAATCATTCTCGGTATATTTAACGATCGTGAAAATTATAGAATTCTAGTCCAATCATTACGGAAGTTTCCATGGGAAGTGAGACAAATTCGGACTTTTCAGAACTGAAAGTTTTTCTGCGAAAATATGGATTGGTACTGATGTTGATGTCCTAATCACGAATCCGTAATAATTTTTAGCGTATCTTGCCCCTTATATTATTTTTCGCAAAAATCACCATATCCATCGCCCTTGGTGCGCAGTGTATGTCACTCAGATCAACCTCAGAAGGGATTTAGACTCATTCTCGGTATATTTAACGATCGTGAAAATTATAGAATTCTAGTCCAATCATTACCGAAGTTTCCATGGGAAGTGAAAAAAATTCGGACTTTTCAGAACTGAAAATTTTTCAGCGAAAATATGGATTGGTACTGATGTTGATGTCTTGATCACGAATCCGTAATAATTTTGCCCCCTAATATTATTTTTCGCAAAAATCTGTATATCCATCGCTTCTGGCGAGCAGTGTATGTCAACAGGTCAACATCATGGGAAAATCTATACTCATCCCCTGTATATCTACCGATCATGATAATTTCAGAATTCTACTCCAATAATTACGGAAGATCCTGGGGGGGGGGGGTGTCTCCATGAGAAGTGAGACCCACTGTATAGTCACGAGTTAACGGGATATATAAAGAGTACAAAGTAGCATAATTCTGAAAATTTGTACATTTTTTTTTTACTTGTTGTGACACTTGGTTTCTCCGGGAGTGACGACATCTTTGTTATTTTCAATAGGACACCCTATATTTTATAAAAATTTTGTATTCCTCTCATGACTTTGATTCAAATTGATGTATCATACCCCATACCCAAAATGAAGCGTATTTGAGTATTCGAGTTTTTCTAGAAAAAGTGACAAATGCAGCATATCGAACATACGCCATTTTCATGTGAATTATAATTTTTGGTGATATACAGTGACTATCACCATGAATATTGAAGGCTGAACGGATCACTCACCATAATCACATCCACTGAATAATTTACAGGGTGCTCAAAAAAGTGGGTCCAGAAAGTGAACGAGAAACATTGAAAATTTCATTTTTTTTTAAATGAAAAACAAATTTTTTCTTCTCGATTCAATTCTATCATGAAAATGAGCACCAATTCTGATTCACTTCCCTATACCCAAAACCCATAATTTCGGAGATATTCCAAAACTGTACTTTTGTTCATCTTCAAACTATTGAATAACCTCCTCGAAAGTCCATACCTGTTATCAGAAATCAATTTTTTCATCCCTTTTAATAGCTTACGTCCTCAACCAATTTCGTTTCAAGCAAAAATGGACAAAAATGCCAAATTATTAGATCACATGCAATAAATTCTTGGCTCAGTTATAATCTGGATTATTTGAAGTCAGTTTTACTAAGTTCAGAATTGATTTATCACAAACCTCATTATAAACTACAAAAACGAAACCTTTATGTAATCATAAAATCATAGTTTATTTTTATTTTATATTTTCTTCTTTCTTTAACTTTTATTTTCTGTTTCTTGCACTCTCAACAAGGTATTTTGACTGAATTTAAGAACAGTGCTCTTTCTTTTTATGTCTCGCTTATTTACTTTATTTCCCACACTGCATATATAGTTAAATAGTAGAAGAGTTGTTTACTGCCTGATTCATTATCAGTGATTTATGGCGAATTTAATAAAGTTTTCACAAAAACATGTGATATTATTCCCATTTCCATGGCAACAAATGATCAAACACATCGCCTTCAACTTCTAAACATTTTTCACATCTTCTTATGACTCTTCTATAGCTCGTCTTATCATTTCAGGGGGAATTGAGTTGAACGAAGTCTCCTCTGAAAAACTACTTTAGTTGCTGGTGTTTGAAAATATACCTCATTTTTTATATAACCTCAAATGGAAAAATCCATTATTGGAGTTAAATCGGGAGATCGTGGTGACCATAGTTGCGGTCCGTTGGTTCCATCTAAATAGGTTTTAACCATCTGCCGATTATGTGGGGGTGCTACATCATGTTGATGCCATATTTTTTTATGGTCGGCTAGCGTCAGATGTTCCAAATAATCAGTATCGAGATTTCTCAGGATTTGTAGATATCGTTCACCTAAAAATAAAACAATCTTATAGATCTTTTCTTTGTTTTTCTATATGATATGAATACACATAGCTCTCTGGTGGTATTTCCAAGTATAATTTACCTATCATATGATGAAGATCTGATACAGATACAGATACTTTATGCTAATACAGGTACTTCAACTTATCATTCAAATTGTCATCATAAAAGTGGAGCATCACTATGGCATTGTTTCTAACAACATACTAAACATTGAAATTCCAACGGTCTTGAAATTGACGTTTCCAAACAGAATGTGGATTGCTATCGCTTCAGTAGTGAGAGTTTCGCCTGTTGAATATTCCATTTTTGGTCAATTTTGCTTCGTCACCAATTGGTCATTTTCGTGATTCTTCAAACTCCGCAAAGTTTACCCTCTTCTCATAGCCAGACCATGGACATTTTATTCCATTCCAAATCTCGAGAAGCATCTTTTGACGGTGCTTCTGGAAAAGCTGTAATTTCAATTTCTTCGTTGTCCACCACCGTTTTTGTTTCAATAATCTTCCTCTTGAGAAATCCATAGTTCGTAAGGTTGAATATTGATCTTCTGATCATGTCCGGAGATGGTTTTGGTTTTCCTGGATATCTTGTAGCAAAAGTATCACATGTTCTTGTGGAAACTGTTTATTATATGCAGATGACTGTAAAATGTGTAGGAAATTTTCTAATCAGTCAGATTATAATATATTACAAAGTGATATACAGTCACTTTATAAGTGGTGTGTGAAAAATAGATTACTTCTAAATTTGAGTAAATGTGGTTAGCTTCTGCAAATCGAAAAATGTTCAACAATACAGCTATCTTATGAACGGCCAAGAGCTGAAAAGATGCTGTGAAATGGTAGATTTGGGTGTAACCTTTCAACCTTCCATAACTTTTGAAAAACATATAGCCAAAACTAGTCAAGCAAGAAGCCAAGAAAATGTAGGGGTTCGTCAAGCGTTTCACTTATGAGATTAAAAATATCTGTACAATCAAAACTCTTTTTTTCACTATTGTTCGAAGTCGACTGGAATTCGCAGCAATAATATGGGACCCAGGTGAAAACAATTTAAAAAAAATTCTGGAAACGGTACAAAATAAATTCATCTCATTTTGATATTATAAAAAATATGGCTATTCCCCGGATTACTCCTCTTAAGAGTAATCAAAAATATAATAATTGTTCATAAACTGTCGACCTGTAAAATCAACTGTGAATATTTGTTATCCCATCTTAAACTCTATGTACCAAGATTGTTACCAAAAAATATTGTATTTCATATTTCCAGAATCCCTCTGCTAATAGTTAAAATGTGTGTCCATGTCAACAAATTCCTACAGAAACTCACTAATGTGGAGATATTTACTGCAACCTTAACAACCCTTAATGACTTCATGAAACCTCTGTTTGCATATCTTTTACCATAATAATATAAGTGTATTACGAACAGATTCCTTTTGTATTTATTAATTGATTATTTTTAGTTCTTATGGGCCTCTTTGTATTTCTTCTTCAATAAATAAAAACCTTATTACATTCGCCATAAATCGCTAGAAAATTAACGAAATCTTATTATCATACCCAACACAAGCCATATTACTTTTTCAGATGATGCAACTGACAGGCAGTTTACTTGAAAAATTTCAGGCAGTCAATATAGGGTATAGGGAAGTATAGAAATAGGGCTCATTTTCATAATAGAATTGAATCATGAGAAGAAAAAGATGCGGTTACCATTTGAAAAAATTGAGTTTTTCATTTACTTTCTGGACCCACTTTTTTGCGCACCCTGTAAATTATTCAGTGGATGTGATTATGGTGAGTGGTTTATTAAACCTTCAATATTCATGATTCAGTCACAGCATATCACTAAAAATTGTATTTCACATGAAAATGGCGTATGTACGATAATCTGCATTTGTCACTTTTTCTAGAAAAACGCGAATAACTCAAAGACGGTTCATTTTGGGTAGAGGGTATGATACATGAATTTTAATTGGAATCATGAGAGGAATCCAAAAATATCATAAAATACAGGGTGTCCTATTGAAAATAACAAAGATGACGTCTCCCGGAGAAACCAGAAGTGTCACAATAACGAACATATTGCAGTGGGATTTCAAATGCCTCTACAAATTTTCAGAGTCATGCTACTTTTAGTTCTCTATATATATATATATATATATATATATATATATATATATAGATCGTGTTAACTCATGAAGATACACCCTGTATTCTTCTTGTGCGAACATCTTAGTACTGGAAAGATATACGTAGCTCGGATTATGCCCGTACGATAAAGACATTGCGAGATCATAAACAGATTATCCAGAAATAAGTTACACAAGCCATTTGACAATAATAGCCAGAAAATTTTTTCCTCAAATTGAAACTCGTGTTTACGAGCATTAACTTTTAAGCTTTTAACTGTCCGAGGTAATGAAACATTGCAATTAAAATTTGAGCCAGTTCTCTTCATCCAATTCGCTCGGAATTTGGCATGCATGATATGTAATTTGTTATACAGGATGATTTACGTAGGTCGTGCATAAGAGGTTTTTCAACTTGCAGTTGGATTTAAAACTTGAAATTTGGTGTTTTTTCATAATCGACCATGTATATTTTTAATCCCACAGCTATACAGGGTGTGCCAAAAATCGGTACCAACTTTCTTATTTTAAGAAGTAACCCACATTTTTTTCACATGATTCGATTGGCCTTCTAATTCTAAGTTCAGAACACCTTAGTTATGTTAACTTATGTATTACAATTTCTGACATATGTTCATTTTTCTGAAAAAAAATTACTGCCGTAGTAGTTTGGGAAAAAAAATTGTATCTCGCAAACCATTCTAATTTAGGAAACCAAATTTGTGGAGCAGTTACCTGCATGTCCAGGCTAACCTCTGATGTCCCATCGATTGTCCCACCTTGTACAATATGGACGTAGGCGATTTTCAAATGTCGCATCTAAAAATTGTTGAAGAACATTTTTTTTTTCAAATGGCACCTACTGATTCTTTTGACACCATTCGGAAAAACATTTATTTTAGGGTGGATTACTCAAGAATTTCCTATACCTAACTTCAAACTTGATAAAAATCAAGAAATGTCCACCAACTACTTTAAATTGTAACAGCTTGCTCTCCTTTTCATTCTGTATGTTTTCACAATCTGTCACAGTTGTGACTGTTTCAATAATAAAGCTTGTCTCATTGTCCTTATGTTTATTTTATTGTAACTCTAAACGAAACAATGTCATTCAATAGTTATTATTGGAAATGTATCAAAATCGGAAATGTATTTTAATGTAACTCAAACTGATTTTACTAAACATTTTATAAATGTAACATTGTCAAATAAATCTATTTATAATTTGAGGTTATGTTTGATCTCTATCCCTATCAAATACATCCATTACATCAGTGTTATTTTATTTCCAATCAAACTTGATACTCAATAAAATAAATATCTCGGAATAACAACTACAGCAACCACAAATAAATCTGGGTCCATCCTAAAATCTACCAAGTGAGATGTCAGTTGGTTTTCGATCATCTCACGCTATGTAGATTGACATGGTGGAGCTAAATGCCCTCAGCATACTTTTCACAGCTGTCACTTTCAAGTGCTCAACAGAACTTCCCAATATTTTATATTGCATTGTAGATCGATGAGTTGATATTTTAAAATAGCTCTGGGCTAGGAATTAGCCCTCATCAAGAATCACCCTGTATTTAGTCTCTCGGTCGCAGGACCTAATGTTGCATAATCTATGTCAATCTTGAATTTTACACAGTGTATAGATATTCACTTCAGTCATAATATATAAAAATATTGATATCGTTATTAATGTGTATGTATGTAGGTAATGTATAGAAAACAAGCAAAGTTGAAGTGGTATAAATCCAAAATAGGAAAGTTTGAGATCACAAACACTTTGAAAACTTCTGGTCTACTTGTACCAAGTCATAACGATATATGGGAATAGTTATTCTGAATAATTTGAATAACTGAGTGTTCTCAAACTCTGTATATTTTAATTGGTCCTTGGAAGCTATTCGGCATCCTCTTCACAATTTTATGTTGGATAGCTTGTGTGCATTTCCCGTACAAAGTCATCTCTTCGAATTGTTGAATACTTTACTTCAGCTTTCCAACAGAAAAGACTCTTCTTGGCACATAAGATTTGCAACTAGTGTATTCAATGAATTATTTATTGATATAGGTGTTAATTAATTAAATGGTAACTAGCAACTAGACTATTATTCATTTTATCCCGAAAAAAACATTGGGGACTTTTATCTGAATATGAGTCTTAACAACCCATTTTGACGAAATTGTTAATTTTACTTCTTTCACGTTAGTTAGTTTTCGACCGATCAGTCTCATACCCTTATTTGCATTGAAGACTGCATCACGACTAATAGATCTCAGAACCAGCTACTCAACAGGAACGTCACTCCACAAACTTGTGAGGATAAAGAATACTAGTCCTTGACATAGAAGGGGCTTTCAACAACACTTCCATAGACTCTATGGTCAGTTTTATTATAGACTTTCGCATACTCATATTTATTTTGATGTTACTTTACATTTATGTTATATTTTATTGAAATAACTAGAGTATTTCAAGGCGGGCAGTATGTTAAAAGTTCACACTGTATATTTAAAAATTTACATGTCGACCTTAGTTGATATAAAAATTGATGTCGGTATCGAGAAGTGAGTGTTGATTGTTATGTCACTGTCAAAAATATAGATATATAAAAAGTTGGGAAAGAGTCGTTCTTCCATCAATAAATCTCTTGAAATCGAACACGAATAAATCCCAATAATATTGTTAATTTTGATGACTTAAATACGTGACAACTAGACTAGGTAGACAACTGTCAAAACTGTTTGCCAAACAAAATCTGCTTCTTACGTAGCAACTAGATACGTTTTAAATCCTTCATAATACCCAATTTCATAACAACGTGCAAATGAATGAATTTAATTTTTTTATGCGAAAACCGTACGTCAAACGAAAAAAAATTATGTGACCAGATTTGCTCAGAAAAGAATGAGGATTTCAAAAATAATTTTTACTTTACGGAAAAGCAGTGGCGTATCACTTTTCTCTTTAAAATGATTCAGGGCAAATTCCGCATGAACGCCATTGGCAAAAATAAAAAATTATGATGTACAGCAGAAAATTCCTTTTGATCCAAAGAATATGCGTACTTAGTTTCACAAAAATATCTAGATACCATGAAAAAAAATCTCAAAACTTTAGCACCATGTAGCACCACGTCAGGTGGTCCCGTGAAAGTACCACAAATCTAGGAATTTTTCCTGCTTGCCTAGTAAGCGCTTGCTGGTATAAAAAAACATCCCATCCAATATCAATTGCAGAAGCTGTTTCTATAGGGAGCAAATAAAAACTCACTTCGCTAACACGAGCGTATATGCGAAGAAACGGAACGAAAAATAATCTGTACTACTTGTATACAGTCTCCGTCGGCACAAAGAGCCCGCTGGTCAACATGGACTTGAGTGACTGCTGTCTGTTCTACAACCGATTCGTCTGGGTCAATCGAGTCGGACATCAATGTTTGCAGGTGTGTCTATACGATGGGAGGTCATAAATCACGCGTTATATTTGTGTTTTAATAGCTCTGAAAGATTAAAAACCAGTAGCGTCTGTGGTCTTGGTGTGTGCCGATCGAAATACGTTTCAGGATATTAAAATATCTAAATAAAATTAGTTATCTCCGCCACTGCTGCTCACAGGATTTCGCCGCAAGACTTTTTTATGCTTCTGCAATTGATATTTGGAAAACTATACCACAGATAGAAAAAATCGAATTTAAACGGTTTTCTTCACATAAAGGATTCAATATAAAATTGAACCAGAGAAAGGTAGATCTCAGGTGAAAAACAACTACTTTCCTGGCAAATACCACGCAGAACGTTGAATGATATTCACCTGAAAATCCATGCATACTTCCATAAAATATCAATGGACATTGAATGCAAATGTTTCTTTCTGATAAGCTCGATTATGTTTAATTTAAGTCGTGTTCACTAACAATCCGCATACCGGTTTCAGGCTTTTGGCCTCATCGTACGAGTAGTCAACCAGCCAAAAGTCAAAGAACTCTGGCTGAAGTGAGAACAACGTAAACAAACCATCATCGATCTTGTAACACCTATAGGTACGCCGGAAAGATAAACTTTAACTGGCGGTACCTAGTGACAGAAAGAAACACTCGAAATCTCCACCTCGATAGGTTTCTAAATAAAGATTCCTTCTCAGTAGATGCAAGCCCGTCAGCATACAGTGAGAGATAAGTGCCATGTGAAGTGGAATGAATAGAAAAATCGAATTTAAACGGTTTTCTTCACATGAAGGATTCAATATAAAATTGAACCAGAGAAAGGTAGATCTCAGGTGAAAAACAACTACTTTCCTGGCAAATACCACGCAGAACGTTGAATGATATTCTGTCACTAGGTACCGCCAGTTAAAGTTTATCTTTTCCGGCGTACCTATAGGTGTTACAAGATCGATGATGGTTTGTTTACGTTGTGTCTCACTTCAGCCAGAGTTCTTTGGACTTTTGGCTGGTTGACTACTCCGTACTGATGAGGGCCAAGAAGCCTGAAACCGGTATGCGGATTGTTAGGTGAACACGACTTAAATTAAACATAATCGAGCTTATCAGAAAGAAACATTTGCATTCAATGTCCATTGATATTTTATGGAAGTATGCATGGATTTTCAGGTGAATATCATTCAACGTTCTGCGTGGTATTTGCCAGGAAAGTAGTTGTTTTCACCTGAGATCTACCTTTCTGGTTCAATTTTATATTGAATCCTTTATGTGAAGAAAACCGTTTAAATTCGATTTTTCTATTCATTCCACTTCACATGGCACTTATCTCTCACTGTATGCTAGACGGGCTTGCCACTCCTACTGAGAAGGAATCTTTATTTAGAAACCTATCGAGGTGGGAGATTTTCGGAGTGTTTCTTTCTGTCACTAGGTACCGCCAGTTAAAGTTTATCTTTTCCGGCGTACCTATAGGTGTTACAAGATCGATGATGGTTTGTTTACGTTGTGTCTCACTTCAGCCAGAGTTCTTTGGACTTTTGGCTGGTTGACTACTCCGTACTGATGAGGGCCAAGAAGCCTGAAACCGGTATGCGGATTGTTAGGTGAACACGACTTAAATTAAACATAATCGAGCTTATCAGAAAGAAACATTTGCATTCAATGTCCATTGATATTTTATGGAAGTATGCATGGATTTTCAGGTGAATATCATTCAACGTTCTGCGTGGTATTTGCCAGGAAAGTAGTTGTTTTTCACCTGAGATCTACCTTTCTCTGGTTCAATTTTATATTGAATCCTTTATGTGAAGAAAACCGTTTAAATTCGATTTTTCTATTCATTCCACTTCACATGGCACTTATCTCTCACTGTATGCTAGACGGGCTTGCCACTCCTACTGAGAAGGAATCTTTTATTTAGAAACCTATCGAGGTGGGAGATTTTCGAGTGTTTCTTTCTGTCACTAGGTACCGCCAGTTAAAGTTTATCTTTTCCGGCGTACCTATAGGTGTTACAAGATCGATGATGGTTTGTTTACGTTGTGTCTCACTTCAGCCAGAGTTCTTTGGACTTTTGGCTGGTTGACTACTCCGTACTGATGAGGGCCAAGAAGCCTGAAACCGGTATGCGGATTGTTAGGTGAACACGACTTAAATTAAACATAATCGAGCTTATCAGAAAGAAACATTTGCATTCAATGTCCATTGATATTTTATGGAAGTATGCATGGATTTTCAGGTGAATATCATTCAACGTTCTGCGTGGTATTTGCCAGGAAAGTAGTTGTTTTCACCTGAGATCTACCTTTCTCTGGTTCAATTTTATATTGAATCCTTTATGTGAAGAAAACCGTTTAAATTCGATTTTTCTATTCATTCCACTTCACATGGCACTTATCTCTATACCACAGATGTTTATACGTTATTAGAAACCTCTGTCGTCGCTGATCTGATTTTAGTTTGTTCGAGGCGCCGTAAGTGTGAGATACGTTTGAATATCTAGCAAGGTCACGCGTTACCTATGTAAACAAACACGTTGAAAACATTATTTTGTCTGCTTGTGATCTTTGTCAATTTTATGTTTGTTTAGTGTCATAAATTATAATGTAAAGTCCCATTTGGATGAAAAATTTAGGGGGTGTTTGATACAGGTTAGAAAACGATGTAATCCCAAAAGGAACCACTAGGCTTTTGAACGTTATTTATATATTCTATTAATTTTTTTCAGATTGAATTATGAACCTGAATAAAGTAACTTCAGATGATGTCTATGCTTTTTTGGACGAACTTCCTTCAGATATTGACCCGTTTAGTTCAGAAGCTCCATCCGTAGATGATCTGGAGGAAATCGACATTGACGATCTGGAGAAACAAGGCAATAATGCTTTTATGGAAAATATTGACCCCACAGAGAATCTTATTGAGAATAAACCTACCAAGCATACAGCTATTGCAAGCAGTAGTATAAATTATGAATTTGATATCGAATATGAATTTCCTCTAATAAACTTTGCTGTAAGACCTTTCGAATGGACTGAAGATGGAAATTGTGCTAATAAAGCACATCCCTTTATGCAAGATGTAGGTCCTAGTGTTTCTGTTGATGCTGAGAGTCCCACTGATATATTTCTTTATTTGTTTACCCCGGACCTCATTGATATTCTGGTATTTCAAACAAATTTGTATGGAACTCAGCAATACGGCGATCGGTTTCTTCCAACAAACGCAGAAGAAATAAGGTGTTTCCTGGGTATAAATCTAATGATGGGTCTTACAAAGAAATCGAGTTATAGAGATTATTGGTCCTCTTCAATACAGATGAGGGACCCATATATTTCTTCGAGCATGTCTTGTGATCGATTTGACTGGCTCTTGAGCAATATACACTTGAAAGACAACACAGTTCAACCAAAAAAAGGTGAAGCCGGCTTTGATAAATTATAAAAACTTAGACCGTTGATTGATATTCTTTCAAAAACCTATTTGGAGAGTTATAAACCCAATGAACACCAAAGTATAGATGAGTCAATGATGAAATTCAAAGGCCGAATTGGGTTCCGGTAGTATATGCCTCTGAAACCTGTTAAAAGTGGATATAAAATCTGGATACGGGCAGATCAATCAGGATACGTATCGCAGTTTCAAGTCTATACCGGAAAATCTGATGGAGTTCAAGAGAGCCTAGGTTCAAGAGAGGTGGAAGATTTGACCCGTCCACTTTTGGGCAAGTACCAAAAGGTATATTTTGACAACTTTTTTACAACTATCCCTTTGTTACGTGATTTGTTGAAGGAAAATATTTATGCTTGTGGTACAACCAGGAAAAATCGAAAAGAAGAACCCAAAGACATAACAAATAATAAGAATAAAATGCTAAGAGGTACTAGTCTTTGGAAGATGAGTAAAGAAGGAATATTTTATATAAAGTGGATGGATAATAAACCTGTATTATTTTCATGCAATTTTCATGGTCCTAATGATGTCCAAACTGTTTCCAGAAAACAAAAAAACTTTTTAACAAAAAATTAAACCGACGAAAAATGGAACTGAAAAGTAAAAAATAAAATTAACCTTCTTAGTCTCAATAACTAAGCTCCTAAACTAATGTAAGTAACTAATTTTGAGTCGGCGCCAAACAAACAAGCAAATGAATTAGGTAAGGCGTAAAATGATGGCATCGAGTTGGGCGGTGACATTCTGATAATTTTTTTGAAGTAATTTAATGATCTTCGTTGATTGTTTGTTTGGCGCCGACTCAAAATTAGTTACTTACATTAGTTTAGGAGCTAAGTTATTAAGACTAAGAAGGTTAATTGAATTTTTTACTTTTCAGTTCCGTATTTCGTCGGTTTAGTTTTTTGTTAAAAAGTTTTTATTTTTCAATTTTTTGTGGCTGAAATCTACTAGTTACTAACTGCTTGTTTTTTTATCACTTCCAAAATATTCCCCCTTACTTCAACTATTACCAGTTAAATAATATGATTATCTACTTTTACTATTTGTTGTAATATAAATTATTTTTGTTGTTCTGGTTAGTTTATTTCATTACTTTGTATATCATTCCATCCTCTCTTAGAATATATTTATTGTTATAATGACACTAGCGATCTGTCATTGTCAACTACATATGTGTGCCAATGTTCACAAGTGAAAAATCAATTATCCCCTATTTTTCTACCCGTAAGGGTGGATAATTCCATTCGAAATCCAAATATGATCAACTATGAGGTTTACCCTATCTGATAAAAGAAAAATCATCCAAATCGAAGATCCCAGTACAAAGTTATAGCTGATAGAATCGCTTAACGGACCAGAATTCAGAGGGTGAGTGATCAATATCCTTCATTTTGCTACCCTTAGGGGTAGATTTCATCTTTCTAATTCAAATGGGACCAACGTCGAAGTACACCCTATCCACTGAAAAAAGAATTATCGGAATCGGACGTCTCAGTAAAAAGTTATGCGTGATCATACATAAAAAATAAAAATAAAATTTTTTTTATATATGCGTCGACTATAGAGTCGGTTAAAAAGATGGTTGCATGTTTTCAGCTCGTGCACGATTATAATGCTCATATGGGGCACGTGGATCAATCTGATATGTTCCTTTCTCTATACAAGGTCAATCGGAAATCTAGAAAATGGTGGCACCGATTGTTTTGGCACTTTTTAGACTTGAGCATCGTCAATAGCTTTATTACATTAAGAGACCGATCACCCACAAAACGCCTAAATTTGAAAGATTTTAGACTAGCTGTAGCCGCAGGACTTATCAGTGCTGATCCAGCAATACCTAAAAAAGGCAGAAAAGGTTTGGAGAGTGTTCCAAACAACTATAAGAGATCGGTTCCACCTGAAATAAAGTATGACAAATGTGCACATATGCCTATTCATGGTATAAAAGTAAGATGCGCACATTGTAGTTCACGTTCGGAGCCCCACCGAACAAGATGGCATTGATCCAGTTGTAATGTCGGGCTTTGTTTGACCAAAAAGTCTAACTGCTTTTTAAATTCCACCAAAAAGATTTAAAAAACTCAATTTGATTTTTTCAAGTTTTGTGTTTAATTTTCTGGTCCTAATACGGAACCACATTTTTTTTGTTGAATTTTGCAAAAACAAAGCAATACATTTTCTTTTCAACATTTTTTGTGTATTTTTTATACCACAAGCAACAATT
This sequence comes from Gonioctena quinquepunctata, assembly GCA_018342105.1. Taxonomy (NCBI): domain Eukaryota; kingdom Metazoa; phylum Arthropoda; class Insecta; order Coleoptera; family Chrysomelidae; genus Gonioctena; species Gonioctena quinquepunctata. The sequence continues at coordinate 342,815 of JAFIRS010000255.1, forward strand.
AAATTGGTACAATAAAGTGTATTTCAGAAAAAAAACATCGGCCTCAAAGGGTTAAGACCTTTAGGGCATATGAACATATGGAGTTTTTTTTTCTCAAAATGAACCCAAGAACAACCTTAAATATTATAACATGCTAATATCAAGAAATGTGGCGTTCGATAAAAAAATCGAGTTCGACTTGCCAGGCTTTTATGGACCAACCGGTATATTTGAAAATACTTTCCTGAAATGACCTTCGTCAACAAGTAGTATACACTTGACCGTAATCGCTAACCGTGGTGTAGGCGCACTTTGTAGAACCCTATTTTCTTTAAATACTTAACATTTGAAAAGTTCTCGTACGTTTTTGAAAAACATACGTAGGCAACCTCGATAAATAATAGGAAAAATTTCAAATATATTCATTCAACACATCTTCCCATATAACAGTAATCCTACTTGATGAAAAACGTTATTAAAGAGATTGATGCTGCAATATAAAATTTTATAGCGAGAAAGACATGAGAAACTAAGCGACAATGCGATATTCTGGCCAGAATGATGACGCATGGCTAATTTTTCGTCGAATGATAAATTGATAGTCCGATTATACCAGGTGTTCGGGGTTTTAATAGTTGTACACTCAGAACAAGTTGAACAAATGATAATTCTCATTGTTATTTGGCAAGCAATTGCATGACAGAAATAAAGTTACAATTCGCAGTAAGTAAGAATTTTTTTCATATTTATATTTCATTTCTGTCGCCAAATCTAAGCATGGCTTTTTCGTTGTTTGCGGCCAAAATTAAAAAATATATTTCATTCTGAATAAAATTATGCACTGTACAGTTTTAGCCAACCAGTTTCCTTGGGATGTGTAAACCGACCACTGCTTAACATAAGTGGGCTTAAAAATGCTTTCATCTAACTTCCATAGAAATAAGAAAAACTGAATAAAATACAAAATTTAATCGACATGGTTTTTTTTAATCCAAAAATATCTATTTTGCTGAACATATACCCCAAAAATATGTAATATAAAAATAGAAACATATTTCTCAGGAAATGATTTAATTTTCATTATGTCATAAAGCAAAAGGAATCATTGGTTCACCTCACGTGCATAATGACATGATCGTTACCATACGTCTCTTTCTAAATCTTCCCCAGAACTTTGGTTGTTTCTGTTTCCTCAATCGGAACAAAAAATTAGAACCTCTTTTACTGAGATCTACCCCTTCTCGCTCAAAAAACACTTTTATCTTTTTTGTACTTCTACTTGTACTTATACTTATTTGGTTTTTTGATCATCGAAACGAATGACACTCCTTCCCTCATAGAACTTTAGTCAAATAATTTGAATGATACCTCAGATAAAACCAGTGGCGAGACCTGGGGAGTAGGCGGAGAACTATCAGGCGGAGAATTCCGACTGGTAGCGTCACCTTAGATCAAGCGCAAACATAGACATATAGACACTCCAAAGCTGGAGGCAGAAATCTATAACCTCTCAATAGAGAGGCAAAGTAACCTCTCAATAGAGAGGCTTTGCACGATTATTCATAAGATGCCATCCAACGTCCGTCGAGGCATTAGCCAGGGAAGTAGTTGTTTTCTTATGGATATTTGTCCCACTTCAGTAACCCCTATAATTTGGGGTTGGTCCACAGTGAGATTCCCTGATTTAATCAAGACATCTCTGGGCACTGGACTATGTGTTACATATACAGTGCTCGTCTAAAGTCCGTTCCCCCCTACTAATTTTTGAACCACCTGGTATATCGCAACAGAATTTGGAGGGCTCAAATAGGAGATAAAAATCTACTCTTTCATAAAAAAATCACAGCTAAAAGTTTCAAAATGGCGGCTGAGCGCCATCTTCAATAATTTTTTTAAATAGAACACCCCGTATATTATTACATTTTTGAAATCTGCGCATAATTCTCAACAGTTTTCTCAAATACACTTTACTCCTAAATTCAATTATTTTCGAAATATTAACGTTTGAATAGTGACATTCCGGTTTAAAATGAAGTGTGCTATGGAAACAAAAATAACTTTGAATTGAAGTTTTTGGAGCAGTGTGCACGTAATGTAATAGCAGGAGTGGAAGAATTTTGTACTTCGTGCAAAATTATTTTTATTTTGAAAATCGTAGCAGAGCGCTTTCGACTATACAGTGCTCGTCTAAAATCATTTTGGTCACTTCCGGTAAAACATTTTGTTAACTAAACGTTGTTATTAATTTGTAGTTAAATCTCTTAATGAATTCGACTGATAAGACGCGCAAAGAGAGTTTATTAAGGATAAACAGTACCGCTTACCGGAAAATCTCGAAGCCTACGAATGTGTTCTGTAGATTCACAATCAAAACAAAATAGTTAGTTAAAAAATTATAATTTATTTCTGAATAACACTTTTATTTAACCCCAACAATTATTTCATCAAGTTTAATGTGGCCCCCTCCTAAATCTTGACAATAAAGTGCCCTATTATAAATAGCTTCTCTCACGTTGATGAAAGTCTGTTCATCTATTTCTTCACATGTATCTATTATTCTGCGTTCCAACTCGTCTATTGTTTGGAATTGAGTGGCGTAGATTTTTGACTTCAGATACCCCCAAAGGAAAAAATCTAGAGAGATCCGGAGATCTTGGTGGCCATTCTGTACTTCCCCTGCGACCTATCCATCGCCCAGGAATGTTTGTATCGAGGAACTCTCTAGCTATGCCATCGAAATGGGGAGGTGTCCCATCCTGCTGAAATATGATTTCAGGATTTACAAACTCTTCCTGATTGTTTAATAAAATTTGTTTTATTCGAGGTTCAATTTCAGTTTCTAAAAGATTTCTGTAAATAACTCCTGTAAGATTGCCTCTGATAAAAATCGGTCCAACAACACGATTGCCCAAAACCCGCCCAAACATTCACCTTTTTTAGGAAACTGGGTATGTCCCTCTCTAAAAATATGCGGATTAGTATCGCTTCAGTATCGTACATTCTGTTTGTTGACTTTTCCATTAAGAAAAAACGTGCATTCGTCTGCGAAACATAGACGTTTTAGGAAGCCCCGTTCTCCTTCAATTGTTCTTGTTAACCACTCACAAAATTCAACCCTCCGGTCTGGATTATCCTACGTGAGAGCATGCAGGATTTTCATTTTATAGGGATGAAACTTTTCTTTTTTTAGGACTTTTTGGACACTTTTTGAACCCACTCCACAAGATTCAGCAACTGCAGACTTCCACTAAGTCGGATTGATTACCATTTCAGCAACCTTTTTTTCTTCTGAAAGAGGCGGTCTTCCTGATCTTGGAGCATCTTTCAGTGTACCAGTTGCTTGGAGCTTATTTAAAAGTTTGCGCAAATATGACCTCGAAATAGGATTCTCGGGAAATCTATCATTAGACATACAGCTAGATGATAATTTCTTCCAGCTTCTCCAAATATCAAAACTGCTTCAAATTTATCGTCTAAACTACGAGCCATGATCACACTTTTCATAAAAGGATTTAGGCGCTCAACGGACTATTTGACAGTTAGCAGTTCACAAGATGTTACGGCGACAACGATTTTTTCCAATGCAAACTTGATTGAAAGTAACATTAGTGTTTTTGGTTGGGTTTGAAATGACCTAAATGTCACTTTTCAAACGTTAATATTTCGAAAACAATTGAATTTAGGAGTAAAGTCTATTAGAGAAAACTGTTGAGAATGATGAGCAGATTTCGAAAATGGAATACTATACGGGATGTTCTATTTAAAAAAGTTATTTATGATGGCGCTCAGCCGCCATTTTAAAACTTTTAGCTGTGATTTTTGCATAAAAAAGTAGGTTTTTATCTCCTATTGAAGCCCTCCAAATTTCGTTGCGATATACCAGGTGGTTCGAAAATTAGTAGGGGGGGGGAACGGACTTTAGACGAGCACTGTATAGTCGAAAGCGCTCTGCTACGATTTTCAAAATAAAAATAATTTTGCACGAAGTACAAAATTCTTCCACTCCTGCTATTACATTACGTGCTCACTGCTCCAAAAACTTCAATTTAAAGTTATTTTTGTTTCCATAGCACACTTCATTTTAAACCGGAATGTCACTATTCAAATGTTAATATTTCGAAAATGATTGAATTTAGGAGTAAAGTGTATTAGAGAAAACTGTTGAGAATTATGCGCAGATTTCAAAAATGTAATAATATACGGGGTGTTCTATTTAAAAACATTATTGAAGATGGCGCTCAGCCGCCATTTTAAAACTTTTAGCTGTGATTTTTTTATGAAAGAGTAGGTTTTTATCTCCTATTTAAGCCCTCCAAATTTCGTTGCGATATACCAGGTGGTTCACAAATTAGTAGGGGGGGGGGAACGGACTTTAGACGAGCACTGTATAGTCGAAAGCGCTCTGCTACGATTTTCAAAATAAAAATAACTTTGCACGAAGTACAAAATTCTTCCACTCCTGCTATTACATTGCGTGCACACTGCTCCAAAATTTTGTTTCCATAGCACACTTTTGGTTTTTAAAGTTTTTAACAATGATAATTCTGTGATGAGAATGGGCATAAATATAAAAAATTCTTCGTTTCCCAAATTGAGTGCACCTAGTTGGAGATGTTTGCGGAATCGAAAAATGTTCTATTATACAGAGCGTTTCATCAATAATTTCAAAGTTTAATTCAGTTCCTAGTGAAAGTGCCTTCGAAATGTTTGACTTATTTTAAGATTGATTTTCGCAAAATAATTAAACCTTTCGTGTTGATCGTAAAATTGAAGTTATGAATCTGGTTTCGTTCAATTTTGTATCCACAGCATACTTGATGAGCGATATACCCCAATTTCCTCATACTTTTTCGACAAATAATTAGTGTATTAGGATTGTTATCCATCCGATTTCGATTCGAAACCATAATTGGATTCGACATGAAAATTAGAATCTAGGGAATGTGTGTCTAAAAGATGTCATTTGAAAAAAATTACTTTTCACAATTAGTGGTTTTGGAAATATCAAACCGCCATAGCAACTCAACTAGGCGGAAAAAAATGTCATATAATATTTTTTACTCATCATTTATGTCCATCAGATTGGTTGAAGTGGGTCCAACGCACTCTATATGTAAAAATAAAAATGCTTCTGAAAAATCAATTGTACCAATTTTTCATTTTAATACTATGTGATCGTACTCAGAATCGTCGCTAGAATCCAAAAAAGTAAAAATATACAGGGTGTTCCATTTGAAATTCTCAAGTTGGGGTAGTTTCCGGTGAAACCGGAAGGGATGGGAGAGTATGAAATATTGAAAATATTCAAATTCTTGAATCCAACACTCCTACCAAGTTTGGATCTATACCCTCGGAACTCTGGAAACCATGACTTGTCTAAAGATATGTTGACATATACCGGGTGACCCGGAACCAATTTACCCCCCTGTATCTTCGTTGTTATTTTATATGGATATTTCAAATTCGGTACTTCGATTTGATGTTATGAATGTACAATTTAGCAAGTATCAAACCAAATATGACACTTCCAGTTTGACCGGAAGCGCATCCAATTTTTATATTTCAAATGGAAAGTATATATATTTTTTCAAATTACGATTCGGTATAGAATTACCTTTTCAATGATATATCACAATCATACTTCCAATTCACAATCTGCTGATAAAATTAGGATTTTATAAAAAAAATTACTTTTTGTATTCCCCTCGTAACGGAACATTTTCATGAAAGTATGCTATGGAAAATTGAACAATATCATGTAAGTACCAATAATTCATGGCCAAACTTTTTACACAATAAGTTCTATCCAGACTAACTATAGTTAGTCTGGATAAAACTTATTACTTAAATTTCATAACCAGAAAGTAATCTTGAAATCGGCTTGACAAATTCTCAGGTCTCTCTGGCTGCTTTAAATAAATGTGTACACATAGTGTACGCGTGGTCTTGATACGTGATGAGGATGAAAGGGCTGCAAATAAAACTTTTACCTTTAGTTTAGGTTTATTATTGTTGATTAATATGTTCATCATTATTACTTTTAGTTAAAAAATTATTGCGTAAATCCAATATTTTATCCATGATTACGACCTTGCAGTACTTCTTATATGGCAAAACCGTAATCGTGGTTAAAATATTGGAATTGCGGAAAGGCACCAAATATTTCTTGACATGTTTTTTGGGTAACCTTCCACAGTCTGAAAATGAAAATATAATCAGGAAAATCTATACAAGTGTAGAAAGGGCAAACTGATTAGTTCACCCCGATAAGTTATTGCGTTCAACAAATTATATTTCCTATAGAAAAATGATTCAATTTGTCAATAACTTGCCGTTTTCTGAATTTGCCTATCAAAAAAATTTTTTAAAAAAATTCAAAAGATACTTCTCTATATAGTTTTTTGCTTGACGTTTCGGGGACTATATCTGCCCCCGTTCTCAAAATCTTCTAAATCTCCTTTATTTGTTTTATAATTTGGATTTATTCTCGCAGAAAAAGTTTGAGAGTGACATATTGCTCATTTGATATATGGGGTGTTGTTCGGATCAGTTTATTAGCATTCTACCATATCTCACTTCCTCTCTGAGTAGAGGTAACCATGTATGATCCATTTCAACAGAATTTGTTGAAAAGCAGTTGTTATTGGAAAGAAGAATACAGGCAGTTTCTTTCAATTTTCTCCTCTCTTGATGTGGTTTTTCATCAAGATTTTGTCCTATTCCATTCAATCGTGTGATCGCCATTGGATGTGAGGATATGTTCTGCAATTTTGTCCAGTTTTTGTCGATTTCTGTTAACTCTGATGTTCATTTGGCGCTTCCAATGGTCTTGCGTTTTACCTATTAACTTCACCACAAGAACAAGGTATGTTGTAAACACAGTTTTTGGTACTTTCTTCTGCGTTTTTTGGTTTTGTTTGTGTTAGTATAGATCTCAGTGTGTTTGTTGTTCTAAATGATGTTCTCACATCATACCTATGTCCAAGTCGTTTGATCTTTTCAGATAAGGGGATAAGGTATTATGTTGGTTGTGAAATGTGTAGGTGGTGGAAGTACTCCTGTTGGTTGTGTTAATGGGTTGTTTGATGGGTTTTTGTTTTCAATGTCAGTGATTGTTTTTTCCACAAACTGATCTGGATATGCATTTTCCTTGAGAACAGATTTTATGAGGTTTATTTCTTCTTGTAGATTCTGGTTGGAATTACAAACCGTTTGGGCTCGATTATAGAGACATTTAACTATGCCTTTTTTCACACTGGCATGATGGTTTGAGTAATAGTGTAGATATCGATTGGTATGCGTCTTCTTTCTGTGTACAAACTCAAACCATCATGCCAGTGTGAAAAAAGGCATAGTTAAATGTCTCTATAATCGAGCCCAAACGGTTTGTAATTCCAAGAAGAAATAAACCTCATAAAATCTGTTCTCAAGGAAAATGCATATCCAGATCAGTTTGTGGAAAAAACAATCACTGACATTGAAAACAAAAACCCATCAAACAACCCATTAACACAACCAACAGGAGTACTTCCACCACCTACACATTTCACAACCAACATAATACCTTATGTCCCCGGATTATCTGAAAAGATCAAACGAATTGGACATAGGTATGATGTGAGAACATCATTCAGAACAACAAACACACTGAGATCTATACTAACACAAACAAAACCAAAAAACGCAGAAGAAAGTACCAAAACCTGTGTTTACAATATACCTTGTTCGTGTGGTGATAGTTATATAGGTGAAACGTCAAGACCATTGGAAGTGCGCCAAAGTGAACATCAGAGTTACATCACAAATCAACAAATAACTGGATCAAAAATTGCAGAACATATCCTCACATCCAATGGCGATCACACGATTGAATGGAATAGGACAAAAATCTTGATGAAAGAACCACATCAAGAGAGGAGAAAATTGAAAGAAACTGCCTGTATTCTTCTTTCCAATAACAACTGGTGGTTACCTCTACTCAGAGAGGAAGTGAGATATGGTAGAATGCTAATAAACTGATCCGAACAACACCCCATATATCAAATGAGCAATATGTCACTCTCAAACTTTTTTGGCAGATCTCAATTGACATCCGTCAGTTGAAAAAGCGAAAAAGACTCTGCGAGAATAAATCCAAATTATAAAACAAATAAAGGAGATTTAGAAGATTTTGAGAACGGGGGCAAATATAGTCCCCGAAACGTCAAGCAAAAAACTATATAGAGAAGTATCTTTTGAATTTTTTTTTTAAAATTTTTTGATAGGCAAATTCAGAAAACGGCAAGTTATTGACAAATTGAATCATTTTTCTATAGGAAGTATAATTTGGTGAACGCAATAACTTATCGGGGTGAACTAATCAGTTTGCCCTTTCTACACTTGTATAGATTTTCCTGATTATATTTTCATTTTCAGACTGTGGAAGGTTACCCAAAAAACATGTCAAGAAACGTTGTTCCTCCACAAAAAACCACATTCATGGCACCAAATATCTTTTTTTTTTCGTTTTTCTTTTGTAACATTTATTCCTAACAAAATATTGATATTTCAATAAAAACAAATTTAAACTTAAACATTCTAATTTCATATTTTTTATACCCTACCTATATAAGAAGTGCATACTCTGTTTAATGGGTATTGTTCTATTACATATCTTTTATTGTAGTTGTAATTGTCTACCTGGGTTATTCCTCAGTTTGTATTCATTTGCTGATTTGGGATTGTAACAATATATTGTTAGTCTTAATACAATAGCGGGCACCCACCCCTAGAGGTAGTCAGCCACTGAAAATAATTTCAGTCTTTTAAATCATAGCGAACCATATAAACCTGTAAAATAATCATTTTTCACAGCTGCATAAAGTTCGCTGTTATTTAAAGGTTGCATTTTTTAGTGTTTGACTTTCCCTAGAACAAATTGTAAGAGTGTAGACAGTAATTCCGTAATGAAATTCGCTATATGTGTCCGGAATCAGGAAAATTTCTTTTTATATGTATTATGGAGTGTCTCCATATTGGTATTCAACAAATGTCTCTCTAATTCGTTAGAATTATGTTGAGATACTCTATAATAAATATATGGAAAATTCTCCCCTTGATTCCAGACTCATATTCGCAAGTCACTTTTTAAACAGAATGCGTTGCAAAAATTACAAAATAGCACTTGAATACTGACAGGAAGTAACCCAAATTACAACAATGCTCCACGGTAGACTTAACCGGAAACTTCCAGTAAAATTCGATGTAAAAAAATATCAACTTCAGATGGAAATTACTGTCAAAACTATGTAGTTGATTAAATAGGAAATGCAAGAAATTCCAGTTAAATACTAGGTAAGTACAGGAAATTCATGTAAAAGCTCAGGTAATACAACTATCTAGTACTGTATGTAATATATGAACGAAAGTTCTTTAATGCAACGAAAAATTCATGTTAAGTCGATACTACAGTTCCGGTATGAGTAAAGTAATTCCTGTTTTTTTAGTGTTAATTACTGGAAATTGCTGCGATAAAAGTAAGGTAGTTCATTAAAATAACTGAAAAATTCCAGTTAAATCAATGTAACGATTCTGTAAATAGTAAATCATATTCCGATTTTTGTCACATTATTATTTTCCTGTTGAAATGGCAAACTGCAGTTTGGTTGCATTAACTAATCTAAAACTTGTTATTTCCAGAGGAATTAAAAGACCGGAATTGTCACGTACAATTAACAAATATTCCTGCTGTCGCTTATATAGGGGAAATTTCCTGTAGAATTCGCCGAATTCCTGTTGTATATCCTGGTAAGTTTCTTCGCGTGTATTTTTACAATTCTTGTTTTTCTTAATTTTTCAACATCAATACACTCATTTGTTTTAAATGCTAACATAGGAGTTGGTTAGAAACTCCAATACATATTGAAATACAAAACATGAAAAAACCTCCATATTTTTGTTTCATATTTATTTTTTATGAAGATAATTTCCACGCTGTACCTACATTTGTATTGAACCTTTCAACTTCATGTTAGTTGGCTATGGACTTAAATTTGTTGAATTATTCTGTCGTTGTGTTTACGCCAAATTGTTGACATTTCGAATGTTCTGAATTTTCTAAGATAATGAGTGAAATGAACAACTACTACCGATTTACCCAAACTGAAAAAGTTGATATGCTGTTGATTTATGGAGAAGCAAGGAAAAATTCCTGTTTCGCCTTGAATCTGTACCAGGAGAGATATCCTGGTACAGTCCGCAACCTAGTAGTAGAAACTATTTTGCAATATTGGAGTCACAGTTCAGGAAAGAGCGAAATAATCATGATGGGGAAGCGAAGATACGGAGATCACTGTTCTAGCAGCGGTTGAAATTGATCCAAATACATCATTAAGGCAGATCGAATATGAGGTCGGGGTACCTAGAGAAACAGCAAGAACAATTTTGAAAAAAACCGGTATCGTTCATTCAAATATCAAATTCATCAATATTTGTATGGAAATGATGCTCAGAGGAGGATTGTGTATTGTAACTGGGTTATGCGAAAAGAAACAGAAAATCCAAATTTCCATTACAATATTCCATACAGTGACGAATCACGCTTCACAAACAATGGTCATTTCAATACAAATAATTTACGTGATTGAGCACAAAAAAATCCGCATGTGTTCAGAGAAGGAAGACACCAGGAATGATTCGGATTCAATGTTTGGCTAGGAATTTTTGGAACCAGAATAGTGGGACCAATTATTTTTGATGAATCTTTAACAGGTGAACGGTACCTACAAATTTTAAATGATGAAATCCAAAATTTTATTGAAGACATTTCCTTAGCGACACGTCGCGTTATGTATTTCCAACAAGATGGAGCACCTCCACATAATTCAAACGTAGTCCGAAGACATCTTACTAGAACTTTCGAAGACAATTGGATTGGTACTCATGGTCCAGTTCATTGGCCACCAAGGTCACCAGACCTCACGCCAATGGATTTTTTTGTTTGGGCTCACTCGAAGAATGAAGTTTATGCTCATAATAGACCTCAAAATCGCGAGGAACTTGAAGACAGGGTAAGGAGAGCCATCAACGAAATTACTCCGGCTCAACTATCAATCAATCAATCAATTTATTCATCATAAAATATACATATAAATTCAATCACAAGGACCAAAGACAGATGCTTTAAAAAAAAAAAAATTAGATTAAAATATATGATAAAAATTGAGAAATTCATCTTTGCAGGAACATACTTTTCGGACAATATATCATGAAAAGGTGGAAGACGTGAATGCACAAGAGACAACAAGAGAGACAATCGTATATATAAGTATGCTATATTGAATACAAATCAAATCAATTGCATATATCGCGAACATAACACAAATTATACTAAGTACTCATCTATAGTGTAGCAGGCCTTCTGAACTAGCTGCTGTTTCAGTCTTGTTTTGAAAATATTTAAATTGAGGGAGCTTTTAATATGCTCATCAAGAGAGTTGTATAATTTACAGCCAGTAAAAAAAAACTTTTTTGGTACAGCGTAGTCCGGTGATTCTCAGGTTGTAGTTGGCCTTTGAAACGTGTATTATGGTCATGCTTCTCAGCAGTATTCAAAAACTTGTTTTTATTTTTATAGACGTATGTACAAACTTCCAGTATATATAAGCTTACAACAGTTAGGATTTTGAATTTTTTTAAATAATCTCTGCAGCTCGTTCTAGTATCGATACTAGCAAGAATTCTAATCGCATATTTCTGAAGTACCAATACTCTATTCACATGTGCACAATTTCCCCAAATCAAAACTCCATACTTTATATGGGAATGAAAATTTGCATAGTACAATGACAGTAGTGTGTACTCCTACAGTGGTTCTTCATAAATTTCAGACTATAACAGCTACTCTGTAATTTTTTACACAAACAATCAATATGACAATTCCAGTGGAGTTGCCTATCATAGGTAACCCCCAATAGTTTCACTGATTAACTACTTACTATTTCATCATTGGAACCTTCAAAAGTTTGATTTCATCAGTCCTGCCATTACCAAAAAGAACAGTTATTGTTTTACGATGATTCAGTTGTAGGTTATTATTGTTGGACCATTTTACAATATTGGCAAATACCGCTTCAGCAGTAGTTTTCAGCTTATTGAGATCCTTGTCAACAACCAAAATATTCGTGTCATCTGCATAGCAGATAACATGAACATTCTGAACCCTTTGAATATAGAGAATGAGATCGTTAGCAAAAATGTTGAAAAGTAGAGGACCTAAGACAGAACCTTGCGGCACACCTTGCTCTACATCCATTTTTTCAGAGAAAATGTTATTGACTCTTATCATTTGTTTTCTATTACTGAGGTATGACTCGATTAAAGTTGAAGGCAAACCTCTTATTCCATATCTCTCTAATTTGGCAGTGATTAATCGATGATCCACTAGGTCGAAAGCTTTCGAGAAATCAATGAAAATACCCAAAGCAAACATTTTTTTGTCGATACTTGAAATGATCCGACCGCTGAACTAGTTAATGTTATGCGGGCATGCTCCGAAAAAATACAAAAATGCATTGACGTTAAGGGGCGACATTTTGAACAATTAGATTTATTGAGTCTGTCATAGGTGTTGAATTTCTTTTGAATTGAGTTAAAAAACTATACATGCTCCAAATGTCTACACATTCTAGAATATTAACAAAATAAATATTTTAATGCCTATTGAGATGAAGTTGAAAGGTTCAATACAAATGTAGATATAGCATGCAAATTATCTTCATAAAAAATAAATATGAAACAAAAATATGCAGGTTTTTCATGTTTTGTATTTCAATATGTATTGGAGTTTCTAACCAACTTTAAAAATTCCTATGTTAGCATTTAAAAGAAATGAGTGTATTGATGTTGAAAAATGAAGAAAAACTAAATTTGTAAAAATAGTTAGTCTGCATAAAACTTATAGTGTAAAGAGTTCGGCCATGATATTGTTCAATCTTCCATAGCATACTTTCGTGAAAATGTTCCGTTACGAGGGGAATACAAAAAGTATTTTTTTATAAAATCTCCATTATATGCAGATTGTGAATTGGAAGAATGATTGTGATATATCATTGGAAAGGTAATTCTATACCGAATCGTAATTTACAAAAAAAATATATACTTTCCATATGAAATATAAACATTGGATGCGCTTCCGGTCAAACCGGAAGTGTCATATTTGGTTTGATACTTGCTAAATTGTACATTCCTAACATCAAATCGAAGTACCGAATTTGAAACATCCATATGAAATAGAATAGTGTTTATTTTTTTATTTGCGGGTGTTTACATATGAATTACAGGTTACAGTAATTGACTACAAGTAGCAAATAAGCACATGAATGTCCCACTGAAGTTGACACTTGATTGTGGGATGGTTCACATATGTGTACCAAAAGAAATGAGATTAATATGGATGATAGTACTTACTTAATTCTAAGGAAGTGTTTTTGTCATTATAGTATAAATATAAATATTTTGGAAGAATTTGAATAATATAAATAACACTTGAGAGGTAGTATCTATACATATAGGTTTACAGACATACTCACATTTTTCCACGAACATACATATATACTGACATGGAATCATACAATGGTTCCATTATCAATCCAAAATAAAATCTAGAATCCTACGTTATGGGATTTTGCAATTGTAATAAAAATTTCCTTTATAAAAGATTAATATAAATTATAGATAAAAATGTACTATACACACGGGTTTATATAAATAGATGAATAGATAAAATCACACTTGTTCACGAACATACATATAGGTATGTCGTCTAAACATGGATTCGCGTAATGCTCCTTTATCAATAAAACTTGTCAATTCTTCAGACGTGTATCAATTGTGTTGAAGTATTTTTAAGAGGTCTTTCAATTTTTTCTTAAATGAATAAATAGATCGGCTTTCTAGAATGTCTAGTGGTAGGCTATTGTACAATTTCGTACCCAAATAATGATAACTTCTTTGTCCAATGGATCTGTGTGTCCGAGGACATTGGAATTGAAGGTTACGCCTTGTATTATAAGTGTGGGTGAGTTTAACCAGTTTATCCCTATTCATATATTGTCTGATATTGCTCTTTTCAAAGTGTAGCTTCCTGACATCTAGTACATCAGATTCTTCATATAAACGTTCACTCGGAAATCTTGAGCTTTTGGATGACATCAGTTTCAGGAAGCGCTTTTGAATAACCCTGAGTGGGCGTAGGTAAGTTTCATATATACCCCCCCATCCAAGAAGACCGTAGCTTAGGTGACTTTCTACTAAACTGTAGTATATTGTTTTTTTTTGTTTCAGGTCAAGAATATCATTTAATTGTCTATATTTATGGAGAACAAAACGAAGTTTTTTATTAGTGATTGGATCCTACTGACCGTGTCATCGTGCATCTTCATCCAAGGTTCTCATCTGTCGGTTGAAACAAAATTCTACGCAGTCGTAAGGGGCTGTGGGGGAACTGGGTCCTATATTTAGATACGTAAGAGTTCTAAACACAATGAACATTGTTCACAAATATGAAATAACAACGAAGATACAGGGGGGATATTAGATGTTCCAAAAACTCTCACTTTTACATTTCTGAGCTGTTTTTGTGCTCGCTAGGGTGAAGTTAAGCGAGAAGAACAAACTTTTTTTGTACAGCCTAACTGTAACTCGCATCCGAAGAAAAATGAGGTTGGCCAGCACGGTTCCTTCATGCTTTACTACAGTTTCGAATGACCCTGTACATTTTCCTTTCCGCGTCCTGCTTCTCCGAATGATCCAAACGCGTGCTGCAGCTCACCGAACTTCAGATCAGGTTTCCGATTTTGACTTTTTGCAACACCACCAGAGCAGGCTGCTCCAAACACCCGACGATCTGTCCGGCTCGGTTCTCAGTTGTTTCAACTCGACAAAACGCGGCGCATCACAGGGTAAGTGGCCACGGCGCGCTAGATTCTCGCGCTCGAAATTTGGACCGCGTTACCCATGGATCCGTGGAATTTGCACGAGTGTTTGTTTATTTAATGTCATTAATTGATACCATTATCTGTGTTCATTGTTAACTCTGTCTACTGGATAAGGATTTGAATTTTCTCACGTAAATCTTCAATGCAATTCGTTATTGAAACGCGTATTTTATGATTATTTCTGCATCGGGACGTGTTTAGTGGCGAATTTGTGATTTTATTTGCTAGTTTGTGATATATTTCAGAACTATGAGTAACTTTTCTTTGGTGTGCCTGTTTCTTGTTGTAAACTTTGGATCCACTGTGCATCACGTAAGTTTTTGGACAATGCTGCTTTTAATTTGTTTATAAAATTCAACCCAATTTGGGCTATTGTTTATTCAATGTGGAGTGTGAAGTAATCGATTATGTTATTATTTAGAATGTGAAGAAAAACGTAGACAGTTTGTCTACGACCACTTCGTTGCATAATTTTAAAACAAACCAGGGAAAAAGTGTTTTTACTTTTTCGAAGCGTACGACAAAAAATTGTTTCTTGGTTAAGATTTCCCACTAGTGACAGATTTTGAGATACGATATTACTCAGTATGCCTTTCAGAGGACAATATTGTATGTATATCCTCAAGATATTGCATGAATCAAAGAGTCGTCCTGGGTTCTTCATATAAAAAAATAATTCGTCATTTGTTCAGAAATTGTGTGTTTTGGTACGATTTTAATCAGGCTGCCATGTGGTTTGTAATGAAATTTAAAAAAATCCTCAGCAAATCACTGGCATACCGTTAGGGTGGGCCCGAAGGGCTGGTATCGTCACGTGAACTTGTAGGTATTTGAATAAGGAAATTTTCCGCGTTTTCAAACTGCCACTGAAAAGTATACAAGTTCTTGTTATAAGACTGCTCAAAAAAAGATGGGATACCGATTGCGTATACCCAAGTACTTTTTAAATTGCAATAATTTTGAACATACAGTTTATGGTAACGTATGATGTACATGAAATTGGCATATTGTTTGAGAGAGTAAAAACTACAGACATATGCAAAAAACATTGCAAAATATAAACAAAAATTTCTGCGTTTTTAAGCAGTAGGTATGGCTTTCTGCTTTTATGATCATCATGGTATATGTAGGTGGACCATAGGCATGGCCACTTTCGTCCCCGGACCTCAATAGTTTAGATTATTTCCTGTGGGGTCATCTTGAAACATTAGTTATAGTTGAGAAATCGCATCATAGTTTCTTGCGAAACTATTAGAAACAGTCCCATTTTCCAAAGTGTACGCGAGTCCATGAGAAAAAGAGCAGAGGCATGCATATTTGCAGGAGGTTCACATTTTGAAAATCTGATTTCATTTATTTCTTTGTGCGTTCAGGGTAATTTTGTGTTAGCATTCCGAAATGTATTTAGATTATTGTGACATTTTTCCCCTCTGAAATAAGGAATTTCTATATAAAGCAATTACCACAATGCCACACAGCTCGAATCAATCTCGAAAAATGCTGAGGTTCACAAGTGATAAGGAAATAATATGGATATGACCTATTGACAGCCACTGACCTGGGGAACCGCTACCGTTATCTTGGTTGGTTGAAAGCTGACGAGTCAGATACAGGGTTGGCACTTAGCTTCGCTTGACACTGCGACCAGCAGGGGTCTATTGTATCACTCTCTCGTCAGTGGTTCCTCATTCAAACAGGTTTGTGTCTTTAATTAGGTTTAGTAGCCTGTTAATAAGGTTCTTCGGATTCATGCCTGTTTCCGGGCTGATCTCTCCAAAGGTTCTGTGTCGCCTTCTACTTAGGGCGTCACAGTCGAAGATAATATGAGAGGCTGTTTCCTCTTCTTCATCACATAGCCTACACTCCACGGTTTCCCTGCGTACTCTCATGGTGTTTAGGTGTTTTCTTAGGCCGCAGTGCCCAGTCAACAGACCTACTATTATACGTGCCTTCGTTCTGTTCAGGTTCAGAAGGTCAGCCGTCAGGGTCCGGTTTGGATGCCCCACCATGACTTTGCTGTGTATTTGCCCGACAGTTTGATCCCAATATTGTTGATGTCTTCTTTTTATCCCCTCGTCGATCAGGGTCCTGCATCGGTTTTTGCTAATCCCATGGCCCTGTGAATATCGTTTCAGATGTTTGCCTAGCTAGCTGGTCCGCTTTTACGTTGCCTTCAATGCCTCTATGACCCACATCAAGGTGACCTTGTTGTGTTTTGCCAGCTCGATGAGGTTCTGGAGGCAGTCCCAGACCAGTTTAGACTTTATCTGTATAGAGTTGAGTGCTTTGATAGCACTTTGCCTGTCAGATAGAATGTAGATGTGTTTTTTCCTATAACCACTTTCTAGATTCTTCTGAATGCATACCATAATAGCGTGTGTTTCAGCTTGGAATATCGTGGAGCATTTGCCAAGTGGTATTATGTAGTCCCTTCTTGGCCTTACCCCATGTATTCCTGCTCCCGTTCCTTCAACTGTCTTTGAACCGTCTGTATACCAGACTATGTCCGCAGTTCTTACTGTACTATACTACGCATTCGTACAATCACAGCTAACTTATGGAATAATAGGATGGGGAGGTGTAAATGATACTCATCTTGAAAACTTGAACGTTCTCCAGAGGTGGATTCTGAGAATAATATTCGATAAGCCACTCTTATTTCCCAATGACCAATTATATGTATTGTCTGGTATGTACGATGTGAGACAACTTTTCTGTGTGTCCATGCTCACCAATCTCAAAAAACACAAAAAAACTCCAGAAAAAGTGACCCACAACTACACCACCAGACATGGATCGCAAATACTACCACGTTGTGAAAAAACAATAGGTCAACGTCACTGTGACTATCTTGCACCCAACTCCCAAAAAGAAAAAATTAAAAAAAAAAAATAACTGGTTTTATATTAAAAATAATATACACGATTTTGTTAACCAGAAATATCAACACAAAAAAAAAAAAAAAATACCAACTCCATACTACCCTAATGATCTCAAACATAAAACGGTATGAATGGCTCCATAATTGATGCTATGATTTTATATATATGTATATGTGTGTGTGTGTGTGTGTGTGTGTGTGTGTATGTATGTATGTGTGTATATATAGGTGTACGTGTATATGTGTGTATATATGTATATGTATATGTGTGTGTATATAAATCTGCTTTAAATCTATTATATGTCCCGTTTGTCTTAACATAAAACCCCACTGTTAATTATATATTTACCCTATTAGTATATGAATGCGTTTACATATTGCATGTTTATGTGTATTTATATTATTTATTTATTACGCTACATTACTTTTGTCATAACTTACACTACTTTATTATTATTATCTTTGTCATCATTACATCATCTATTATATGTCCCGTTTGTCTTAACATAAAACCCCTTTTTATATTTACCCTACATTATATGAATGTTACATTTTTTCTACATTACTTTTGTCATAACTTACACTACAATATTTTTTTTTTATATTCTTACGAAACTACGTACAAGTGATAGTCCTTCGGAACTAAAGCTTCTGTGGTACCCCATGTTCATTTACTTTAACCACCTTCATTATATAAACACTCTTGTTTCTTAGTGAATAAACTTATATTATTATTATTATAGTTGATTGTGATTCTATACTCGGGGCCCATCCAGATCCGTCAATTCGTGTTTCGAATGGTTTTTCGAATGAGTATAGGAGTTGCATGTAGTCTGAAATCATTTCGAGTACTTCGATATTGATTACATGAGTGATTCTGGTATGTCCAGTTGTTCGGATTCTCCAGTTTTTTGTTTGTTTCAGTCTGTATGCACTCATCCTGGCCTCTCCAATGACATGTAAGCCAAGTGGTTCGAGGTTTAGGATGATTTCCTTTGCAGCTGTTGGAGTGATATTCATTACACCCGTGATACAGAGACAGGCAAGCCTCTGGATTTTCCCAAGGTTGGTTTTTGCCTGTCTTTGATTTGTTTTTGGCCACCATAAGAGTGAGCCATAAGTTACTCTTGGTCTTATTACCGCTGCGTAAAGCCAGTGCATGGCTTTCGGTTTGAGCCCCCAGGTTTTTCCAAAAGCTCTCCTGCACATCATGAAGGTTATCTTGCTTTTATTGGTTACATGTCCAGGTTAGTTTCTTGTCAAGAATCAGCCCTAGATATTTCACCTGCTCTACTACTTGTAATGTTTCACCGAATAGTCTGGGAGGTATGAGATCTCCCATGTTTCTTCTCCAGGTGAAGGGAATTAGTGTTGTTTTGTTCGGATTTGCCCTTACTCACTGTTACACCATTCCTCTACTGTCCTCAGTGCATTTTGCATTAGCTCTGAGGTTGTTCGAGTATTCTTTCCTTTGATGAGGATGACCGAGTCATCTGCATACCCTTGAGAGTAATGCCCTTGGTTATTCAGAGAAATTAGCAGTTCATCTACAACCATGTCTCACAGAAGGGGGGAGAGAGGGGTACCTCTGGAAATTTCAACCTGCTCTGTTTCCGCGAACATGTTGGCTTGGACCAGTCTATTGTGAAGCATTGAGTGTAGCCACCTGCAGGTGGTTTCGTCAATGCCTCTTCGAGAGGCCGCAGTGACCATACTTTCAAAAGAGGTATTGTCGAAGGCTCCTTCGATGTCTAGGAAAGTGCATAGTGCAATTTCTTTGTTTGCTAGAGACTCTTCAAGCCTTGAAACAAGCTGATGAAGTGCTGTCTCGCATGATTTTCCTGTTAGATAGGCATGTTGGTTTTGATGTAACGGCCGTTCTACAAGAGCGGTTTCCCTTATGTCTCTATCTATGAGTTTTTCTAAGCTTTTCAGAAGAAATGACGATAGGCTTATTGGTCTGTATGCCATTATCTTACTTTTACCGTTTAAAAATTATTCTCTTAAATAAATTTTTGTTTAAAGTTACATACATTGTTTTTTCTCGTAAGTGGTTTAGAGAGATGCAAATTAATTTATTTAATTTTTTTATTGCTCAGAAAGGAATAAGGATTTCAAAAATAGTTTTTACTTTAAGAAAAAGCAGTTGCGTATCACTTTTTTCTTTAAAATGATTTAGTGCAAATCCCGCACGAACGCCACTGACAAGAATAAAAAATTATGTTGTACAGCAGAAAATATATCTTGATGCATAGAACCACGTTTCACAAAAATATAAAAAAAAATCTTAAAACTTTAGCACCCTGTAATTCAAAAGTTCAAACCTTTAGAACATACATATATGGATATGATTTTTTTTCTCAAAACCTCCTTAAACCTTAGCATGTTATTAAGAAACATCCTGTATATATGGAAATTCAGTTAAGAGTACAAAGACAGGTAGGAATCGGTAGAAATATTTTTTGTGAATAATTTCAGAATTAGTTTATTTATTCTAAGTGAGTCGTACATTCTATCATCCTTTGTTATACTTCTATATCAGATCTGTATATCAGTTGTCTTTCGGAGAAAAAAAATGATACTTTCCGGGTAACCGGTGTTGGCTACAGTTCAACTGAATTCATCAGATTATAAAATTCCGAAGTGACCTATAATAGATTACATTAGAAATATCAGATGTTATTTTTTGATAAATTTATTTTATTCGAGCCCAAAATATCCAATATAATGACATCGAAATAGTTTTTCGATATATAAGTTGCGAAATAGAAGTTTTTTAGGCAGGACATTTATATCGAGTGCCAAAAACACTTATTTTTTAATATTTATCAAACAAGATTTTTGGTAAAAACGTCCTTTGATGGTTATTTCAGTAAAAGCAAATGGCTTTGTTTTGTCATTAATTTTTTAGATGAAAGATAAGAAAAGATTTATTCATCAACAACAACAAATATATCAACATTTTTTACAACAAAAGAGGCTACTAAAATACAATGTCAAAAGTTCTAATACCAACAAATATCTACAGAAAATTCAATTTCACAAACTATAATAGTTTATTGTTGGAATAGAATGAATGTTCTACATGCTAAAGAAGGCTCAGTATTGGGGAAATATATTGAGAATAAATCATTTTCCTACAATGTAATATTACTGTAGTAGGATTGAGAAAATATTCAGATATTTTTGTATATTTCTTTGTTAACAATATTTTAGAAGGTTATATTATTGCATAATATTGAAATCGGGCATACACTTGAAATATCAAAAAAATTTATTGAATTTTTTGAGCGCATTTTTGGTATATCTAATGACTAGCTGATACCCGCGACTCCGTCCGCGTAGAATTTGTATTTTTCCTATGTTTTTAACCGACGAAACCAAAAAGGACGACGCGTATATTTTTTTTTATGTATGACCACGCATTACTTTTCACAGAACAGTTCAATTCCGATGATTCTTTTTTCATTGGATAGGGTGTACTTCGAAGTTGGTCCCATTTGAATTTTAACAAAAAATCCATTCCTAAGGGTAGCAAAATGGAGGATATTGATCGTTCACCCTATGAATTTTGGTCCGTGAACCGATTCTATCAGGCATAATTTTGTAGTGGGTTTTCCGATTTGGATGATTCTTTTCTTATTAGATAGGGTATATCTCATAGTTGATCATATTCTAATTTGAAATGGAATAATCCACCCCTATGGGTAGTAAAATAGGGGATGATTGATTTTTCACTTGTGAATATTGGGTACACACATATGTAGTTGACATTGACAGATGACAGATGATTACATTCTATGAAAGGATGGAATTGTATACAAAGTGATGAAATCAACTAACCAGAACTTTCAAAAATAATTTATATTATATAACAATAAATAGTTAAAGTAGATAATCATATTATTTAACAGTTAATAGTTGAAGTAAGCTAGGTAAGTAAGTATTTTGGAAGTAATAAAAAATGAAGTAGGTAGTAATTAGTAGATTTCAGCCACAAAAAATTGAAAAATAAAAACTTGTTAACAAAAACTTAAACCGACGAAAAAATCAACTGAAAAGACAAGATCCAAAATAAACCTTCTTAGTCTTGATGATAATTGAGCTCCTAAACTAATGTAAGTAACTAATTTTGAGTTGGTGCCAAACAAACTAGCAATTGAATTGGTAAAGCGTAAAATGATGGCAGCGAGATGCATAGCGGCGTTTTAATTACTTCTTCAAAGTAATATAATGATCTTTGATAATTGTTTGTTTGGCGCCGAATCAAAATTAGTTACTAACGTTGAAGAGGGAAACATTCTCAATTGAATATTGATAGAAAGATTTTTCTGTGAATTGAAAAATCCACATTAGTTTAGGAGCTCAATTATCATCAAGACTAAGGTTTATTTTATTTTTTGCTTTTCAGTTGATTTTTTCGTCGGTTTAATGTTTTGTTAAAAAGTTTTTTTCTTTGTGTTGTTCCATCTAGCTTATGCTTGTGGCTTTACCTTTTCAGTCCTTTAGGCTAGACATTTTCGAATAAAGTTGAACACGGTTCATTTATTGGTAACAGAATACCAATAGTGTTTTCCGCATTTTCGAACGTACTAAAAAGCAAAAGTAAAGTCGAAAATGATTAGTGATAATGACTGTTCCATTTCTGAAAGCCCCCCCCCCCCACTCCCCCAGAACTCACGGAGACAGTAAACACTGCCTCATTGGATTTGTTGCCAACAAAATCCAGGGAAAAATATAACTTTGCATACAATCGTCTCATGGAATATCGTTAAAAATGCAAGTTCTTTCTCAGGAAATTTGTAATCGCATACTTCTTGGAGCTTGGTACCAAGATGAAATCTTCAACATTGGGGGTGAACTATTCAATGTTGAAAGCAACCCTCGCAATTAGACATGATGTGGATATATCTAAATATCGTTCATTATTGGAACGGCGGGCAGAAGGTTATAGGACAAAAAAATCCAAGATTTGAACTAAAGAACAAATCAACAAGTTCATCCAGAAAGCTTCAGATAATAGTTATTTGTATGCCAAGGCAGCGAAATACCTTTTCGTGCAATCGCACGCGAAATGAGTATTTTGCGTTCTTAACACAGTCCGCGAAATTCAATTTCGCGGCCGTTACCCATATCAACGGCCGCCAAACCAAACGTTACTTCCAAATTTGACATTTCTAAAGTACGGCAATGTCAAGGATTATTTTCCTTTCTTTTGTCACACCAATCTTTAAACACGCTGTAAGATTTTACGTACTGCCGTTTAGAATTTTCAGGTATTGAAACGGAACGCGACAAGTTTACAATACTTTTTGGCTCTGCAAGATACTAAAATATCACTATCAGTATCAGACATATTTGCGTTTTGTCAAGAACTGCCTAAATGATTTGTATATATTCAACCATATCATTTGCATAGCAACGCTGTGACTGTGTTTACTAAATTGAACTGCTGTTGATTTTAAAGCAATAATATACAATTATGTAGTTTAATAATTTTGACGATTGCACGAAAAATAGTGTGTATGCCATGACCGCGAAACTTTTCAGCGACCTCAAGATTATCCTGACTTGGCCGCAAGCGGCCTCGGCGATAACTTTTCTTTCGGTACGCTAAAAAGGTATTTCGCGGCCTTGGCATACCAATAACTATTTTAGCGTACCGAAAGAATAATCTTGAGGTCGCAAATCAATGAACTAGATCATTGTAAATGAATATATTATTGCTTTGAAATCAACAGCAGTTCAATGGAAATAATATGCTTGAATATACAGGGTGAGTCAAGAGGATTCCCGTGGTTCATTGCTCCTTAATGTATCACTATTTCGATTTCTTATATTTTTTTTGTCAAAGGGACCATCTAAGACCACCTTTCAAAATAATTTTCATTCATACAGGGTGCATCATTGATGAAAGTTGTTCTTTTTCAAATGAAACACCCGGTATATTTTCATATATTCCGATCGGCTGTTCCATTGGCTGCTCAATGATTTTTTAAATTTTGAATTACGTTGCGGCGTTGCCGATTTATTCATAACAAAATCTATTTTGTAGACTTCTTTTCGAAAAATTACCTATTTCACATTTTGAAATATTTAGTAAAGATAATTGATGAATCGTTGGTCGTTATGATGATGTTCATTGAGAATACCAAGAATTTGGAATAAATTGTACAGGATGTTCGATACAACAACACAAACTTAGCCATTTTCAAACATCGGTATTTTCATTTTTTTCAAATGGAACACCCTATATATTTTCATTCAAATCTAGTCCTTTTCAATAACTATACACTTTTCATTCTTCATGTCATGTACCTAAAACAACTCGTTTCCGAGATATTCTACATCCAAAAGATGGATATTTTTCCACAGAAAATATTGACAATGTTCGCCTTTGGTATCATATTTGGAATTAAACTTTGCATAAAAATCATATTTATTCGAATCTAACAGAAAATAATAATTAATACAGCAAATGTTCAATGTGCCTGCCATTTTCACCCATACACACTCTCAATCTGTTTCGAAAATTAGTATCCACATGTGCCAGCATGTCCTCTGAAATTTTCCTGAAAGCAGTACGAATTCTTGCTTTCTCATTTTCAGGAGTTGTAGGCGGAGTTTGATAGACAACCCATTTAATGTATCCCCATAGAAAAAATTCCATTTTTGTAAGGTCCGGTGACCTTGGAGGCCACTGAACTGGCCCTCCTCTACCTATCCATTTTCACGGAAATCATTATCAATGTATTCCCGCACATCAGTGTGATAATGTGCAGGCGCGCCATCTTGTTGTAGCCACATTCTCTGCCTTATTGCCAATGGAATATCATCTAATAAAATTTGATAACTGACTTCGCAGAAATCTTAGATATTTTCTTCCATTGAGATGTCCGTTGAAAAAAAGGGCCCAATTACACGCCGTCCAATGATACTCCCCAAAATTCAGTCCAACGTTTTGGTGATTGACATATCTAACAAAATGGTTTTCGTTGCATAATAGTGCATATTATGCCGATTCACATGGCCATTGTTGTGAAACGTGGCTTCGTCCGAAAATAGAACATACTCAAAAAAATCAGGTTCTTGGTTGATTTTATCTACACCCCATTGGCAAAACCGCATTCGCTTTGGAAAATATCTTTCAGTCAGCTCTTGCATTAACTGCATATGATATGGATGGTAATTGCATTTTCTCACCATCCGAGAAACACTACTTTGAGATATTCCCAACTCCCTACTCAAAATACGTGTATTCACATGGGGATTCTCGGTAATATGCAATGCAATATCAAGAGCATTTTCATCATTCGTTACAGGACAAGCACGTTCAAACTTTTTGTAAAATACTTTTCCTCCGGTTTCCTCAAATCTTGTTTTGAGGTCTCGAAATGCTCGCTGGTCTGGATGTCTTCTCTCAGGAAACTTTTGTTCGTATAATCTAGATGCCAGTAAGCAATTGCCATCACTTTTCCCCAAAGCGTACACCATTTTAACCATGTCCTCTAAACGATCATTCATAATCCCACAATAATTTTTAACACAACTGGATTGTAGTTTGACAGTTACCTCTATTTACAAATTCCGCTAGTCATTTTTTCAGCGGTAGTCATGGATAACTAAACTAGAAAAAATAGTTACATTTAAAAATTTCTTTTGCTATGATAGTTATTCATGAGTTGCCAAGAATGCTTTTGAAGATGGAAAAAAATAATTGAAACATCATTCAGTATCAGTATTTTCTATGAACAAACATGTAGATAAAAAAATCTATAGAATTGTTGATTTGATATTGAACAATTCCTTTAATCCAGAATATCTCGGAAACAGGTTGTTTAAGGTACATGACGTCGGGAATGAAAAGTGTAGAGTCATTGAAAAGGAGTTGATTTGAATGAAAATATACAGGGTGTTCCATTTGAAAAAATCAAAATACCGATGTTTGAAAATGGCTAAGTTTGTGTTGTTGTGTCGAACATCCTGTACAATTTATTGCAAATTCTTGGTATTCTCAATGAACATCATCATATCGACCAACGATTCCCCAATTATCTTCACTAAATATTTCAAAATGTGAAATAGGTAATTTTTCGAAAAGAAGTCTACTTTGAATAACTCGGCAACGCCGCAACAGAATTCAAAATTGAAAAATCGTTGAGCAGCCAATGGAACAGCCGATCGGAATATATGAAAATATACTGGGTGTTTCATTTTAAAATGAACAACTTTGGATTTTAGAAGGTGGTCTTAGATGGTCCCTTTGACAAAAAAATTATAAGAAATTGAAATAGTGATACATTAAGGAGCAATGAACCACGGGAATCCTGTTGACTCACCCTGTATACAAAATCTTTGATTAAAAAATTATTATATTCTGATATTGAAAGTATTCAAAATAAAGAAGAAGCACCGCTAAAAGTAAATTTTTTCAAACTATCTCATATAGAAGGTCGGATACCGCATCTATGCAAAGTCTTAAAAAACTAAAACTCTAAAATAAGCGCGAAATGCGAAAACACAATAAAAAATCATTTTTTCACGAGACAAAAAACAAACACACCAAAAAATCTAAAATCCAATATTATTTACAAAATACCATGTGCTGAGTGTGACAAAGTGTACATAGGGCAAACAGGTAGGTACTTGAAACAAAAGACGACAGAACACAGTAGGGATTGTATAAATATACACAATCCACTTAAAACAATAAAAAATCCCACAAGCCTTGCAGAACATTGTAAGTCATCCGCTTCATACGTTTGATTATAATTCAGTTAGTATCACTGGACAATAAACAATTGAAAAAAAGACTCCCGAATGAAATGATTGAAATAACCAAGCATGGAGAAAAATGTGTTAACAAATGGTCTGATATCGAAAATCTAAACACCTCGTATTTCAACTTAATCAAGAAAATCAAACATAAACTGTGAATCATTAACGGAGGACTTTTTACAACTCTCCCAATTTCTTTCATTGGTCTTTTTTTTTAATTGGAAAGAAACAATTCGCAGTTCAGTTTGCTCATTTCATTGTGTCGGTATTAACGTCTTTCATGAACCTGTGTGTGTATTTATATTCTATGTCAACTTTTATATTACAACTTTTGAACTCGGAAAGCCACTCTGAATGTGAGTAATTATCAATGTTAGTTTTCTATACACTGTTTGAGGCGTTTTTTTTAAACGATCGACATTTTACATAATGAATTGAGTTTTATCAATACTCCATTCGAGAACTCCATTTTAATATTGTGTTTTTATTCTTACACTCCAGAGTCCTGAAGATGAAACAAAGTTTCGAAACGTCTACAATTTAGCAATTGGTTTTCTTCAATATTCCGACCGAATTCCCGCCAACAAACAACTGAAATTATATACAAAATATTTTGGCAGTTCTTGACAAAACGCATCACATATATGTCTGATACTGATAGTGACATTTTAGTATCTTGCACTCCAGAGCTAAAAAGAATTGTAAACTCGGCGATTTCCGTTTTAATATCTGAAAAATCCAAACGGCAGTACGACAAATGTTGGAGCGGGTTAAGAGATTGGTGAGACAATAAAACATAATCCTTGTCATTGCCGTATTTAAGAAATGTCAAATTTCAGAAAGATACTCCAAATTTGAAACAAAATTGTAAATGTATTCAGTATACAGCAAAATCCTGTTTTCCCCTAATTTGACATTCGAATAGTGAATGCTAGATGTCGCCCACTTCGTGGTAATCCTGAATAGTAAGTGATATTTGGAATAAATGAAATATAAATTGTTATCATCCAATAAATGTATGTAGGTTACGGTGTGAAAATCGAAACTTGATTTGAACCCAAACTAAACCATTATTCGTATATTCTTGTCTGAATTCACTATCATTTTGTTTGCGATTGTTCGAAGAAAGAAAGTGTAAAAGTCGTCATATTTGTACCTACCGCAATAATAACCTTTGACAATTTTATTCTGAAAAAATCAAAATTCCCAGCTTTTTTAAGGAAAAATGTTATCCGTTCATAGTTTTTAATGTATTTATAAACACCCGTTAATGTTCAGTTATGTTTTATGAATGAATAAAACTCATTTGTTGAAAATATGAACAGGATGTTCATAAAATCAGATGTGGAATCATCTGCGACTGAAAGATAAACTTTAGTCAGAATAAAATTCAGTTCGTAAAGAGTTGCCATGACGACACTTTACGGACAAGTCCGTAAAATTAGCATTTTACGGATTTTTTTTCATTCCCAAAGTTGCCTTTTCGGGAAGCGTATACAAAAAATAATATTTAATGATTAAGGTAAGTCACAAAACTTGAATTTTGATTCGGATTATTTACATATTTATTTATTGTTGTGGGTTGCTGTAATATTTGGTATTTCTGGAGCTTGTAGAAGAGACGAGTTAGTTACAAGATGTAGAAGACCTACAATCTAAGCTTTTAGATAGCATACCAGACTCTAAAACGCATATATAAAGATCATTAAATTTGTAGTAAATGAAATGTACTTAAATGTTTACCGCAAGTATATGGCTTTAAGACCAGGAGACATTAATAACATCCGATGTTTCTTTAAGTACGAAAACGGAAAAGGATGTAGACAGGTAATAGGAATACACCAATTTAGAAAAATGCCGAAAGTAGTGGCTACTCATTTGGATTTGCCAAATCCGACCGAATATACCGTCTCCTTGATAGAAGGGAACTTTGTGGCATAGTGGACAAATTATTAAATTAAAGAAAAAAAGCATCCTCAAGTGGGAGTCGAACCCACGACCTTATGATTTCTAGCCATACGCTCTACCATCTGAGCCATTCGAGGACATAGGAATCGACACACACTCGTAAATCCTTTCCTTCCATAATTTAATGTTCATGTTAGAAATGAATCGAAGATCAAACGTACTTATCAATCGCCGTCGAGATCCATTACCTGTCACCTATTTTTTTTTATACCGTCTACTGTTTCCGTCACTCTTCTGCACGATGTTGCAGCAGAAAATTATCAACAAAATTACTAGTAGTTTTAATGTTCCCCCGATACCCAATATTAATTATTGTCTAACAAATAAAATTATTAGTGTGGAAAATAATCAGCAAAATAATCCCACTAGTGTCCATGTTCTTCCAGTGTTCAATACTTGTATTCATTGTCAAATAACTGTAAATATAACAAACAATTAATTTTAAAATGTATTTTATAATATGTTGCAATTCTTAATGATAAAATTGTTTTCGAAAAAAAATTACCTTAATAATTTTTTATGCAAATAACAGTAGGGAAATCATATTTCCTTACAGTACAAAAATAAATAATGCCTAACATTTATTTTCTGTTGCCTGGAAGATAGTTCAAGGAAATATTGACTTTTTTTAAATTTTTTTATAAAAAATGTCAATATTCCTAATCTATTTTCTGAAAAATATATACATTGTTCAATCAAAAGAATATTGATGAACAATTCTTCAGAGGTTGACATTGATATCAACTACTGATACTAATACATTAGAAGTATCAGTGAAAAACATTTGAGGCGAAAATTGCAAAGATAAGATGCAATCTTTTTCAATGTTAAATTTGTTATTCATAAAGTTTTAGGTTTGCTCATTTTCCGTTTATTTTGGATCCATTCATCAATAAAAACTTTTCAACAAAAAATTAAACCGACGAAATACGGAACTGAAAAGTAAAAAATAAAAAAAATTTAACAAAAAATTAAACCAACGAAAAAATCAACTGAAAAGCAAAAAATAAAATGAACCTTCTTAGTCTGAATGATAATTGAGCTCCTAAACTAATGTAAGTAACTGATTTTGAGTCGGCGCCAAACAAACAATTATCGAAGATCATTATCTATGAAAGAAGTCATCAAAACGCAGCCGTGCATCTCGCTGCCATCATTTTACGCTTCACCTAATTCAATTGCTAGTTTGTTTGGCGCCGACTCAAAATCAGTTACTTACATTAGTTTAGGAGCTCAATTATCATTTAGACTAAGAAGGTTTATTTTATTTTGCTTTTCATTGTTTGTCGGTTTAATTTTTGTTAAAAGTTTATTTTTTACTTTTCAGTTCCGTATTTCGTCGGTTTAATTTTTTTTTTTCAATTTTTTGTGGCTAAAATCTACCAGTTACTACCTACTTGTTTTTTGATTACTTCCAAAATACTTACTTACCCACCTTACTTCAACTATTACCAGTTAAATAATATGATTATCTACTTTTACTATTTGTTGTAATATAAATTATTCTCGTTGTTCTGGTTAGTTTATTTCATTACTTTGTATATCATTCCATCCTCTCATAAAATATACTGATTTTGACGGAACAAGAATAGTGTCAGTAGCGATCTGTCATTGTCAACTACGTATGTGTGTGCTAATGTTCACTAGTGAAAAATCAATTATCCCCTATTTTTCTACCCGTAAGGGTGGCTAATTCCTTCCAAAATCCAAATATAAGGTATACCCTATCTATTAAAAAAAGAATAATCCAAATCGAAGAACCCAGTACAAAGTTATGCCTGATAGAATCTGTTAACGGACCAAAATTCAGAGGGTGAGTGATCAATATCCTTCATTTCGCTACCCTTAGGGGTGGATTTCATCTTTTAAATTCAAATGGGACCAAAGTCGAAGAAC
Source organism: Gonioctena quinquepunctata (assembly GCA_018342105.1). Taxonomy (NCBI): domain Eukaryota; kingdom Metazoa; phylum Arthropoda; class Insecta; order Coleoptera; family Chrysomelidae; genus Gonioctena; species Gonioctena quinquepunctata. The sequence goes on from JAFIRS010000255.1 coordinate 373,292, forward strand.
ACCCTATCCACTGAAAAAAGAATTATCGGAATCGGACGCCTCAGTAAAAAGTTATGCGTGATCATACATAAAAAAATATGATGGAAAAACATTAAATATACGGGTCGAATAGAGAACCTCCTCCTTTTTGGTTTCGTCGGTTAAAAATAACAGAACAGGAGTATTAATCTTTTCTCATAATGATATAATTCTAGTATATCACGAGACTGAATATATTTATTTTTCATTTCGTAATGTGAAAAATGATTATCTTCAATTATCTAAGGATATAAAAGTCAAGTTGTCAGCGTCAATTTTCAAAAAATCAATCGTAACGATCTTGCCAGCGTGTGTCCAATTAAAAAATTCCTCAGAGTGCTTTGAAGATACGCCTATTTTATAACATTCGTAATTTGAATAGTGCCTCCTACAATGAAAAAACCCATTTAGAATTAGTAAGTGACAAGTTCCGGTGCATATTATTGATGGACATCATCAATAACAATAGAAAGGGAATAAAAAAGCTCGGAGCATGAACGAATATAAATAATAAATTTCACGGAATTTCAACATATTTTGAAATATGACCATGGATTAATATAAACTTTGCTTTTGAGGCTGTTGTATAGCGAAACGCGTGGTGTTTCCAATAGTTCCATATAAAACACATTTTTCTGAACAATTAAATGTAGGTACTAAAAAGAGAAAATAATTATTTGTGATACAAATGTTAAAAGTGGCAATTTATTAATTAATAAAAACACTTTTAACAAATGTATCATACAAAATTTTTGTACAACTGTTAGGGAAAGTAAAAACGGACAAAAAAACACATTTTTAAATAACTTCTGTAGTTTTCGAACCTACGATCTCTGGACTTCGAGGCAGACTTGAGCTATCAAAGCAGCCACTTGAGCTATCAAAGCACTTGGTAATAATTTACGGTATTCTGTATTTCCAGTAATATTTACTAGAAATTAAAAAATAAACACAAAAAAGGTTCCTGGAGAGTTTCTGGAATAATCGTGATGTAAAAACAACTGAAAATTGTTTATTAGTGACCACAAATTAATATTTGTATCTAGATTCTTTGTGATCGTATATATATATATATATATATATATATATATATATATATATATATGTATATATATATTTTGTTTAGTTTCTTATCACATATATATTTTTTCAATTTCTCGGAATAAAGGTCTGATTAGTCAATTATATAATTTTTTTAAAGTTTGATATATTTTTATATATATATATATATATATATACACATATATTAGGGTGGTCCTTATTTCAGGTATATATATATATATTATGGCCTCGGTTGGAAATCATCTTCTTTCTTAAGTGACAACACCTGAGGAGTAGGCAGATTGAGACCTTGGTTGGAAATAATAATAATAATACTAATAATATTCATTAATCAATAATACAATAATACAAAATTTCACATGCTGTTGAGTTCATGTTTACATATGAAGATGGATAAATTAATAAATGGGAAAAACGAATTGTGTTTATATCGTGTATTATATACATGTTCAATTATCTGGTTCTTACTTTGATACTGCTGTGTTATTAGTGTTTTACAATATATTTGCCTCAAGTCATGCATGTCACTAAAATATATATATAACTGCTGCAAATATAAAATAATTAATAAAAAAACCTTTTAAAGACAAGCTTTTTATTCAAATACACTAAAAAGTAAAAAATAATTGCTTTGCTTTGCTTTGCTTTGCTGGTTATTCCGTGAGTTATAGATTCAAAAGCTTGTCTTTAAAAAGTTTATTATTAATTATTCTATTTTGTGCTTTTCAGTACTTAAGTACGCCTTAATATATGCATTTTTGTTGAAGCATTGTTATTATAAGGCCTTTTTTTCCTGTAAGTTCTGAGCTATCTAGACCTTCAATGAGGAGACCATCTAAAGATTAACTCATCCGCCATCTTGGAGTTGCCATCTTCAATTCATGAATTTTAACTAAAAATCAATAATCTCCGACCCCAAAAACCCCGACATACCAATTTTGAATCGAATCGGGCCATAATTACAAAAATCGTCCTCCATCTTGAATTTGTGAATTTTGATAAAAAATTCATAATCTCCGACCCGAAAATACCCACATACCAATTTTGAATAGAATCGAAATATAAACACAGAGATCATCGGCCATCTTGGAGCGCCATTTTGTTTTTTTTCCCTAACAAAAATTCCATGAGCCGCTATTTCAATTTCATAAATTTTGACAACAAATTCAAAATCTCCGACTCCGAAAATCCCCACATAGAATGAATCGGACCATAATCACAAAACCTCTCTTCGCCATTTTGGAGCCGCCATTTTGAATTTATAAATTTTGATAGAAAAAATCATAATCTTTGACTCCCAAAACTCCCACATACCAATTTTGAATCGAATCGGACAATAATCACAAAACTTGTCCGCCATCTTGAATTTTTTAATTTTGCAAAAATTCACAATCTCCGTCCCCGAAAACCCCCCCATACCAATTTTGAATCGAATCGAATTGTATCATATTCACAAAACTCATCCGCCATTTTGTTTTTTCTAGAACAAACATTTCATAATGCATTGTCACCGGAATTATGACACCTGCCAAATTTTCAACCTCAATCAGAACTGCTCCAAAAATGGATTACAAGTTATGAACCGGAAACAATGACAAACGAATGACAGAACGAATGACATAACGAATGACATACAAACGAAGCAAGTTAAATAAAAGCTTGTAATAAATATAAAGGAAGTTTTATTTGAAATTGATGATTCAGATTGCTCTCTTCCACCAGAAATTCAAGAAGATGCAAACATAGCAACTTTGAATCTGTTGCCTGAAAAATCACGAAAACAATATGAAATTGCCTATAATGGAATTCATCGAATGAAGTCAAATGAAGAAAGCTCACTGAAAGATAATAAGATAATAAGACGCCCAACAAATTTGAAGAAATCGTTATGAATTTCGTATTCAGAAATAATTATTTATGCAACAAGTGCAAAAAGTAAGTGCAATAAACACTGTTTTGCACGAGTTGCATACAATATTTTTTCTACGTTCATGCAAAAATCAAAAAATATTTTATTTAGGTGGCACTAAGTCTGGCAGAATAAAAAGCGTAATTTCATTAGCACTATCGATTTGCATTGAGAAAGTTAGGAACTAACACCTATGCTAGGAACAAATTAAAACAAACTTTATTTTTGATAAATTGCTTTTTCTAGTAATTCCGTAATCCAGTTTGCAATAAATATGATTGAAAATAATATAAAATATGCAATTGTTTGAAATGTAATACAGTATCACAGAAAATGGACTAAAAATGGCGTCGATTTGAACGTTTATATTTTTCATGATCACAAAACGATGAGTGCAATAATTTTTTTTTTATTGATGCCCCTTTTTACCCATTTAAAGCACGCCTCAGGGTGTTTGAATCGAACTTTAGAAAACGCGCGTTTTTTAAAGTTACCGTGGCAACATCAACAAATCGAGAAACGTGAAGTCTAAATGACGATTTTTTTATTATTGATCTGACAGGATAACCTTGTAACGTCAAATAAAATATTACTAACAACTCGTTCATTTATATGTGATACCTCTTGCTCCTCCATCCATTTGATGAACTTTTCATATTCTTTTTTATATATATCACTGGATTTTCACGGTATTAACCGCGATTCTGCCTCACTATTCAAAAAATCGATATTAGAATAATTCATTTTTGAGCTCTTGTGATAACAAATATTAATCTTTGATAACAAATTGCAAATTAATATCTGTTTTTATCATTTCCATGACAACGAAAGGTATACTGATGTCACATCACGAATTCAACCATTTTGCATTATTAGTTCTTATTTCTATTTTTACACGCTTTATATTAGCTTCACTTGTTTGTATGTTTGTTTGTTTGTAACCGACTCCTTTGGGCACGATTTTGACCCACTTCCAGACGTCCGAATGATGTGATATTTGGCAGGTGTACATAATTCCGGTGACAATGCATCAAGAAATGTTTAGTGGAAAAAAACAAAATGGCGGCTCCAATATGGCGTACGAGTTTTGTGATTATGGTCCGATTCTGTTCAAAATTAGTATGTGGGGGGTATTGGGGTAAAATATTATGATTCTCTCGTGAAAATTGAAAAATTCGAGATGGCGGTTTCAAAATGGCGGCCGAGTTTTGGGATTATGGTCTGATTCTATTCAAAATTGGTATGTGGGGTTTTGGGGTCAAAATTATGATTTTTAAAAATTAAAAATTCAAGATGTCGGCTTTAAAATGGCAGCCGAGTCTTGTGATTATGGTCTGATTCTATTCAAAATTGGTATGTGGGGGTTTTTGGGGGTCGGAGATTATGATTACCTAATTTGATAAGATTATTCCATTTTTCAATTTGCAAAAAAATAATTAAAATAATAGTTTAAAAAAAACTAAAAAACTCGCTTTTATAAATAAACCACACTAAAAAGTAGGAAATAAATAATATTTTAAAAAAACTGAAAAACGCGCTTTTATAGACAACCAGACTAAAAAAATTGAAAATAAGAAAAACATTTATTTTATTTAAAAAAAAGCGTGGGGTGCATGGTATCAATAATAATATAGTACATTACATACCTAGGGCAGTAAAGTAAGAATAAAATACATTTTTTTCTTATTTTCTATTTTTTTAGTCTGGTTTTCTATAAAAGCGTGTTTTTTAGTTTTTTTTAAACTATTATTTATTTGTAGTAATAATACCAGTATATATGATTTCATAGTGCACCAATAAAAAAAAATTGCGTAAAGTATTCGTGGATAACTGGTCTTGAAAACACTTGCTCTATTTCGAGAAATCCGGCTGCGCCGTCATGCTCGAAAAATCGCTCGTGTTTTAAAGCCCTTTTTATCCACTTATACTTTAATATACTATATTGCACTAGTGCAATAAAGAACCACTTTTTTCGCTAAATATAGTTCAATAAAGTTTTGTTTTTTGCATGAACGTAGAAAAAAATAAGTTGAATACTTATTCGTAAGTAACGTTCCTCATTTAATTTTAAAATTATCATTGTTTCAACGTTTCAATGAAGATAAGGCCAAACATTGTGCTTGAATCCACGTACTACAAAAAAATGTCGCTGAAACTATTGTGATTTTATTATTCAAAACTTCTTGAAATAAAAACACTTGGGTTATATATTGGAACAGAAATCAGCCATGCTTCTTTTTTGACGAAATTCATAAAATAAAAATGGCGGCTCCAAGATGGCCGACGATCTCTGTGATTATGGTCCGATTCTATTCACAAATTCAGGATGGCGGCTCCAAGATGGCAGACGAGTTTTGTAAGTATGGTCAGATTCGATTCAAAATTGGTATGTGGGGGTTTTCGGGGTCGAAAATTATGAATTTATTGTCAAAATTCTCAAAATCAAAATGACGGCTCCAAGATGGCGGACGATATCTGTGGTTATGGTCCGATTCTATTCAAAATTGGTATGTGGTGGTGTTCGGGGTCGAAAATTATGAATGTTTTGTCAAAATTCATAAATTTAAGATGGCGGAGGAGTTTTGTAATTATGGTCCGGCTCTATTCAAAATTGGCATATGGAGGTTTTTGGGGTCGGAGATTATGAATTTATTGTCAAAATTCTTAAATTCAATAGGGCTGCTTTAAGATGGTGGACGAATTTTGTGATTATGGACCGATTCTATTCAAAATTGGTATGTCGTAGTTTTTGGTGTCGGAGATTAAGAATTAAGTCGAAGATCATTGATTTTTTGTCAAAATTCATAAATTGAAGATGGCAGCTCCAGGATGGTGGACGAGTTAATCTTTAGATGGAATAACCTACGTCACACATCCAAAGCAATTATTTTTTACTTTAAAATGTTTTTTTATCAATTATTTTATTCCTTTAATAAACCAGAATGAAATTTACCTGTTTTGAATTGCGCCATTTGATGATTTCATAAACTTTTCCATAAATTGTTCGTCAATAGTTAGACAAGCGGGGGTTCTATTTCAAATAGTTGACGTATTATTTCACTTGCTGTCTCTTCTATTTCAACATTTTGTTTAATCAAGCGCTGTAAATGACCCTTTTGTTATAAAAAGGAATATTCGTTTAATAGCTTAATAACGCAAGAAATCTCTATTTTTCTTCCTATAGTCATGTTCCTGTCATAATCAAATTCGACGAAATAAAAAACTAAAGAAGCACCTTCATGCTCTTGGTCTAAAAATACCTATTGAAATAGGTATATGAATCACTAACATTCTTTCAAATAACATTTAATCACATTTTATCTATCATTCAAGTTTATTTCTCAAACAGATGTCGTTCATCAGGAACTGTTTCTTCTCATAATTCACCTAATGTTAATATGTTTGGCAAGTGCTAAACTTTTGTTATGAATTTATGACATCAAAATCAACAAATGAAATATATCCTATCTATAAATTATTTGCATAAATGTACTCATAAATCACGAGGAACAAATTGAGGGACTCATTGTATTAAATATAATATCGTCTCTATCAAGACTGTCGAATCATTCACTCTCTTCCGACAGTCTGTTGCTCAATAAAAACCACATAAAGCCAATTAAGCCAAATGAATCACATTTGGGAGGCCCACGAGTCTAGGTTTGGTAATTGAATCTAGTTAGCGTGTGCCGAAAATTATCGTGTCATCAACTTCTGCAGGAAATCGCGACATGCAAATATCATCGAAAGGAGCGTCTGCGAATATTATTTATAGATTTCTCGACTTCAAGGTGATATAAAAATAGTCAGGTCTATCTACAATGCGTGAACACGCATTCGTTTGTTTGAGATATGGTTGACAGGCGAATGTCAATGATTCTGAAATAACATGCAAGCGTATATTGTCTGAAGTATGAAGTAATCCATTCAAATTACTTCACACAAACTCGGTCGATTTATATTCGAATGTGATCATCATGCGTGATCTCTCAATTTGTTATTCTTTGTACACGCTTTTCCAAGTACTAACTTTGAAAACAGAAAAGGGGCCGTAAAATGCCATTTTAGCGCCTAGTAGCATAATGTAATAACAATACTTTAGCGGACTCAAATTTATTTATTCGTAAAACTTATTATTAAAAGCCCAAAAATGTTTCAGGATATTGTAAAAACTATAGATAGTTTTTTCGAAGAAATCATTCAAAGATGGTCACAAATATACAGGGTGAGTCAACAGGATTCCCGTGGTTCATTGCTCCTTGATGTATCACGATTTCGATTTCTTATATTTTTTTGTCAAAGGGATCTTCCAAAATAATTTTCATTCATACAGGGTGCATCATTGATGGGTGGCTAACCAAAGTTGTTCTTTTTCAAATGAAACACCCGGTATATTTTCATATATTCCGATCGGCTGTTCCATTGGCTGCTCAACGATTCGTTCAATTTTGAATTCTGTTGCGGCGTTGCCGAGTTATTCAAAAGAAATCTATTTTGTAGACTTCTTTTCGAAAAATTACCTATTTCACATTTTGAAATATTTAGTGAAGATAATTGGGGAATCGTTGGTCGATATGATGATGTTCATTGAGAATACCAAGAATTCGGAATAAATTGTACAGGATATTCGATTCAACAACACAAACTTAGCCATTTTCAAACATCGGTATTTTGATTTTTTCATATGGACCACCCTGTATATTTTCATTTAAATCAACTACTTTTTAATGACTCTACACTTTCCACCCCCGACGTCATGTACCTCAAACAACCTGTTTCCGAGATATTCTGGTTTAAAGGAATTGTTCAATATCAAATCAACAACAATTCTATAGATTTTTTTATCTACATGTTTGTTCATAGAAAATACTGATACTGAATGATGTTTCCATCTTCAAAAGCATTCTTGGCAACTCATGAATAACTAGCATAGCAAAAGAAAGTTTCAAATGTAACTACTTTTTCTAGTTTAGTTATCCATGACTACCGCTGAAAAAATGACTATCGGAATTTGTAAATAGAGGTAACTGTCAAACTACAATCCAGTTGTGTTAAAAATTATTGTGGTATTATGAATTATCGTTTAGAGGACATGGTTAAAATGGTGTATGATTTGGGGGAAAGGGATGGCAATTGCTTACTGGCATCTAGATTATACGAACAAAAGTTTCCTGAGAGAAGACATCCAGACCAGCGAGCATTTCGAGACCTCAAAACAAAATTTGAGGAAACCGTAAAAGTATTTTACAAAAAGTTTGAACGTGCTTGTCCTGTAACGAATGATGAAAATACTCTTGATATTGCATTGCATATTACCGAGAATCCCCATGTGAGTACACGTATTTTGAGTAGGGAGTTGGGAATATCTCAAAGTAGTGTATCTCGGCTGGTGGGAAAATGCAATTACCATCCATATCATATGCAGTTCATGCAGGAGCTGACTGAAAGAGATTTTCCAAAGCGAATGAGGTTTTGCCAATGGGGTGTAGATAAAATCAACCAAGAACCTGATTTTTTTAGTATGTTCTATTTTCGGACGAAGCCACGTTTCACAACAATGGCCATGTGGATCGGCATAATATGCACCATTATGCAACTGAAAATCCTCATTTTGTTAGATATGTCAATCACCAACAACGTTGGTCACTGAATGTTTGGGGAGGTATCATTGGAAGGCATGTAATTGGGCCCTTTTTTTTCAACGGTCATCTCAATGGAAGAAAATATCTGAAATTTCTGCGAAATCAGTTATCAAATTTATTAGATGATATTCTATTGGCAATAAGGCAGAAAATGTGGCTTGACTTTTTATGTTAGAAGTCGTTATTTATAATTCGATATTTTTTTGAGTCTATACAATTTAGAACTCAACACTAAATTGTTGTTGAGTGTGGTTTGTGTTGTTTATAGTATCAAATAATTGATTTCGAAAAGTTTTATAATAGAATTGAATGTGTCGAAAGGTTCCATAAAATTTTGTTAAATCGATAGGTTACCCCATATCGTAATACCGTAAACTTCAAAAATGCATATTTTAGGAACGCAACATACAAAGTTGATAAAACTATCGTATATGATAGTCAACATTTTCAAAATATTGTGAGTAAAATATGGTCCAAATTAATGGAACAGTTTTCTAGATATTCAATAAAAACATTGTAATTGACCTAAAAAAATGTAACGCCCCCTGTATATAAATGAAAGGTAATATTGAACAATTGAGTTCATCAGAATGTTACTCTATCTTTTATTCAATGGGCAGTAGCAATTAATTCCTTTTTTTGTAATAAAAAACGATCTGACAATTATTTTCAGTATAGGGGTATACTCGAAAATTAAAACAAATATATATTTCAAACAAAGAGAGTCATCAAGAAATGAAACACGTTTTTTCGCCTACAATAGACTGAAACTATGATATCTTAACAATTCAATTCAGCCAATTCGACCGAGAGCCAATTTCCCATATGTTTTCGTGCGGGGTTCTTTATTTGTTCAGAAAACTTATAATTAATTTCCCAAAAATGTTCCATAGGATATGCTAAATGTTATAGATAATCGAATTTTTTTACAGGTCGAATATAGAACGTCTTCTCTTTTTTATAAGCCTCCTAATTTTTTGAACACGTTCAACTTGGAATAACTGAATTTAGGTGAGTCAGTTCTACTATCAACTATCTTAAACTATGATTAATGCATTGCAAACATTGGTATCTCTAATCAACACCTCATTCCACAATGGATTTTTTCCTGATTTTCTGAAAACATCTGTTGTCCTTCCATTATACAAAGGTGGAGATTCAGATGATCCCGCGAATCTTCGCCCGATCTCCCTCATTCCAACTATAGCCAAAGTTATCGAAAAACTTGTGAAAATACGTCTGACGGATTTCCTAAGACGCCACAATATTTTAAGTGAAAGCCAGTTTGGTTTTCAAAGCAATAAAAATACGCACGATGCCATCTTTTCATTTCTTTATGATATTTATTCAAAGTTGAATTCTGGTAATGTAGCTGCTGCGGTCTTTTGTGATCTATCGAAGGCGTTCGATTGCGTTGATCATAAGATCTTGCTAAGAAAAATTCACCAATATGGCTGCAGAGAAATGACGCTCAAATGGTTCGATTCTTACCTGTCAGGAAGGAATCAAATGGTAAGAACAACAGGACTTTCAGAAAAAAAGGATATTATGTGTGGAGTGCCACAAGGATCAGTTTTAGGACCCATTTTATTCTTATTATATGTCAATGACCTTGCAAATTTGAGCATTTCTGGAAAATTCACTCTTTTTGCTGATGACACGACGATATTGTGGAACAACAAAAACTCAAATGATTTACACAATGCTATATCTACTGATATGAAAAAAATCAAGGAGTGGTGTGATGCTAATTTGTTGTCTTTCAATATCGCTAAAACAAACATTTTATCATTCAGATGTGCTCTTGATGACCTGTCATTTGGTGATAACTTAGTGATCAAGAACGAGACTCAAACTAAATTTCTAGGTATTCACATTGACAATAAGCTCAAATTTATTGAACATATCAAACATCTTAAAAGTAAAATTTCTTCTGGATGTTATGCAGTGACAGTAACTTCAATGAATTTGGGAATTAAAACTGCCAGAACGGTGTATTACGCCCTCTTAGAATCTCACCTACGTTATGGAATACCGTTCTGGGGAGTATGCAATTCATCAGCCCTTCTGTCTGTATTAGTACTGCAGAAACGGGCTATCAGGTATATGTGTAAGATTAAACCTCGTGATTCGTGCAGACACAAATTCGTTGAGGAAAAGATTTTAACAGTGATTGCTTTGTTCATTTTGGAATCGGTTTGTCTCATTTACAAAAATATGTCCCTATTTGAGGCTTCGTGCAATTCTTATAACACCCGTTCCACCGCGTTGAAATTGCCAATTCCTTCAACAAATTTGGCCAGGGATTCTATTTATTACAATGGGGTCAAGATGTTTAATCACTTGCCCTCAGATATAAGACAGGCAAATTTGACCAACAAAATGTTTAGAATAAGAGTAAAAACATTTCTGGCTGATAGACCCTATTATAATTTGCAAGAGTTCTATAATGATAAATTTACGTGACAAAATGTGCATATTTGAATATATGTTGTATAAGATTTTTGTTTATATTCTTCCTTGGATATAGATGTTTGTTTGTTTGGTGTAATATGTGTGTTCATTTATGTAATATTATATATGATTGTATATGTTTATATGTGTATTATATAAGTTTTGATACGATTTTTAAACAAAACTTTACACAACCATGTTGATACAAAATTCGACGATGAACTTTATAGTGTATGTTCTAACATTACTTTTCCCTAGGTGTTTTTATATTTACATTTTATATGTTCTAGCTTTACTTTTCCGTAGGTGTTTTCATATTTACATTTTATATTTATATTTATTTTTCACAAGCTTTGTCCACAAGATTTATTCTTAATGACAATAAAGTATATTATTATTATTATTATTATTATTATTAGTCATGTTCACAGATCCCTGAAGATGAATTAAATTAAATTCGAAACGTTTACACTAAATAATTCTTGAGGAAGAAGACATTTTTCGTTTTCAAAGGAAACAATAGTTTTTCTTCCACTTTACCTCCGAATAAAATTGTTATTGGAGCACCAACCTTATTAGATAGTTTTTTGTTGTTTATTTTCCGTTTGGTACACCCATTAGGACCTAGCAAATGCACTAAACGTAGCGGATTGAAATCTTAATTTATAAACTTGGCACAGGACTAGCACTTACACTTGTACGACTGTCCAGTCGAGTAAAGTAGTCGCCTTAATGTGCATTATTTTTGGTCTACGTTAATAATACCTTGAACTTGCTTGAACTCCCGGACCAGGTTCAAGACTCGTTTTCTAAAGCAACTATCAATTACTCGGATGCTGTTTAATTGACTTTTCGGTTCGGTGAATGGGGGCTCGAAGAATCCAAAGAGATGCCTTCTACTTGCGTGCTTGCTAAAGAAAGGTGAATGAATACGCGCGAGCAGCAGATGACCTTTAGTGTCCATAAACAGTGTGCGACAAAAGTATGGAGCACGTCAATTTTCTCGTTTTTGAAAAAACCACAGCCAATTCTAAAGAAGCATCGTTTGGCACAACTTTGTCACAGATGAGAAGGCTATACAAGACGAACAAAATTAGAAAGAGATAGAATCCTATCTCAATTTGAATGCCCCGGGATAAATGCCAGAATAATGATGCTCTTTTTGACCTACATCAAGGTTATTTTAAATATTCAACCGAAAAGGTTAATTATGGCAATACCTCCATTTTGAATGATGTTTGTTATGGCCCGGAATTGCCATCTTCACAAAATGTCAAAATTAACCAGGAATTATTTTTTTCGACGTCACTACTTATGTTGGCAGTATTGTCAAATAATTTAGAACTGGCAACTGTGCCTATTCCAATGATCAGGGTTGCCAAATTGCCAGTAATTCCTGATATTTGCCAGGAATAAAAAGTCTTGCCAGTAATTGTGCCAGTAGTTGCAGGGATTTGCCAGGACATCAAAAATATTATGTTAATTGATATTCTCTAATATCTAAAAAAACAGACAAATTTAAAGGTAACACGAGTAACAAAAATCCACATTATTTATATAATTATTTTTTTTAACAAACATAAAAATATATCTGGAAATCTTCACCTGAGAAAAGAGGCAAATTAAAAAATTTAATGTTACAAGTTTTATTGATATTCAACGCATTTCATTGGGAATTTATACAAAAGTACCAAAAATGACGTCATTCTCTTCTTAACGTAAACAGAGTATATATATATATTTCTTTAGTTTCTTGCCACATATATATATTTTCTTCAATTTCTCGGAATAAAGGTCTGATTCAGTCAACGCGTATAATTTTTTTTAACGACGTTTCGACATAGTATTTGTCGTCAACAGGTTAAAACACTAAAATTTAAAATATGGAGTTTGACACATACTTAACTTAACACAATATTGAATTGTATGCTCTAAAATAATTATTTAAAAATATATGGTTCGAAATATAACACGTTATTTAACACAATATATAAATATCTGTAATAAATATGATTTACTTACAAATTATTTTATTTGAATTTCTGCGTTCGCATAGTACGAACGTCATTGTAGGTGTGCGACTTCGAAGTTATCGGGAATGGTTTGTTTATCTTTCATGCATTTTTACCCTCTTCATAAGTACACTGGATTGTCTATATTGAGTTCTAGTATATGAGCCGGACTGTATTTTTTTGGCAGCATGTAAAGATCAGTTTTCATTATTATTACTATAAACAAAGTTAAAAAAGGATGTTATAAATCTGGCTTAAGTTTTTGATATCATTTCTATTGTTAATGCTATTGGTGTCTTTTTTAATATGTATCATTTCAAGGAATGTTCTTACTCTTGGATTCCTTTCTTTTGTCACAATTTCAACGTTGTTAGTGTCAAACTTATGTTGATTTTCTTTTTCGTGGTTGAATAAGGCTTCAATGTCAGTTCTTGAGTACTTGTGGGCTTGTACTCGTTTTTGCAAATATTGTTTTGTTTGACCTATATAGGTACTTTACACTTTGGTATTCTATATACAGTATTAATTTGTTTGTATTTTGGTATTAATGGTTTTAATTTTGAATAAATGGTTTTGTTCGTATTTTGCAGTCGGTGTGATATAGTTATGTTGTGTTTTTCCATTGTTTTATCAATTTTATTCGATAGTTTGTCTATGTATGGTAAAGGTATGTGTGTTATTGTTTTCTTTTCTTTGCCATCATTTTTATTGTAGATCGCAAGTATTCGTTTTTTTATTGTTTTTTCTGCAAAGTGGCTGGGGTAATTATTTTCTTTCAAAATATTCTTGATTATTTCTATATTACTTTTTCTGAATTTTAGGTGAGCAAGCTTTATAGCTGTCAGTTAAATTTTGATTTTTTTTTGTAACTAAGGGGTGCGTTTGACGAATAGTTTGTGTAACGATTTGAAGCATTTGGTTCAATAAACCAGTTTGTTAAAAAAAAAAATCTAAATTGTAGTGTATTATTGTTGTGTCGAGAAAGTTTATTTGTTTTTTTATTTCTTTTTCTATTGTAAATTTCAATCTAGGGTGATATTTATCAAATATTTCTAGAATTTCATCAACTTTGTCAGTAGGAATACATGTTAAACAATCGTCTACATGTTGTTTGAAGAATATTGGTTTGAAAGTTAGTGATTTGATGATCTTTTTTTCAACATACTCCATAACCAAATTTGCTACTGTTGCAGCAATTGGAGATCCCATTGCAATTCCGAATATTTGTGAGTAGTATTTATTTTCATATTGTAAACGTACCTACATAGGTCAAACAAAACAATATTTGCAAAAACGAGTACAAGCCCACAAGTACTCAAAAACTGACATTACAGCCTTATCCAATCACGAAAAATGAAATCAATATAAGTTCGACACTAACAACGTTGAAATTTTGACCAAAGAAAGGAATCCAAGAGTAAGAACATTCCCTGAAATGATACATATTGAAAAGGACCTCAATAGCATTAACAATAGAAATGATATCAAAAACTCAAGCCATATTTATAACAACCTTTTTTAACTGTGTTTATAGTAATAATAATGAAAACTGATCTTTACATGCTGCCAAAAAAATACAGTCCCGCTCATATACTAGAACTCAATATAAACAATCCAGTGTACTTATGAAGAGGGTAAAAATGCATGAAAGATAAACAAACCATTCCCGATAACTTCGAAGTCACGCACCTACAATAACGTTCGTACGATGCGAACGCAGAAATTCAAATAACATAATTTGTAAGTGAATACTCATATATATTACAGATATTTTTATATTGTGTTGAAAAACGTGTTATATTTCGAACCATATGTTTTTAAATAATTATTTTAGTGCATACATTTTAATATTGTTAAGTTAAATATGTGTCAAAGTCCATATTTTTAAATTTAGTGTTTTAACCTGATGATGACAAATATTTTGTCGAAACGTCGTTAAAAGAAATTATACTGAATCAGACCTTTATTCCGAGGAATTGAAAAAAAAAATATATATATATATATATTTTATATATATATATATATATATATATATATATATATATATTTTTATATATATACACCCACAATTCGTCTATTTTTATTCAGCTATGTATAATTGAAATACACTATTCCTATTCCATTCCATTTATTAAAATTTGAATCAGCAGAAATACTATTATCTAAGATAGAAATCTAGAGACAAATATGTTTACTTGTTATTCCCAGTATATAAATAAAGACATTGAATTCAAATAGCCATAATTTTCAGTTGCGTTTATTTTTTTTTCACTGAGCCTGAGACGATAAAACTTCCATTTAAACAAACAAAGCCACTTCACTATCGTTCAAGGTATTGTCTTACCCCAGACGATCCGTTTTAAAAATAGTCATTTTTGTGAACATTCAAATGAAACTATTACAACACGTGCGTACCAAGTTTCTTTTGTTATTGTTTGATATGGAGATTGTTCCATTCTAAGAAGCCATTAGAACGGTTCTTCAGAAAGGAATATACATTTAGGGTGTTATTTGATCGATGCTGTTTTAGGGAGCGCTTCGTATACAAACACATTTTTTCATGTAAAACTCTCCTTTTTGTGATATACTCGATGTTTTGCTTTGGCAGGTGCCGAAATTTTGGTCGAAAACATGTGTAACAGTCATGTCTATTGATTTGTATGACGATTAGTAAGTAATAAAGTATTGTTGTATTTATGCATAGTAAATCGTATTATATCGAATGTTTTTAGGTTGAGTTTAAAAATAAAACACATTAACAGATACCTTTCATTTCAATGCAAATCACCAAATGAGTATCAAAAACGATGTCATCAAAATTTAAGAGATGATATTGTTTTCATAAAAATATTCTTTAAGATAATACATATCCAAAAATGTTCGTCAACAAATTGGAAACAACAACACCAAGATCCTCAACAACAACCTTTAGTGACAAATATAATTCAATACTGAAAGAAGGGAATTTTGTGGCATAGTGGACAAATTATTAAATTAAAGAAAAAAAAATATTTCTAACATGAACATTAAATTATGGAAGGAAAGGATTCACGAGTGTGTGTCGATTCCTATGTCCTCGAATGGCTCAGTTGGTAGAGCGTATGGCTAGAGTTCATAAGGTCGTGGGTTCGACTCCCACTTGAGGATGCTTTTTTTTCTTTAATTTAATAATTTTTCCACTATGCCACAAAATTCCCTTCTTTCGTTATATGTATTTCGGACACAATATTTCCACTTTCACATTATATATTTGGTTAAAATCTTATCAGTGGTTAGAGATCATCTTCCTGAATCTGCTACTGAAATCGTCAAATAACGATGAAGTTAGAGTGACAGGTAACGGATCTCGACGGCCAGTGAACATTAAATTATGAAAGGAAAGGATTCACGAGTGTGTGTCGATTTATATGTCCTCGAATGGCTCAGTTGGTAGAGCGTATGGCTAGAGATCATAAGGTCGTGGGTTCGACTCCCACTTGAGGATGCTTTTTTTTCTTTAGTTTAATAATTTGTCCACTATGCCACAAAATTCCCTTCTTTCATTATATATATTTCGGGCACAATATTTCCACTTTCACATAATTCAATACGTTCCTGGTCTTTTCGAAAACTTAAGTATTCAAAACTCATTATACCTTGAAATCGGAATTAACCCGGACAAAAAAAATGTGTAGGCAGTGTTCCACGTGTTAGCGGAAAAACTTACACGTATGAAACGTCAAGACCTTCAAGAATAAGAGAATCTGAACACAAGAGTATTGGACTATAATATATTTTCTTGTTTCACTTTTAACAAAATTTAAAAATCAATTCATTGTTGTCCTTGCCGGAATTGAAAGATTCACTCGGTATATACACTCACATGCACAAAAACGCTACAAGTTAATTTTTGATAAAAATTAAGGTCTTATAATTTTTTATTTTTAACCGACGAAACCAAAAAGGAGGAGGTTCTCTATTCGACGTGTATATATATATTTTTTTATGTATGGTCACCCACAACTTTTCACAGAGCGGTTCGATTCCGATGATTCTTTTTTCATTGGATATAATGTACTTCGAAGTTGGTCCCATTTCAATTTGAACAACAAAATCCATCCCTGAGAGTAGCAAAATGAAGGATATTGATCGTTTACCTTCTGAATTTTGGTCCGTTAACCTATTCTATCAGGCATAACTTTGTAGTGGGTTTTCCGATTTGGATGATTCTTTTTTTATTAGATAGGGTATACCTCATAGTTGATCATATTCCAATTTTGAATGAAATTATCCACCCCTATGGGTAGGAAAATAGGGGATGACCGATTTTTCACATGTGAACATTGGCACACATATGTAGTTGACATTGACAGACCCTCCTACATCCGTCAAAATGATTACATTCTATGAATGGATGGAATTATATACAAAGTGATTAAATCAACTAACCAGAACTTTCAAAATTAATTTATATTATATAACAATAAATAGTTAAAATAGAAAATCATATTATTTAATAGTTGAAGTAAGCTAGGTAAGTAAGTATTTTGGAAGTTATCAAAAATTAAGTAGGTATTAATTAGTAGATTTCAGCAAAAAAAAATTGAAAAATAAAAACTTTTTAACAAAAAATCAACTGTAAAGCAAAAAATAAAATAAATCTTAGTCTAAATAATAATTGAGCTCCTAAACTAATGTAAGTAACTAATTTTGAGTCGGCGCCAAACAAACTAGCAATTGAATTAGGTAAAGCGTGAAATGATGGCAGCGAGATGCACGGCTGCGTTTTGATTATTTCTTTCAAAGTAATATAATGATCTTCGATAATTGTTTGTTTGGCGCCGACACAAAATCAGTTACTCACATTAGTTTAGGAGCTCAATTATCATTTAGACTGAGAAGATTTATTTTATTTTTTGCTTTTCAGTTGATTTTTTCGTTTCGTTTAATTTTTTGTTAAAAAGTTTTTATTAGTTCGATTTTCATAATTTTTTAAGCAAACTGTAGATAAAATGACTAATTTCCACTTACATATCCGCTTTTGTTAAAGGAAAGGTTGTTGTAGAACCCTAGTGTTAAAACACGAATAATTTCGTAGCAAGATTCTTTGAAAATACTAATTTTTGTTAAGAACCATTCCTTTCCTACATTCTGTTTGTTGGTTCATGTCCTTAGGTGCACTCGTTCATTTTCAATAGCGAAATGAACTTGTCACCAATAGTTTACTTTGAGAAATGTTATTTTTTGACGAGGTGTCTTTGCTCGTTTAGCCTTCCAGCAGGAATGGGGCTATTCGTAACCTTATTAACAGTATATAGCGACGTATGTAGGCAGTTATAAGAGCTAGAGGTAGTAATTCAGAATATTAATTCAAAGGAGAAATATAGCGTCTGTGAATATATACAGAGTGGGCCATTGAAAACGAAACAGCGGCTATGTAGGTCGGCAGAACCGAATTATATAAAAACGCTCGGACACATCAGCTACATTTTCGAGGGGGACAGCGTTCGCGATGAAATTCACCCGAAATACATCCCATCCCTCGGAGCTGAAACCGCCACCCCTTAATTTTTAAATGGCAACATATGGCAAGTGAAACCTCATTTGAAAGGTATTTTCCTTCTTAATATCAAACAACAAAAATAAATTAATTCTATCGATTCGTTTCCGAGATATAGGAACTTGAAGATGGGAAATCACTTTTTATTCAATCAATCAATAAAAATAACATCTAACAATGCAACTGTTTACCAAAAAATAACATGCAATTCCGTTTCAAATTTTTATTTCATTTCCATTTACTTGATCGAAAAAATTTCAAGGTTCTTAAGAATCGATAAAAAGACGTTTTCTCGAATTCGACTCAAATGCGAGTACAACAAAAACATTTATGAGATAATGTTTTTCGTCAAATCGCAATTGTGGACGTCTATCAGTTCTTCTGTACCTAATTCTCTCGTCCTCTCTCCAGTAGAAGCAGTTGAAATACAGACATAATAAATCAATTGAAAGATAAAAAAGCAGTCGGGATCGACAATATCAGAGCCGAAACTTTGAAGATCATTTCTTGTTATATCCAAAAGAGATTAACGCACATTTTTAACCTGTGTATGAAAGTGGGAAAGTATCCATCGGCATTCAAACACACAGTGGTCATTCCTCTCCACAAAAAAGGTAATACACGGAAAGTAGGCAATTACCGACCGATATCTCTAATAACCCATCTTTCTAAAATATTTGAGAAGATTCTAAAAAACAGATTAAGTTCTTTTCTGAACAAATTCAATATAATTTCTAAAAATCAATTTGGTTTCAAGGAAAATATATCAACCCAGGATGCAATTTTAGCTTTAACATCTAAAATAAGCGCAGCTCTGAATGAAAGTACTCCATGTCTGTGCATATTCGTAGATTTGTCAAAAGCTTTCGACACCGTTAGCCATGTTCTACTCTTACAGTCATTGGAAGACGTTGGTGTTAGAGGCATTTGCTTAGAACTCTTCAAGAGCTACTTAAGCGATAGAACTCAGGCTGTGAGTGTTGATGGTGTGGTTAGCGATGCCGAAAAAATTGACTATGGAGTGCCGCAAGGAACAATCCTAGGACCCAGTTTATTCAACATTTATATAAATGGACTGTTCTCACTCGATAGTAGTGGGGAAATTTTCGGATTTGCTGATGACACAGCAATTTTTTATAGGTCTGATAACTGGGATAACCTGAAACAAAAAGCCGAATATGACTTTTATTCTATAAAAAAATGGTTTGACTATAAATTACTTACGATCAACATTCAGTTGTAACTCTCGTGGCCTGCCTAGTCTTAGCAAACTTGATATAAACATGGACAATGCACCTTTTTCTATAGAACCTGTGAAACAAATCAAATATTTGGGCGTGATCATTGATTGTCACATGAGATGGGACTCGCACATAATGTATGTCGTAAAAAAGTTGTATAAATTCAAAAAGCTCAAAGACAACATACCTTTTAATCAAATGAAAACGTTGTATCACTCTCTGGTAGAGAGTCATATCCGCTATGGAATTCTGGCATGGGGTGGAGCACTAAAAACTCATCTGGATCCGTTGGAAGTACTCCAGAGAAGATTCATAAAATTGATATTTTCCAAAAATTCCAGATACTCTTCTGACCAACTTTATTCTGAATCTAAAATCTTGGACGTGAGACAATTACACTTCTTCATCACCTGCCTAAGACATCACGACACAAAGCATCTCAACCAATTACCTACCCACAATTACAATACACGAAAAAAAATCATTACATACCTCCGTTAATGGTCAAAGCTACAACACAGAGAATGTTCCTCTTCTTAGCACCCAAGTTATACAATAGCATTCCTGATGAACTAAAATGTATAAATAACAAAAGAAAATTTAAACAACAATTGAGAGAGCTCATAAATGAAAATCCAAGAAATACGATTCGTTCTTTTTTTGAAGACTAAAAAAAAAATTTTGAAAACCTATTTCGATAAATAATATAAAAATATGTTTATTTATAATATTATATTGATTCACAACGAACTTTTTATATTTATAATATGTATATGTGTGTATAGGTGAGTGACTGATTGTGTCATTTTATTATCACTACTTTGTATATTTTTTTTTTATAATTTCGCTTAACTGTTTTATACACCATACTATATTGTTCTTAAGTTTCTATTGTTTACTTTTATGTCTATTTCTGACTTGTATCCATTTTATCTATGTGCTGTACCCAGCTCACAAATTTGCTTTTTTATAATTTTATTCTGAATCATAATGAACATTTTAACTTTATTATATGTATATGCGTGTATAGGTGTGTGACTGATTGTTTTGTATGTTTTGTTTTATTTACTTTTACATATTACTGTTATTCAATATTTAAAAATTTCATACTTCTGCTTAGATATCATTTTTATACCATTTTTTTATTGTTTGAATAATTGTGAAACAAGTGCTTTAGCACTTATCACTCTTCTTTCTTTACTCACGATATTTTTGAGCACATATTCTTGTATATTCAATCTAACTTACGTGAATAAAGCTTATTATTATCAGTGTCAAACTGATCTTTGATTGAACGACATTTACTTGACTAAAGCTGCTGAATATCTTTCCGCATCTTTCCGTAATAATGGTGTATACGATCGCGGAAAGAGTTGAAATAATAACATTTTTTTTAAAGAATGATGAGTGCGGTAACCGTACAGCTAATTTGTTCAATGAAACGCGTCCAGATAAACTAGTTGCTAGAAAATACGTTCTAGAATTAGTGCAAACATTTCGTCAAACTGGATCAGTAGCCAACAAGAATCGAGACCCAGAACGTGAATTTCCGTTGAGAAATGAAGCTGTTGAAGTTGCACTTTTGGGACAAGTTCATGCAGACCCAACATTGAGCACAAGGAAATTGGCTAGTGTTACCAATATCAGTACAACCAGTATCCGCCGAATCCTGAAACATCATAAATTCCACCCCTACAAAATACATTTGGTACACCAATTGAATAAAGATGATTTTGATAGGCGACAGGAATTTTGTGAAATTACGACTATGAGAATAGATGCTGATGAGAATTTCCTTTTCAACATCTGCTTTTCTGATGAGTCTACATTCTTTTTGGATTCCACTTATCTTTTATCTTAGTAATATAGTTAGTCTCCCTTGAGTACTTAACGAACTTCCCCTCATCGACTAGGAAATTGATTCTATCCACTTCCAAGCGAGTTCAAAGATGAAGCAAGCTTCATGACTAATTCTCAACGCCCAAAATCACGACGAGGTACTTTGTCATATTTTAATGAGGTGGCCTCATTTTTTATTGTTTTAGGTAGCGATCACGCATAGTAGTGAGATTAGATGTGGGCGTGTTTCTAACTCTATTCCATTGGACTTCGTTATCGCTTTCTTCGACAAACAATCGGCTTACGTTTGCCCAATAGAAATATTTACCAACTACGAATGAGATTTATCAAACCAAACGTGTTTTTTCATTCATTCATACGCACAGCACGCAATATTGCAGATATGTGTATTTCAATTGTAATAAAAAAAAGGAGATTATATATCTGACCTGTTTGTTTGTATGTTTGTCTAGTCCTTACGTCTGCCGGGTTCAGCAAATAACAATTTGAAATCATAGCTATTATTTTATTTGTATTTAAACATTGAAAAACTAACTAAAAAAATAAAGAAATAATAAAAAATTAAAAAATTGTTAATACTGATGATAATGTTAGTTTATATAAAATTATAAAAAAAATAAGACAAGCTTTTATACAAATGCACTAAAAAGGAAAAAAAAATGTTTTCATTGTTTGACCTAGGTTATACCAATTTTATATTCGCAAGCTATTGAATCTGCTACTCACAGAATAACCAAGGTCAAACAATTAAAAAAGTTATTTTTTCCTTTTTAGTGCATTTGTATAAAAGCTTCTCTTAATTTTTTTTATCATTTTGATTCAATTCTTTTTAGTCACTCATGAAATCCGTCGTCTTATTGAATTCTGATAAAAATTGATAATCTCCGACCTCAAAAAACCCACATACCAATTTTGAAAGGAATCGGCCATCTTGAATTCATAAATTTTGACAAAAACATCATGATGTCTGACTCCAAAAAACCCCCACATACCAATTTTGAATGGAATCGGGCTATAATCACAAAACTCGTCGCCATATTGGAGCCGCCATCTTGAATTCGTTGATTTTGACAAAAAAAATCGATCTCCGACCCCGCAAAAACCCCCAACATACCAATTTTTATTGGAATCGGGCTATAACCACAAAACTCGTCGCCATATTGAAGCCGCCATCTTGAATTTAAGAATTTTAACAAAAACTCGGGATTTCTGTCCCCGAAAACCCCAACATACCAATTTTGAATAGAATCGAACCATAATCACAAAACTCGCCCGCCATATTGTTTTTTCCCTAATACATACACACAAATGTAAGTTGAATAAAATCTTTAAAAAATTAACATATACATTATTAATCTATCAGCAATTAATGGTTTGAATAATGTTATACATAAACAGAGTTTTGCCAAAGCCTTTCGAGAAAAAAACTATTATGAGCAGGAACGCAATAGTCGGAAAAAGTAGTTAAAATTATCAGAAAACGAGGGAAAAAATACAGGTCGATTCGAGTGGCGGAGTGGAAGGGGCTGAGTTTTAGGGGTTGAAACTGGTTTTCAGTGTTTTCCGGCGAAGTATGATAATTAAAAAACCTAAATTTTTCAACATAATCTAAAATTATCCGAGATAATGGCGTTTTTCGTTGCGAAAAATAAGTCCAACATACTTGGAATTTTGATTAAATGTATATATTTTTAAGTCCTTCAATATTCTTCATTCGTCCAAAATTTCAGATTTTTCAACTTTTGAAGGGCTCATTTTTTTCGTCTTGAATTAAACTTCAAGACGAAAAAAAAAAAATACCTTTACCTTCAAAACCCTCTGAAAAGTAGGGAAAACCAATAAAAACTTTTTAACAAAAATTAAACCACGAAAAAATCAACTGAAAAGCAAAAAATAAAATAAACTTTTAGTCTTAATGATAATTGAGTCCTAAATAATGGATAACAATTTTGAGCCGGCGCCAAACAAACTAGCAATTGAATTAGGTAAAGCGTGTAACTACCATTTTACAGCGGGATGCACGGCGGCGTTTTGATTACTTCTTCAAAGTAATATAATGATCTTCGTTATTTGTTTGTTTGGCGACTTATTTCTTAACATTTGTTTCATTATTTATTTTGCAATGAAAACCGGATAATTACTCAGTAGTTAGTAGGCACGAGTATATTGCCAAACTTGAGTAGGCTATGACAACATCTGAAACCCCTTAGCAACCAGACAATAAGTTCTTAGTTACTATTGCATATGACAGTATTAAATTGATTTGTTATGTAGTATATCGATTTATAAGTTTTCAATAATACCTTTCTGAAAAATATTACCCTAGAAGAAATTATTTGAAATGACGATGGTGCTGTCAGAAAAACAGCGAATAGAAGTTTTGATGATCTTAGGTTACGGCGATCGTAAAAGAAGTATGGCAGAAGTATGCGACATCTTTAATGAAAAATATCCTGATCGAGAACCAATAATCAAATCGACGGTAAGCAAAATATTACATCAATCCAATGAGATTGGCAATGTTAGGGATAAGCTAAGAGTGGCAGTGCCAAAGACAGTCAGTAGGCCTTTTCATTTAGATGATTTTTTGAGGCGCATGCGCTCGTTTTGAGACCCAAAGTCTGATTGGCTATTGGGAAAGTGAATAGCCATTGGTTAGTTTTGAAATAACAATTTGAGATTGGCTTAGTTCAAAATTAGCGGTATTTTCACATTATGTCAACAGTCAACTTCATGACAAATGCACCTGCATACATTGGCGTTCGTATCTTTCTTTGTACCGCCAAAAACCTTTCATTCGTAGATAAAATAATGTACACGAATATTTTCTAATGGTGAGTTTTCTTCTTCATGTAAATCCAAGTCAACTATCCATAGGAAAATTCGGAAATATTTTATTTCCCATAAAAAGAAATTCGCCGTCAATGCCGTTGGGTCTGACAGGTAAACAAAGTTGGTCATTTGTCATCTAAATGACAATGACAATGTATTACTTGGAATTGAAGAAAATCCTCACTGTTCAATTACAACTTGACAACAATGAGATCTGTCGTGGTGCTGTGCAGAAAATTCTAAGAGGAGCCAAATTACATCCATATAAAATTAAACTTATACATGAACTTAATGGAGGCGACTTCGCTAGACCCATGGAGTTTTGTGAAATTATGCAAGAAGTGTGTAATCAAATTAATGGCTTTGAATTTCGTATTTTCCGACGAATCAACTTTTTGTATAAACGGTACCGTGAATACGCAAAATTGTCGTTATTAGGCAACATAAAATCCCAATTGGACGATTGAAGCTTATACCTAATATCCCCAAAAAGTAACTATGTGGGCTGGGATTCTTAGGAATACCTTTGTAGGGCCATATTTTTTTTAACGATACTATGACGGGTGAAAATTATTTGGAAATAATAATAATGTTTATTCCAGATGTTATAGAAAAAATATACAAATAATTTGAAATAGAATAAACAGTAATAACACAAAAGTAGAAGGAACTACTTGGTGTGGTGGTTCATTTAATTATGCTTCAATTACAGAATGTCTATTTATCTAAATCATATTTAAAATGTAAATTTAAAGCCTAAAGATAATCATTCCGCATATTCCTGAACTCGTTTTGGAAAGTGTCTGAAAAGTACGACTTGTGCCGACCATCTTCCAATTCGAGTTACAGTTATACGGGACTGCTATTCGAAGGTTCCTAGTTGGATATGCAGTTCCATATTTAACTGTAACATTTCCAGACATGAATCAACCTGGTCGAATAGTTTCTACTATTTGGTTCCATCAGGATGGAGCAGGTCCACATTATGCTCGAGTGGTTAGAAATTTTCTCAATCGCTGTATTGGACGACGCGGTCAGATTGAATGGCCTGCTAGGTACCCAGATTTAACTCCCATGGACTTTTTTCTCTACTTAAAAAGTGAAGGGTTCATAAATCGACCTACCAATTTGGAAGACCTTAAAACGTAACCCAAGAATTCATCAGGCATCTTGGATATTGTCAACTAACCCAAGGAGCCCAGTTCGAGCATTTGTTGTAAATTTTTTATTTGTTTATTTTGACTACTTACTTATGATATTTTCATTGCAAATTAAATAATAAAATTATGACCTTGAATGGCTCAGATGGTAGAGCGTATGGCTAGAGATCATAAGGTCGTGGGTTCGACTCCCACTTGAGGATGCTTTTTATCTTCAATTTAATAATTTGTCCACTATGCCAAAAATTCCCTCTTTCATTATATGTATTTCGGACACAATATTTCCACTTTCACAATAAAATGAATGTTAAGAAATATGAACACTGGTTTCCTTTATACTCAGTATACTGTAACTAGGAGTGTTACATATGACGTATGTGGTATGGTGTACTCAAAAAATATGAGTTTCAATTTTTTGTATAAAATTATACCCTTTCAATTTAAAAAAAAATGGATGACCTCATAATATGACGTCATCGATATTATCTTGTAAGGTGATAGGAAAAAATCAATAAAAAAAAAATGGAACACTAAAATACAAAATCGACCTGTCCGAGCTTTATATCCGAAATGATTAACTCGCAAGATAATGGAACGTTTCCACACTTTATGAACGCACTCAAGGCCGTACCCAGGGGCAGGGTTAGGGAGGTTGACCTTTTCCCCCACCCGAAATCTGTAAAATCTATCTGGAATAAGGTTTAATCAGTTTTCAGTTTTATGTATATCTCATATACTAATTCACGTTTTCCAATTTTGTTCAAATACCCTTAGTTTTTCTAAATATAAACTATTCGTAATATTCCAATTAATGATCCTGAGAAGTATTTCCGAATAAAAGTTGCTGTTCCGACCTCAGATGACTCAATAATTCAACTAAGAAACAGATTTCGCGACCATAAAGTGGTACTTTCCACACTGTACAATCTGATTCCATTTATCTGTTGATGTGTAATAAAATTTGGTAAAATGTACATTGCATTATTTACTTCCGAACTAAACCCCTCCCCCCCCCCGAAATTTTTCTCTGGGTTCAGCCTTGAACGCACTGTATAACATCACTGATACGGAACACTTTTACTGCAATTGAAAGCTTGGCCGCTTTATTGTGGAACTACTATTGAAAGAAGGAATATTTCCTAAGTGTTGAGAGAAGATGTAATGGTTACTAACTTGTTTTCCTTTATTTCTCATGAATGAAATGTCCCATTCGATTGGAATCCGTAGGTCGCACGTGGGCTTCATTCACTCGTTAGAAAATATATTTGCCCATAATTTATGCTCTTTTAAATATCGTCCCATGTTTAAATTAACGATAAAGTACGTATAAGGTAAGTTCCCCTTAATATTAGTAGGTGAAATCTTGTATCTTTGATTGAATATTGAATCTTCCGATTGCTTTTGAATGGTTGTACAGAGTGAATTAATAGCGTGTACCGACTTTTCAGACAAATCGTTGGTGTAAAAATGAATTTACATTTTAAAAATACTTTGGGAATTTGTCAGTTGCATCATTTGCATAGGTAGGGTACAGATATAGGATACAAATAATTAACAATCAAAGTTCATTCACATTAAAATATAACAATGTCGCAAGCAAGAGTAGGATTGAAAACATAAATAAAAAAATATACGAGATAGTGTAGGTCACATGTTTTTATTGAAATACTCATCAATAACATCAAAACAAACGTTAATGAAAAATTATCTGATGTTCACTTTCAAATTATCAACCCTATACTGAGTGACATTAATCAAAACAGTGCATTATCTTATTGACAAAGCATTTGAAGTGCTAACACTAGATCCACTATGTCATTATTTACAAGGTTAAAATATAAACAAAATAACTGATGAAAAACCTTTTTAAAGACGAGCTTTCATTTAAGCCGTGTACTAAAATGTATAAAATAAGTTTAAGTCATCGCTGACAATGATTTAATAATTTTTTGTTGAATTATTTGGTTTTAAAAACCTTGTCGCTCGAACTGTTCATAATAGTAGGTACCAATTAATTTCATTGGACAATAATTGGTTGGTAAGCAACAACTTGTCGAAGTAATAATTTTATTACAATTCGCACGACAAGCTTTCTGAAACTAAATAAGTCAACAAAAAATAATTAAATCATTGTCAGCGATGACTTAAACTTATTTTATATGTTTTAGTAGACGGCTTACATAAAAGCTTGTCTTTAAAAAGGTTTTTTATTAGTTTTGTTATTTTTTCCTCTTTAGTTAATTCGCCTTGATCTGTTCATTTCTAATAGAGTATCGTTATTACAAGGTCTCTTCCCTGTTAGTTTGAGCTTAAAGAAATCATTATCCCCAACCCCAAAAACTTCCTCACAGCAATTTGGAATAGAATCTGACCATAATCACAAAACTTATCCGCCATCTTTGAGCCGCCATCTTAAATTTTCGAATTTTGACAAACAATTCATAATCTACGACCCCGAAAACCCTCACATACCAATTTTGAATCAAATCGGATCATAATTACAAATTTCGTCTGCCATCTTAGAGCCGCCATTTTGTTTTTTTCTCTAACAAAAATTCCATAATGCATTGTCACCGGAATTATGAAAACCTGCCAAGTTTCAAATCGATTGGATGATTAAAAGACGGTCAAAATTCACTTGCAAGATTTGACCCAAACTAACAAACGAACTAACAAGTGAAACTAAATAAAAGCTTGTAAAAATAAATTCGAGAAAGAAGAAATGTAAAATACAAAAATGAAACACATTACAAACAATGATGTTATGAAATAGCAATGGGTTCAAAAATATTATAACACACAAATCAGTTTCCTTTAAAATAGTGTAAATAACTATATTAATATAACAATGAAACACAATGTATAACAATAATGGTTGTAGAAATACAAATATACACAACTAAATATCAGTAGGTATAATTTGAAGAATTAACATTACTTAAAATTGAGTCACACATTATGTTGATTTTTTTTTAATTATAGTATTCCTGCAGGTCATAGTAAGCTTTTGGCATGAGAAAGTCTTTTGTCAAAATTCATAAAATCAAAATGGCGGTTCCAAGATGGCGGACGATCTCTGTGGTTATGGTCCGATTCTATTCAAAATTGGTATGTGGTTTTCGGTGGAGATTATGAATTTTTAAATTCAGATGCGGACAGTAAAATGGCGACTCCAAGATGGCGGACGATCTCTGTGATTATGGTCCGATTCTATTCAAAATTGTTATTTGGAGGTTTAAGAAGTCGGAGATTAGATTTTTAAATTCCAG
The DNA here is from genome assembly GCA_018342105.1 of Gonioctena quinquepunctata. Classification (NCBI taxonomy): domain Eukaryota; kingdom Metazoa; phylum Arthropoda; class Insecta; order Coleoptera; family Chrysomelidae; genus Gonioctena; species Gonioctena quinquepunctata. The sequence goes on from JAFIRS010000255.1 coordinate 402,290, forward strand.
ATGAGGACAAGTTTTGTGATAATGGATATTTCATTCACATTTTATCTGCATGTTTTTCTGATTTGTTGAAGGTAATAAAAATTAATTTTGTTTTGTAATTTTTTTTATAGAAATCATATAATAGTTAAATATTTGGTTAACTTCAATTCTGGATTTTTTATGTTAAGTATCAAGTTCAAAATTCAAATGAATACGAACAATACGTAACATTCTGCTGCATTTGGTGATGAAGTTTATTCAACTGATATGAGCGAGATACATAACGAGGAAACAGCTCGTATTATTACAAAAATGTTTTGTGAATTGGATATCAAGATTAATTGGAAAACTTAATGGGGTTATTCAATTAACGATACTATCTGTTGAGTATGTGATATTTATAAATTGGTTATTAAATTCGTGTGAAATGTGTCATTAAAAACATTGCATATATCTTGTTTACGTTTGTAATACTATGAACACGCAGTGTCATATTTCATATTATGCGGTTTCTATCCATTAAAAATACTATTAATAATGAACCGTAGGAGTTGTGGTAATTCATTCCCATACCTCAAAGGTAAAGAATTAAAAAAATATCTTGTGTTTCATAACAGTTTTTCAATGCGTAATCTTCTCCGTTATGATATCAAGGATGAATAATATCGACGAAAATAGCTCGCACATGAAACAATATCATTTCTTTATTACATACAGCCATTTTCAAGAAAAATGGAAATAAATGTTTTAATATAAATTATTGATTGTATTGTACGAAAAAGTCCTCGAATAATGGATAAACACACACGAGCTCCTGTTAAAATTATATGTCAATACATCAATTTGCAAAGGAATACAAATTGGATTGATTCTAGATGGTATTTTGTGCCCACTAAATATAGTGATTTGACGATTTGACCTGTTTCTTCGTGGTGTTTGAAAAATGCCAAGGAAGGGTCTAATTGTCGGACGGCAAGTTGTTCGTAAATTCGGTTTTGTCACTCTTCTGTTAGTTTGTCCTATGTATGTCCTAGGGCATCTGGAACATGGTATTTCGTATATCCCTTGGGACTCATTAGCTATGGTACCTTCGGGAGGCCTGATAAAATTAGAAATTTGATTAGTTGCCGTGAAGATTGTCTTTATATCGCGTTTCTCTAGGACTCTGCCAATTTTGTCGGTGACACCTTTGATGTAGTGGGGAAAAGCCTTTTATAATTCTGTTGGGTTTTGGAAATTTGGAGAACGAGTTTTTTGATAGTGCAGATTTGTATGTTGCTATTGAGGAAAAAAATATATTTTTCATAAATTCCTATGACATCTTTTGACGTTGGTTGCAACACAGTTCGATGCTTTCAATTGATTTGAATGCAGATGTCATTTGTTATACCTTAATTAGAAAAATATTTTTTCAATGGCAACAAAAATAGATTTTTCGGCACCAAGTTCGATTAATCAATTTTCTAGTTGATAGTTGGACGGAACTTTCCCTATTATCATGTAATATTCAATGATAAGTGTTCTATGACATTACAAATTCTCATAATACATAAGGGGGTGAATTAAAAAATGAAAAAAATCAGTAAAAACTAGTTTTTGGAATAGGAGGCTGTAATTCTGAATTTAGAATATTCTTCAAATTGTAAGTCATTTATTCAAATAAACTTTAGGTGTATTTTGAAAAATAAAGGTACTTTACTCTGGAGCTACTTTCAAATTATTTCACCTCCCTCGTATACGGATGGAGATAAATTAAATTTGGATGGTGCAATTTGAGTTTGAGCAATACATCAATTTGCAAAGGAATACAAATTGGATTGATTCTAGATGGTATTTTGTGCCCACTAAATATAGTGATTTGACGATTTGACCTGTTTCTTCGTGGTGTTTGAAAAATGCCAAGGAAGGGTCAATTGTCGGACGGCAAGTTGTTCGTAAATTCGGTTTTGTCACTCTTCTGTTAGTTTGTCCTATGTATGTCCTAGGGCATCTGGAACATGGTATTTCGTATATCCCTTGGGACTCATTAGCTATGGTACCTTCGGGAGGCCTGATAAAATTAGAAATTTGATTAGTTGCCGTGAAGATTGTCTTTATATCGCGTTTCTCTAGGACTCTGCCAATTTTGTCGGTGACACCTTTGAAAAGCCTTTTGGAATTCTGTTGGGTTTTGGAAATTTGGAGAACGAGTTTTTTGATAGTGCAGATTTGTATGTTGCTATTGAGGAAAAAAATATATTTTTCATAAATTCAAATGACATCTTTTGACGTTGGTTGCAACACAGTTCGATTGCTTTCAATTGATTTTGAACTGCAGATGTCATTTGTTATACCTTAATTACGAAAAATATATTTTTTTCTCAATGGCACCAAGAAATGAGATTTTGTCGGCACCAAGTTCGATTAATGCAATTTTCTAGTTGATAGTTGGACGGAACTTTACCCTATTATCTTGTAATATTCAATGATAAGTGTTCTATGACATTACAAATTCTCATAATACATAAGGGGGTGAATTAAAAAATGAAAAAAATCAGTAAAAACTAGTTTTTGGAATAGGAGGCTGTAATTCTGAATTTAGAATATTCTTCAAATTGTAAGTCATTTATTCAAATAAACTTTAGGTGTATTTTGAAAAATAAAGGAACTTTACTCTGGAGCTACTTTCAAATTATTTCACCTCCCTCGTATACGGATGGAGATAAATTAAATTTGGATGGTGCAATTTGAGTTTGAGCAGAAGCAAAAACTTTTATAAAGAATATAATTTTCTGAAAAATTTAAAATAAACTTTTTTCCCATTTGTTGCCAAAAATCTGCCTGACACTGTATATATAGGAAAAGTCTCATGAAAATGATTTTGTTGCAACGATATCAACGAACAAACTTGTTGAGACGAAAATTATTTTGATATTGCGGCTAATAATACAATGCTAGTTCAAATATGATATCTCTGATGCTGCTCACCCAATGTACTATGAATCAAAAATAGTTCATGATAGATAGAGTTTTTAACGACTGACACTGAGAGTTGAGAGATGCAGGATCGAATAACAAAGAACGGTTTTGAAACCTAGGAACTCAAATAATGCTCATAACCGTTTAATGACCCTGCAAATAATTCAAAAGCTGAAATATTATGACGCTTGTGTTAAAGGCTAAAATATACTGAAAGTGCCTTCTGGTGGCTTTTTGTCTTTAATTAAGCTGACAGCTGCCAGACGTGGGAATATCCGCTTATTTATTTACATGAAAATTTCCAAATTAATTGCACGTTTCGATGCATCTCACAGGGCTGGGTATAAAAAATGTGTTTTGTGAAAACATAAATCAAAGTTAACGCCTCGAGGCGCCAGAATCGTTCGAAGAAGTAGTTGTTGATTAAATAATGTCTTTCATTTTTAACTCGGGAGGTACTATGGATAATAATAAAAGATAACACCATTATTAAGAAATTATAAAAAAAAAATTAAAGGAAATAACTGAGTCCTCTAATTCCCATAAAATGGCATCGAAAGTTTAGAATATTACAATATGATTCAGTCAGAATCTATAATTCCTCTTGACGACGTTTCGACATAGTTTCTGTCATCATCAGGTTAAAACCACTAAAATAATTAAACACATGGAGTTTCAAAACATGGAGGTTGAAACGCTAAAATAATTAAGAACGTGGAATTTGAAACATAACACGTTACTTAACACAATATTAAAATATCTATGAAATATATGAGTTATCATAAAATCTTCTATTTATATTTTCGCTATTCCATTATACGAATGTTGTTGAAGGTCTGTGATTTAGTTGTTATCGGGAATGGTTTATCTTTCATGTTTTTTCTCCTTCACAAAATACACTGGATTGTTTAGAAGATTGAGTCCTAGAATATGAGCCTTACTGTATTTTTATGACAGCATATAAAGATCGGTTTTCATTATTACCAATATAAACAAAGTTGAAAAAGGTTGATATGAATCTGGCTTAGGTTTTGATATCATTTCGTTTTAAAAAATATTGATTTTAAAGTGAAACTAGGTAAGCCATAAAATCTCTATGACTTGACGATATGAAATTTGAAAGAAATATTTAAGTGTACTTAAAAATCACCTCGAAAAAATTATAAAAATTGGATTAGTTACAAATCGTACCACCATATGTTACATTCCTGGGCAAATACTATTATAAAAGTAGTAAACTTTCGAAAGTTTCATAGCATGTAACAGAAATGAGGAGTACAGAAAAAAATATAATTACTTTTTTTGAATACCGAGAAAGCTAGCAAAGCTTCCTTGATAATTAATCCTTCAAATCCCATAATTTGATCGATGAATGAATGACTAATTAAAAACAACAATAGTGACTTTTGAACCTTCGATAGTAGGCGTCTTTATGATAATGATAATCAATTTATTTTCAACAGGTTTACATCCAATAATAGATAATAAAATAAAATCAAATGGATTTTACTTTCAAATTGAACCGAAAATGTATGGACAGTGGATAGTTCGAATCTGAGATTATTGAATCATAATTTTGACACTCTAGTAGGTCCTAACTATTCGAAAATACGGTGGTTTTAGGACTCACTTCGTTGGGTATCTATTCATTGGGAATTTGACCTGGTTGATGACATATTAACTACACAAATGATTAGGGCAAATAAATGGCTCGTATTGAATGAAGTGTCATATCTCAAGATAAACCAGATAAATATTTTCCATTTTGACAGAATTGAGACATGTTCATAATTTATTGCTGATACAACTAATAGGATGTCCAATGAATTTAGTAGTGAAAAATCCTGACAGCGGTATTTTCTCATTATAAAGTATTACACGGCATTTAAACTCCATTTTATTTATACGCGTCTGACACTTTGAATTTATGTGCTCTCTGGTGAGGTATGCGATTTTTAGGAGAGGTAGGTAGGTATATGGAATTCGAGTGCTTGTGATTTATGCGTTTTTGTTCATGTGCAAAAATAATTGCATTATTGACACATATAACTAGATATATTGACAGATAAACACATTTCTGCTACATTCTCGTGGTGTCAATAAATTCATAATGATTATCCTTTATTCTTTCTTCAATTATTTTTGAAAAAATCACGTAGATAAATTAAAATCCTGAAAGCAATTGCCTGGAAATTTTACTGGGTGCGATTTTATTTGATTCGGAAAATCATTTCTTGAAAACCTCAAAATTCTTCAAAATGTAAATTTTCGTCCTATTGTGCAATCTTCTGAATATTAATGTCCCTATAAATTTCCGTGATGTGAACGATAACAACACCCATAGGTTTTTGACGCTATTCTGCCGAAGTGAGTTGCCGAAGTTTAATGGGTGTTAAGCCGCGTACTGACTTGAATGTGCATGCGTTGAGTCGAGGCGCATGCATATGCACATTGAAATCTGGACGTGTCATTCGCAACGACTCAGCGCATGTTTAAGACTGACTTGAATGTGCATGCGTTGAGTCGGGCGCATGCATATGCACATTGAAATCTGGACGTGTCATTCGCAACGACTCAGCGCATGTTTAAGACTGACTTGAATGTGCATGCGTTGAGTCGAGGCGCATGCATATGCACATTGAAATCTGGACGTGTCATTCGCAACGACTCAGCGCATGTTTAAGACTGACTTGAATGTGCATGCGTTGAGTCGAGGCGCATGCATATGCACATTGAAATCTGGACGTGTCATTCGCAACGACTCAGCGCATGTTTAAGACTGACTTGAATGTGCATGCGTTGAGTCGAGGCGCATGCATATGCACATTGAAATCTGGACGTGTCATTCGCAACGACTCAGCGCATGTTTAAGACTGACTTGAATTGCATGCGTTGAGTCGAGGCGCATGCATATGCACATTGAAATCTGGACGTGTCATTCGCAACGACTCAGCGCATGTTTAACTTAAACTTTTATTTTATCGGATAAATTTCTCTTTGTAACGAAGTAATTTTGCCAATCAGTAATTTTAAAACTAACATGAGAATGTAGTTTTTCGAGAAAAATACTGATGGAAAAATTTTTAGTTTAGATGAATTAACGACAGAATATATGAATGAACAACAACAACAATAATTATATTTATTAATACCATTAAATCATTCGAGTGAACAATTATTAACTGATTTCAAAATTGTCTTCTCTGGTATTCACATATGTGGAATATTCATTTTGATCTTTCTGATTCGGGGCTCGTAAGGAACTAACAAGATTTGCGAGATGTTTAGGTTCAATTTGGAGATAGGGCTCAACAGAAGATAACTTACTCCTGCATTGGTTAATTTAGAAACTGTACTTGCACGATTTTGTGCCAGGCATACGAGAAAACATCCAATCAATTTCTTACGCAAAAAGAAGGAACACAACCTAACCTAACTTGGCTAACCTTGTTATCCACTTTGAAAGCATGCTAATCAACCTCACAAAGCGACGCCTCGCTCCAACCAATTAGTTACTCAAAAAGAAGGAACACAACCTAACCTAACTCGGCTAACATTGAAAGATAAGTGCCATGTGAAGTGGAATGAATAGAAAAATCGAATTAAACGGTTTTCTTCACATAAAGGATTCAATATCAAATTGAACCAGACAATGGTAGATCTCAGGTGAAAAACAACTACTTTCCTGGCAAATACCACGCAGAATATCATTCAACGTTCTGCGTGGTATTTGCCAGGAAAGTAGTTGTTTTTCACCTGAGATCTACCATTATCTGGTTCAATTTGATATTGAATCCTTTATGTGAAGAAAACCGTTTAATTCGATTTTTCTATTCGGCTAACATTGCTATCCAAGTTGAATGCAAGCCAATTAACCTTACGAAGCGACACTTCGCTGCGCTCGTAATCATGTCGTTGGCAGTATGAATTATTTAGAGAAATATTGGTGACCCTGAAAAGGGCCTTTTTTTCGAAGTAAAGTGATTCAATAATCTTCCAATTCTCGCTGTTCATCTTCATTTGCCATATGGATGAAGTCGACGACCTGTTTTCGGGGATCGTATAACCTCCCACCTAATTTCAAAAACTCCTCAGTTATGAAAAAATGTAATGTACATTTTATTGTCTACAGCAAAAATATTATGCGAAAAAAAATTAATGGGCTAACGGATACGCGAATATGCTGCTAACGAACAGAAGGACAAGTTGGAACCCTAATATTGAAGAAGCGAAACCACACTTTTTTTTAACTTTAAAATGCCATAATTACCAAATTATATTTTACGCACTTAAATTTCGATTGTTTAAGTGTTTTTATCGAGTTTTGAAGCACCTGTGATAATTTTGTGATTATTTCGTTAAAATTTCGTGAAAATTTTGCAAAAATCTGGATTGGCCCAATTCACTTGAATAGTTGGCAACGTGGCATGTCCATAAAATGCCAAGATCAAAGCACAATGCAACCACCAATATTTGATTTTTGACGTTTCATGTGAAAAATTAAATGAAATGTAATCTGAGTTTTTTCACGACTTTATCGAACATTAAGTGATTTTAATATTACTTAAATGTTAAATGAGTGTACAGTTAATATTTTAGTGTAAAAAGCTATTCTTTAAATCAGTTTGCAGTTTCCAAAAGTGATATTCCATAACATCTCTTTATGGACCTTCGGAGGCCCATATCTCCTAAAATTATCATTTCAGCGCTAAATTTTCGATTGCTATACTGTTTTTATCGTCTTCTGAAGCGCCTGTGAAAATTTCGTGAAGATACTCAGTGATCTCATTTTCTTGACCTTTACCTCTTCAAAATTTTCTCCATTTCTCTTTTTCGATTATAGGCCCAATCCTTTAATATATCTGCTATTTCTTGTATTTCTGACAGTTCGTAATTTCAGACTTGACAAAACTCCATAAATTGTATTCATGTTAAAGCTTTAGTGTGTTTTTGGATTGCGGTATAGGTTTATCTATATTTTTTGTTATTTTTTAGTCGAAACTTCACCAAAACGACTCATCTTGTATGTTTCAATCTCAACAAACCTTAATAATTATAACTGACAGAACAAACATTAAATTGACGTACACGTACAGCTACTAGATGTAGTCTGGTTATGAGGAATGGACGTTTTTATCAGTGTCAAAATGACAAAAATGTCATCATTATAGTGACACATTTTATATACTAGTTAATTTATCAGTATGAAACAGCGAGAAGCTATTTGATTGATTCAAAAATAATGAGTCAGTGTTATTAGCAACGTGGAATCCAGGACTTTTTAGGAAAAGACATAGATTTTGGTATGGGAAACGCCACAATCAATAGAAATACATGCCAATTTTCTTTTGTGCAGTAAAAACTGCTTTTGACATGATAGATAAGATTCCCCATATCGGATACGCGACTCAATTTGTGCATTATATATATTTACAAGCTGACAAACAACTATTATCAAATTTTGTAACATGTATTTATCAAAATAAACTTAGACGACGTTGTATTGTTGAAATCCAATTGTTAATTAATTGATTGCTGTACAACATTTGAGTATTATAATATTATACTAGCTGGTGCCCGCTACTTCGTCCGCGTAGAATTTATATTTTTCCTGGTTTTCTTTATGTGATTCCATCTAGCTTCAAAAATTAATTTGACACTTTGTCAGATTTAATGATTTTGAAATGACGGATTTTCATACAAACTTTCATCTCCTTTTTCACCACCTTAGGAGTTAAATTTCCAAAAATCCTTCTTTAGTGCTCACCTACAAAGTCAAAGAAACCCACATGCAAATTGAGATAATATTTATAAATGTACCAAGAGATAAACACCCATATTTGAATAATTTTTGTATTTATCAGTGACACGCATGTATTTTTTCTAATTAATGTGTCTAATAATAGCGAATGAGTATTTAATATTTTAGTTGCATAGATAACCTTTGGAAAAGAATTCCATATCGTATTCAAATCGACTTTGCAAATATCAAATGTACATCTATCATTTATCAATTCGATATCCCAAGGAATTTCCATAGAAAAATGTTTTTTACACTTGCACAACTACCATGAGGTCATTAGTCATCAGTAATTACCGCAGAATCTGTAGAACTACTCTTAAGCGAACAAAAGAAATATTTTACAATAATATATATTAAGAATCACATGATAAATGATATAAAAGAAAAAAAAAACATTGCCACATGAATTATTTTTGTCAAAATTCATAAAATAAAAATATTGGCTCCAAGTTGGCCGACGATCTCTGTGATGATGGTCCGATTCTATTCAAAATTGGTATGTGGAGGTTTTCGGGATCGGAGATTAGGAATTTATTGTCAAAATTCATAAATTCAAGATGGCGGCTTCAAGATGGTGGACAAGTTTTGTGATAATGGACCGTTTCCATTCAAAATTGGCATGCCGTGGTTTTTGGGGTCAGAGATTATGAATTTAGTCGAAGATTATTGATTTTTTGTCAGAATTCATAAATTGAAGATAGCAGCTCCAGGATGGCGGATGAGATAATCTTTAGATGGTCTCCTGGCGTTGTTTTGGGCAGTACCATTCAAAATGAAAATAAATCTGGCAACATTGTTCTAATATCTACCCAAATTTTGAAATATTTAGAATTATTTATGGGAGCCACCTCGAACCCTAGCGGGAGCCATATAGGTCCATTGAGAATAATCTGGGATCTGTTTCCTGTATCATAAATCATAACTAAAATTAACTTCACACCATTATACTACAATGAACAGAATCTTTTGTTAACTGTGCATTATATATAAATGCGTTCGTTAAGTAAACACCCCGAATGGCGATTATACAATGTTGTGTTGCCTAAATAACTAGAATATTAACACGTTTTCATTTACCCAAGTCCTCCAAGAGGCGACCATTAAAATCCCACATATCCTGAGATACATTATAGATTATACGATCGCCTGAAATGAGGTTTATGGCCTCAAGCACTTATCTTTTTCTTCCCAGTGATTATTTCAAAGTTTGATAGGCTCCTAAGCGGGACGGTATTGATTTTTACAAGCTTTTATTTAGTTTCACTTTTAGTTCGTTCGTTCCTTAGTTTGTGTCAAATCTTGCAAGTGAATTTTGACCGACTTCTAGTCGTCCGATTAATTTGATTATTGGCAGGTGTTCATAATTCCGGTGACAATGCATTATGGAATTGTTAGAGAAAAAAACAAAATGGCGGACGAGATTTATAATTGTGATGGTGTGGGAATTCGGTGACGGTTTTTCAAAATTCATAAATTCAAGATGGCGCCCAGATGGAGGACGAGTTTTGTGATTATGGTCCAGATTCTATTCAAAATTGGTGTGTGGGAGTTTTTGGGGTCGGAGATTATGAATTTTTTGTCAAATTCATAAATTCAAGATGGCGGCCCCAAGATGGAGGACGAGTTTTGTGATTATGGTCAGATTCTATTCAAAATTGGTGTGTGGGAGTTTTTGGGGTCGGAGATCATGATTTCTTTCAGCTCAAAACTTACAGGGAAGAGACCTTGTAATAACGATGCTCTATTAGAAATGAACAGATTAAGGCAAACTAACTAAAAAGCAAAAAATAAAATAACTAATAAAAAACATCTGATGATAATATTATTATGCAACGAAAAGTTAAACATATTCCTGAAATAGGCGATCATAAAATGATTTTATTTAATACTAGATTAAAACTGGAAATAAATGAACCTAGTAACATCACCTGTAGAAATTTTACAAATTTTTATTACAATCAATTCAATAATGACCTACAATATATACCCTGGAAAATTATATTTGAATTAAACGATGTTGTTAAGGTTTCCTCTTATTCCTGACCCATCTTTTGTTAAAAACTATTATTTTTATTTTTTTTATTCTTTATATATAAGTATTTTCATATGGTCGAAGCAATTCCCCTTAATTTTCAAATATATATATCATTTCGCGTTCATGAAAGCATACTTCCACTTTACGCATGCGCGCAAGAAAATCAAGCAAGAATTCAGTTTTCTTTCGACTCCTCTTTGAAACACTCCGCTTTCAAGATATACGTCTCGCCAGTTTAGTTAAAAACGGAAAACATTTTGGTTCTTCAAGTTTCCGTCTCACCGCTATAGTGTTAAAAGGAAGACATTGTCACGTGTGTGATAACCCACTTTTCGTAGTTTAAACACAAGATTCCTGAAGGAAGGAGGAAGATCCATCCATCTAGGCACCAGAGGTAGGTGGAAGTTCTTTCTCGATTTTAAATCGTTCAATAATCCATTTGAACCAGCAAATTTCATATTTTTCATATTTTTCATTTTTACCGCCACATTTTTGGTCCTTCTGAGCCAAGAATCCCCTGGATTATTGGTTTTTTCATTTATTCATTTAAATACGAAGAATTGCTTCGACCATTTTTTCAAAATATAAATTCAAGGTCACCGGTATTCAGCTGGTGAAACAATTGTAGGTAGGAATTTGTATCCTTTTTTTGCGATAAAAAGTTGCCAGGTCCGTTCTTGGGTACAGTGGTTTTGTGTATTTATTTCAATTTATCAGTTATTTGATTAGTTTCACAAAATGGCTGATAAGATAAAAAATCTGAGTTTCGAAAGCTTTAAATACTGAAATAAAGAGAATGTCAGAACTGAAAGAGGTAGCTGAAATAGCCGTTATAAATAGTAAAGCTCATTCTGAGTTTCGGCAACGATTCAAAGTTTTAAAGGAAATTGAATCGAATTTCAATGATCATCAGTCTAACATTATCAGTAACTTAAGTTCGTTGAAAGATCTAACCACAGATATGTTGGATACTGAAGAATCTGTCCGCACCGCATTTGATAAGGATTTATTTTCAGTTCAAGCAATTCATGCTGATTTATTTGAAGAGGTTCCACAAACTCAGGTTGGACAAATTATTGCTCCCTCCGCACCCAGAGTAAAACTTCCTGAAATGAAGTTGCCAACTTTCAATGGGGACATAAAGGCGTTCACTCCATTCATTGATCTTTATAACGTTCTTGTGCACAATAATGTGTCTCTTTCTAGCATTGAAAAGTTTGCCCACTTGCATTCTGTATTGGAGGGGCCGCCAAAACGTTGATTTCGTGCACACCGCTTATTTCAAGCAATTATTTAGTAGCTTATAATGCAATCACCGTTGCTTGGAAAATTATTGATACATTTTCGGAAAACGAAAAGATATTCAAACCCGCGTCTTTTAGCAAATGCTCACTGGAGCGAAATTGAGTGTAGTCCGCGCATGTCAATTGAAAACCCGCCTTTGCTTAGGAAAATTATTGATACATTTTCGGAAAACGTTGCCGCTCTCCGCAATTTATCCTATCCTGTAGATCAATGGGATTTCATCCTTTGTCATATGCTTTTGAAAAGACTCGACTCCACTACTGTGGCCCGCTATGAATTAGAACTCAGTTCAAAATCGATTACCAATCCTAATTTCACTGACATGATAGATTATTTAACAAATCAGTGTAATGCGTTCGAATCACTTTCATTGAATTCTATCCGTATGAAACCCAAAACTCATAATACTTGTAATATATCTAACATGAACCGCACGAATCCTAATCTTTCTAGTTTTCGAAATACCACTTTGTTTGCCGCAAATCCGCAGGCATATACGAGTAAAGGCTATGTCCACTCTGTAAATCTGAACATGCTTTATATAAATGTCCTTCATTCCTGGGAAAATCTCCTAGAGAAAGATATAATATTGTTAAACAAAACCATTGGTGCACAAATTGCTTAAGTCATACTCATTCCAAGTCAAAATGTTCTTCATCTCGTACTTGCAATTATTGCCAATCTACTTATCACCACTCAACTTTACATTTTGACAGACCGCAAAATATTTCAGCTTCATCATCAAATTCTAATAATGATGGTTCTTCCGATTCAGTCCTTCGAATTGAAGAAACTCCGCAAACTTATATTCCTGAAACCGGCCCTGCAGCACTTAGTGCGAATCTTTCACAACAACACAATGTCTTATTGGCTACCGTTAAATTGAGAATTTTAGATTGTCGTGGTAATTTCCAGGTGGTAAGAGCATTAGTGGATAGTGGATCGCAAGCAAATTTTATTTCCAAACGATTCCTGCATCGTTTAGGTTTGAAACCGTTCAAATCAGCTGTTGCTGTACAAGGGCTCGGAAATATGACCGCTCAGGCATCGCTTGGCAAGGTTAGCTGTACTGTTCAGCCGACCGGAGCGACGCATCCGATTTTAACTTTTGAAGCAATAATTCTTGATCACATTTGTTCAGATATGCCTACTTTTAAGTTTGATACATTTACTTGATCACATAAAAACATTACTTTGGCTGACCCACAGTTCTCGAAACCCGCACCGATTGATCTACTTTTAGGCGCTGAAATATTTCAGAAAATTCTTTTGGACGGCCGTAGTGTTGGTAATGAAAATTTACCCAGTGCGTTTAATACCACTTTTGGTTGGATTTTATTTGGAAAAGTTGCAGCTACACATCAAAAAGTAATCAATTCATTTTTGAACATTGTAGAAATATCTCAACTAGAGAATACGCTGAAGCGATTTTGGGAAATCGAAGAGATACCTTGTGAAGAAACGATTTCTGTCGAGGATAAAAAATGTGAACAATTATTTTTGGACACTACAACTCGCACGGAGACCGGACGATACATGGTGTCCCTCCCATTCAAAGAATCCGCAGTCGTGAATTTTGAGAATTCTAGAGATATAGCTCTTCGACGTTTTACAGCCTCGAAAAGAGATTGGCCGCAATCGAAACTTATATAATGAATATTCAAAATTTTTAAGGAATACATAGAGTGCAATTACATGGAAACGATTCCGGAATCCGAATTATCTAAAGTTCCTTCTTATTATATACCACATACTTGTGTTTTCAAACCAGACAGTACCACAACAAAAATTCGAATAGTTTTCGATGCAAGCGCAAAATGTTCTAATAATATTTCACTGAATGACGTGTTGATGACAGGACTTAAATTACAAAAGGATATTTTGGCAATACTTTTGAATTTTCGACTACATCTCATTGCATTTACCGCAGATATTAGCCGTATGTATCTTCAAATTTTGCTCCGAACCGCTGATAGAGATTTTCAAAGAATTTTTTGGAGATTTTCTCCAAATGAACCGCTGCTTGAATATCGTTTACGTACGGTGTCTTTTTGGGGGAGCCAGTAGTCCTTGGCTTTCCCTCCGCACGTTGTGCAAAATTGGCTGACGATGAAAAACAAACTATCCACTAGCGTCGCAACTTTTGCTGTCCCATAATATTTATGTAGATGACGTCATTGGTGGATGTGATTCTTTGGACGAATCACTTGCAGTACAAAGTCAATTGATTTCATTATGTAAAAGTGGTGGTTTTCATCTCAAGAAGTGGTCGAGTAATAATGTTGAGTTTTTAGAAAATTTACCTAAAGATTATTTGTATGATCAATCATATTCGATGGATAAAGAAAATGAGTCAACCATTAAAGTCTTGGGGTTAAAATGGACTCCTTCTTCAGATGTTTTCTTTTTTTTCTGTTAATTTATTAGAGGAACCGATTACCAAACGTAATATATTATCGAACTTAGTCGAATATTCGACCCTCTTGGGTTTCTATCACCAATCACATTGTTTGCAAAACTGATAATGAAAGAATTATGGTTACAGGGTGTTGGTTGGGATGAGCTCCTCCCAACCAAATTATAAAAAAATGGACATTATATAAAGTCAACTACCAGAAATATCGAAGATTGGAATTCCCGTCTCATTCCATTCCAAGATTTCACCCGTTGTGAATTACATGCCTTTTGTGATGGCTCACAGAACGCATATGCGTCTTGTCTGTACGTCAGAGTAATAAAAATAACCGCATTTTTGTATCTCTTTTGAGTGCAAAATCTAAAGTTACTCCTACCAAATTATTATCTATTCCTAGGATAGAGTTATCTGCTGCCCTTTTGTTGTCAAGGTTAGTCTCTTACGTTTTGGAGATTTATTCCGAAAGAGTCAGATTCGATCAAATATATACTTGGACGGATTCGTCAATTGTTTTACATTGGGTAAAGTCAGATCCAAACAAGTTCAAAACTTTTATTGCTAATCGTATATCTATGATACAAAATAAAGTTTCTCCTGAGTGGTGGCGTCATGTATCTTCCAAAGATAATCCCGCTGATTGTTCCTCCGCGGCCTCCTTCCCGGAGAATTAGTTAATCATCCGCTATGGTGGGGAGGCCCATTTTGGTTACAGAAACCCGAAACCGATTGGCCCATCCAAAAATTCAAATTAGAATCTCACAGCTTCGATTGTCAAGAGCGCAGAACGGTGCTTGTAGCATTCACTGATGTAGATTCATTGCAGAATATTCTACAAAATTTTTCTTCTCTAGAGAAAATCCAGAGAATCATAGCATACATCAGAAGATTTTATTTTAATTTGAGACATCCGCTGAATAAACTAATTGGTTCTTGTTTCAGTGATACTGAGTTACACGAGGCTTTACTTGTTCTTGTTAAATTCACTCAGTATTCTGTATTCGAAGATGAAATTTCTAGATTAAAAATAATAAACCGCTTCCTAAGTATTTGGAAAACTCAGTATTTTATAGACCACAAGGTTTATTGCGAGGTGGGTGGAAGGTTACACAACTCGCTTTTAGAATATGATAAAAAACACCCTCTTCTTCTACCACGTTCGAATAGACTCACTGATTTAATAATAGAATATACTCATAAACTTCACCTGCATCCCGGACTGCAGACGTTGCATTTTCTTTTATTACAAAATTTTGGATATTATCCCGCGTCGCACCATCCGAAAAGTGTTGGACAAATGCTTCCGATGTTGGCGCCTCAATCCGCGAAGCCTACAACCCCTTTGGGCAATCTCCCGCAAACCGAGTTTCACAGGTAAAAGCTTTTCAGTAGTTGCTGTTGATTTTTGTGGCCCATTTTCATTACGTTGGGCAAAATCCGCGGGGCAAAGACGGTTAAATCTTATGTCGCGTTTTATTTGTTTTGCAACTAAAGCCATACATTTGGAACTTATTTCAGACATGACAACCGAGGCATTTCTGGCTGGCTTACGCAGGTTCATGGCAAGGCGAGGCCGCTGCTCATACATTTTAGTGATTGTGGTAAATTTTTTGTTGGTGCAAATAAATATATTAATGAAATTATGAAAATGCCGCAGATAATGAAAAGTTAGTTTGGTCATTTCACCCCGACAGGCAGCCATTTTTCCGGCTTAGTTGAAGCAGGTGTTAAATCATTCAAAACACACTTTGCTAGAGTTATCGGTTCGCAAATTCTCACGTACGAAGAATTGTATACAGTTATAACTCAAATTGAGGCTATATTGAATTCTAGACCGCTTTGCCCCTTGAGTTCTGATCCCAAGTGATTTGTCGGTTCTGACTCCGGGGCATTTTTAACGTTAGAACCTTTAACTTGTCTTCCAGATCCTGATTTCAGTCATCTAAAACTGAACTCTTTGGGACGATGGGAGTTATTACAAAAGGGTGAAATCCTGTTTCTGGTCCAGGTGGCATTTAGAATATTTAACTAATTTGCAGCAGAAACACAAATGGAATGATCCTGATCATCCTTGAAAGTTGACGATCTCGTCATTATAAAGCAAGATAATTTATCGCCTTTACAGTGGCGTATGGCCAGAGTTGTGGAACTTCACCCTGGATTAGACAAAGTAGCTCGCGTTGCTACAGTGAAAACCAGTAGTGGTACCTATAAGAGACCAATTAATAAATTGTGTCTCCTTCCACAGAATTAGTTTGTTGAAGCCTTCAACAAAACGTGGGAAATGTTAAGGTTTCCCTTATTCCTGACCCATCTTTTGTTAAAACTATTATTTTATTTTTTTATTCTTTATATATAAGTATTTTCATATGGTCGAAGCAATTCCCCTTAATTTTCAAATATATATATCATTTCGCGTTCATGAAAGCATACTTCCACTTTACGCATGCGCGCGAAGAAAATCAAGCAAGAATTCAGTTTTCTTTCGACTCCGCTTTGAAACACTCCGCTTTCAAGATATACGTCTCGCCAGTTTAGTTAAAAACGGAAAACATTTTGGTTCTTCAAGTTTCCGTCTCACCGCTATAGTGTTAAAAGGAAGACATTGTCACGTGTGTGATAACCCACTTTTCGTAGTTTAAACACAAGATTCCTGAAGGAAGGAGGAAGATCCATCCATCTAGGCACCAGAGGTAGGTGGAAGTTCTTTCTCGATTTTAAATCGTTCAATAATCCATTTGAACCAGCAAATTTCATATTTTTCATATTTTTCATTTTTACCGCCACAGATGTTGATAGTAAAGTGCAATTCTTATCTGACATCATTAATATCCTGGATCCTCACGCCCGTTTTCAATGCTTTAGAATTACAAAAAAATACGCTCCATGCTCAACTGATGCAATCAAGGCTGTAACTTCTGATAGAGATAGAGCCTTAAAAAAATTCAAGATTACCAAAAGTAACGACTGGCAATCTTATAAACAATTACGTAACTTAGTAAATGTCACAATCAAAAAAGAAAAAAAAGCATATATCAAATTTAAGCTGAAAAACCAATCACATAAAGAGGTGGTCCAGTCTCAAGGCCATTGTGGGATCTAATAAAGATCGTAATGATTTGGATTTTTCAAATAAGTGGAATGTGAATGAAATTAATGAATGCCTCTCAAACGCTGTTCCTAAATTAACTCCTGACTATAATACGAAACATTTCAATGCACAATACAAAAAAATCGGTACATACAACCCTTACGTTCCAACCAGTATATGAAATGGATATTCTCAATATAATAAAAGGTATTAAAAGTAAAGCTGTTTGACCAGATGACATCAATATTCTTACTTTAAATTTGTGCTTACCATTTCTGTTACCGTATATTACTCATATAATCAACTATTTTTTATTGAATTCTGTGTTCCCTCAAAATCGGTAAAAATCATTTGTTACTCCCTTGCCTAAAGTGAATATTCCACAATTGTTACAACAATTACGACCGATCAGTATTTTTCCAACTTTATCAAAGATTTTAGAAAAAGTTATTAATATTCAACTGCAGAATCATTTAATAAAAAATTCCGTAATACCCACAGTACAGTCCGGATTTAAAACTGGTCACAGTTGTACATCAGCACTATTAAAAATCTCTGATGATATTTTGGCAGCTCTTGATAGGACTAAATTAACTGTGTTGCTCTTATTTGACTACTCGAAAGCATTTGACACTCTCAATCATAATTTACTCTTTTCGATCTTAGCATATTGTGGTCTGGATATTAAACAATAATTAAGTTTTTCCGATTAAAATATCTTCCTTTGGCTAATGAATGGCTAATTAATCGCTAACCTAATATTCTTTCTCTGTTAATTTTATTTATTTATTTATTTATTTATTATTCTATTTGCTGTCTTTGACTTCTTTTTTGGGATTAGTTGGAAGAGCAGATGTATGTTAAATGCTAATATATATTTCATATTGTACTGTATTTATTATTACATACAAACTGAATCTCGCCCAAACTATATAAATAAAATGTTATTTTATCTTTTATTAATTGGTAATAAAGACATTTATTATTATTATTAAAGGCAAGCTTTCATTTAAGCCGTGTACTATAACGTATAAAATGAGTTTAAGTCATCGCTGACAATGATTTAATTATTTTTTGTTGAATTATTTGGTTTCGAAAAGCTTGTCGCGCAAATTGTAATAAAATTAATACTTCGACAAGTTGTTACTTACCAACCAATCATTGTCCAATGAAATTAATTGGTACTTACTTTTATGAATTATTTGTAAAAATTAAATATTCTATGCACGACCGGGCGCAAAGTAGCACTTTAGCGCCCGGATTTGCGGGCGTAAAGTAGCACTTTAGCGCCCGCGGACTACTTTATCGCCCGGCGGGCGATAAAATCGTTGAACAGGCGCTAAAGTGAATTTCAATCTCATATCGATAGAAATCTATATTCCGATGGATCATATAATCAAACTCAAAACATTATTAACAATAATATAACGAAAACAATGGACATAAATTAATTGAAAAAATGAATTATAACTTAATATTGACAATACAATTAGAACAGTTATTTATGGAAATATTTGGATTTGTTGTTTTCTGTTGTTGCAGATAGTTACTGATTTCGACTGATTCCTCATTACTAGAAGTCTGAAGAGAATGCATGTTATTATCTGGTGTTTCAGAGTAGTGAGCAATATTTTCAGATTGTCTGCAATGGCTAGTAGAAGGCTCATCATTTTCTACAATTTTCTTAGCAATCTTTAGCTTATTTGCAACTAAATTTTCAATATAACCTTCCGCAACAGTCGTCGACTTCCACCCAGCATGTCTTTTAATGTTGATTATATCCTCGCCTGCATCTGCTAACATAGTTGCTGAGGAACGTCTGAAGCAGTGACCAGTATATTCTTTCGCATTAGAAATACCTAGGTAAGTGGCTATTCTGAATGGTATTTGACCGAATGTATTTTTTCCGATAACCTGTCTCGTACACTTGCCATTTTTATAATATAAAAAAAACTGCTTTTGATCGCTCTGATCTCGCAAGGAAGAATATTTTCTGTAAATATCCAAATAACTTGGCGATTTCTGTTCTATATCGATTACAGTAAATACTCGATCTATCTTCGTTTTGGTTTCTCGTATAGTTATGAGTGAGAATGTCTCGAAATCTTGAATGTTGTCCACTGTGATATTTGCCAATTCTTCGCGGCGACATGCTCCACAAATACATAAAATCAGTGCTACCTACAATAAATTATCAGATTAACATACTGAACATTGAGAAAACATGAAATTAGAACTTACTTTCATCATAAGATACAAATCGTCTGGTGCTTCCCTCAAAAATAACTCGATTTCTTCTCTGCTTAGAATCTTCGATTTCTTTGGTTTATAACCATCAAATTTTCGTTTCAAAAAAGCTATCAATCTTGCGTATCTACTGATATCTATATTATCATGTACATTTAAAGTAGCTTTCAGCATGGAATAATATGACCACATGGTAGAAGGCTTACAATATTTAGATTTTTCCAGAAAATAGGCAAGAAGTACAGTACAGTATTTCTTATTTTTTACATTTTTCCCGTTGCACCACCTCACGAATTCTTCATACATTCGTATATTTTCTTGGATTTACTTGGCAATAAACTCAATTTCGCATCCTCAGCTCCTTTACTTATTTCTGGTAGAGTACAATTCACACTTTCTTCGTTGCTTGAATCCATTTCAAAATCAGTTATGAATTATCTGTGATCACAAAAATTGACAGCAAATATGGCTACTAGCCTATATAATCTTATTTCGAAAAATTGACTGAGTTGCCATGGTAACATTCATTCCATCACTTCTTGATTTATTCTGTTTCCGATATGATATGAATATACATCCTCACGGCAGCCTTGATGTATTTTTATCATGTTCTAGATATAAAGAGGTATCTATCTACATGACATCAAATATACCGGTCGTGCATAAAATTTTGTATGTATTTCGGGCGTAATTTGCTTTTATGGACCTAGGCGTGTTAATAGCCCTCGCTGTCGCTCGGGCTATTACTTACACGCTGCGGTCCATAAAAGCCTATTTTACGCCCTTGATACATAAATAACTATTAATTCTTACTTACCAACCAATCACCGGCCAATAAAATTAATTGGTACCTACTTTTATGAACACTTCGCGCGACAAGCTTTTTGAAGCCAAATAATTCAACAAAAAATAATTAAATCATTGTCAGCGATGACTTCATTTCATACATTTTTAGTACACGGCTTAAATAAAAGCTTGACTTAAAAAAGTTTTTTTATTAGTAATTTTTTTGTCACTCAATGTTTGATGTCTGAAATACAAATCGTCCCAATTGGGATATAAGGTGCGGAGAGATCGGATCAAAATAAGATCAATAATAAACCAAACAAAAAAGACATAAAAAGTGCGCTAAAATCCTAAAGAAGTGTAGAGACAAACAACAGAACAGCGTATGGTTATGGGGTTATGATGAGATAAGATTTTGTGAAGTAATAGCGACAATATTATGCCTTATCCTGCCCATCAGTTCGTAAGATTCTTTTAACCCTTTGAATCCCAGTCAATAAGAACTAAAAAATGTTTTTTTCGAAATAATTCCTCCTACGACAAAAATTTAGAGAATACTATTCCCTACATTTTTTGTATGTACACTTTTTTTGTAATTCTGGTGTGTAACGTGTTAGAGCAGCGGAAACTTGAACATTCTTTAAAAAAATCGTCCAACTCATTATTATTATAGCGGAATCTTCTTCAAATTGAAGTAATTTTTCTTGCGTATAATTTTTTTAATGCCACCGTGGTATGAATTTATCCAAAGTATTATTTAGATTAATGTATGGATTTTTCAAGTTTCTTATCAGCCGTTTCATAGAGCAGGTATAGACTGTCCCTCGTTTTTGTAACACTGATAAATCTCCAGGATTTATTGTATTCATCTAGTTGAATTAATAAGTTCCGTGGATATTGTACATGATACACAAGACACGAACTAATGTTCTATTTTTCAGGAAAGATTCCAGATTCACGTGGTTGAATACCTTCAAACATCAAACTTATTCCATGTTAGGGATCAACCAATTTGAATATATCCATTTCAGCATTTGCAGTCGAGGCTAGAGGCATATGCAAAGAGACGATAGAATGCTCAAAAGATGCCCACAATGCCAAAATAAGATCAAAACTTGCTGAACGTCCTAACGGATCCCGTTCATTTTGGTCTTTCGCCAAAGCTGTGGGAAGAAACTTCACTTCCAGCTCATTTCCTCCTCTAACCAAAGAAGATGGAACACTAGCAACGACTGCCCAGGAAAAAGCCAATATCTTTGCGCACCTATTTGCTGGAAATTCCAATCTGGATTCATCGGGAAAACAACCCCCGAACATTACACCTATTGACAGTCACATGCCCGAGATCACCTTTCGCCAACGTACTATCAGAAAGATTTTGCTGGGTCTCAACACCAACAAAGCCTGTGGATCTGACGGAATCCCGCCGATTGTTCTCAAGAAATGTGCCCCCGAACTAACACCTGTTCTTTGCAAGTTGTTCAACCACTCTTACAATTTGGGGGTATTTCCGTCCAATTGGAAAATTGCAAGAGTACAGCCAGTCCCTAAAAAAGGCAAAAAGGCCCTACCTAGCAACTACAGACCTATCGCACTGCTATCTATTATTTCAAAGGTCATGGAAAAAGCCATCAACATCGAGCTCATGAAATATCTGGAAGACTCAGGAATTGTCAACGATAGGCAATATGGCTTCCGCCATCAGAGATCAACTGGTGACCTGCTCGCTTACGTCTCACATATATGAAAAGTATGGAGAAACTTTAGCTGCGGAATTAGATATCTCCAAGGCGTTCGATCGAGTTTGGCACCAGGGACTCCTCGCCAAGCTTCCGTCTTATGGCTTGCCCCCTCAGCTGTGTTCTCTGCTTGCTAGTTTTCTCTCAAACAGGTCTCTCCATGTAGTGGTCGATGGAGTTTCATCTGACACTCTACTCATAAATGCTGGTGTTCCGCAAGGATCTATTCTCGCACCAACACTATTTCTACTTCACATCAACGACCTGTTGAAAGCAACTTCATGTCCAGTACACAGCTTTGCCGATGATAGTACCCTCCATACCGCTTTCTCTTCCAGGGCCCCTATATCAGCCCGTGAAACCAGAAATGAACGAGGAAGAAATGTTAATAATATAAATATGGACTTAGCAACAATTCTCGAGTGGGGATCTAATAACTTGGTAGAATTCAATGCAAACAAAACACAAGCATGTCTTTTCTCTAGAAAAGCCGATCTCACTGTGCCTAACATAACTTTGTCAGGAGTAACCATACCACTGAAGTCATCCATATCGATGCTTGGTATTACTATCAGCAATAACCTTTCCTGGGAAAATCACGTGAGGTCCATTGCCAAAAGTGCATCCCAAAACTTGGTTTTTTGTTTCGTGCCAAGAGCTATTTCACCCCCACTCAGCTGCTTATGATCTATAAGGCACAGATCCGACCTGTCCTGGAATACTGTTCCCATATTTGGAGCGCGGCACCTAAACATATCCTGAGGCTATTGGATTCTGTCCAAAAAAGGGCAATTCGTCTCGTCGGTGATGCCTCGCTTACAAACTTGCTCACTTGTCCGGAACACCGTAGAAAAGTTGGCGATTTGTCTCTATTTTATTGATATTTTCATGGGCGATGCTCTTCTGAAATATCAACAATCGTTCCTGCTTTGGCAGTCTCTTCGAGACTAACCCGTCAAGTTCAGTCATCACACCCCTTCGTGGTCACTTTGGAGACCTGCAGAACATCACTTTCCAAAGACTCGTTCATCCAACGAACAGCGAGGCTTTGGAACTCATTGCCTAGGGAGGTGTTCCCCGAGGCATACAACCTCCAGAAATTTAAGAAGAACACCAACTCCTACCTTCTTTCCCTTGGTTCCCACGATGTTCTCTGAACATTACAGGATATCCCTTTTCGTGGAAACCAGAACATAAAAAAAAAATTAACCGTAGACACGTGTGCAAGGATGAACAAAGGAGGAGCTATGTCCATTAAATTTCTTCCATTTTGTTTAACAGTCCCCTCGATATTCCTCCCTTTCATTTCTATAATCCTGGACTCGGATGTCACGCAGGTAGCTATAGCTGCCCCCGTGGTGACGTTGGTTGTTGCCCTGGAATGCAGGGTCTGCTAACTGAAACTGGATTATGTTTGTTGACTCCGTTGATTTATCGTTTTCTACCAAGTGTTATTCACCCTTGCACTTCTTCACCGTACTGATGAGGACCGAGAGCTCGAAACACGTGTCTACTGTTAACACTTCTCTTTGAGGGCTATGTCCATTAAATGTCTTCCAATTTGCACTCATATCATATTTTGTTCGGATTATTGAAATCCTGAGGGTTATTACCAGATTACCAATCATTCAATTGCTTCTCTTGTAGAACAAATTATCTATTATTCGCCCCCAACGAACGACGCTGTACGGTACCATGCATTTAGGATCTACCACCAATGCCAATATGGTGTGGAATCCGGAAAATCCGACCGACTGGGGCTGGAAACTTGGTACCAATGGGGTCACTCCAGTAACAATGCCAGAGAAAGCTGCCCCAGATACCTTATTGAATATAATTTCATGCAATTGCAGAAAGGGATGCGGTGGATCATGCGGTTGCAGAAAAAGTGGGTTGAAGTGCTGTGTTGTCTGCGGATTCTGCAATGGTGAATCATGCGAGAATGCACCAGAGGTCATCATCGAGAGTGACGACGAAGATGAGGGAATAATATCGATGGAAGCCCAGATTCTCAGCTAGGAAAATGGGTTATAGGATAACACTGACAACGAAGACGATTGTGAAGACATCAACTTAACAAAATAATTGTTTTGACAAACATTTCAAAGAGAACAATTATAATTGTTGCTTCATGAGATGATGCTGTTTTGCCAAAGAAACGAACGAAAAAATCGTTGATACGCCTAGATGAATACTGTATAGTAGAACTAGAAATTTAAGAAGGTCGTAAATCAATATTAGCCGACGATCCTCATTATTACCTATTGTTCGAAATATAGATAAGCAATAAAAGTGTGTGTCCCTTCAAAGATTCCCAGGTCCGGATTAAAATATCTCATGAAATAGTTTGGCATTTTTATAATAGTGGGCTCTCCATTATTTGTGGCTTTTGTTGACAGTTTTGTATTTCAATTTATTTGATAATAAAAAATCTCGTGAGGTTGATTCAGAACCCTTGATAAGGATGTGTGTAAATAATAAAATTTACTTACCTGGCCACCAGACTTTCAGTACCAATGGGCTATTAACGAGATTATAGCGATAGTACCACTAGTCGACAAATGTTACACCCTCATGGGAAACAAATTATATTCAATGTTTATACTTCCCTTCTGGATCGTGAAATGTCCAAGGATCAAGCTGTGCAAGAAAGTGCTTCTTTACCAAAAACACCGTATTCCACAGTGTTTAAAATAGTAAGTAACCCTATTTTAAAAAGAGAGAAACAAAAAGACTCTGGCGGTTCAAGGAAACTAGATGGCTGTGATGTAGATCTGGTATCCAGTGTCGCAAAGAAACTTCAAGGAAGCCTTTTTTACAAAACGGATTTAAATTTAAAAAACTCACTAGTAGCAGAAAAATCTTAATGGAATCTGTGCGCCTTAAGAAATGGAGATTTGAATATTTATTGGCAATAAACGAATTTAGAGAATATGGTAGAACAGTAGTGAATTTGGATATAACTTAGTTCGATACACACGATATTCCAAACAAAAGTTTGCGCCGTCTAATACAGGAAAACGCATTACGATAATTCACACAGGAACCGAAAATGGTTTTATACCAAAGGCGTTGTCTTTATCGGCAAATAATATTAAGGACTCTTTAGTCGATTATCATGATGATACTACAGCCGAATTATTTGAGGACTGGTTCCAAAATAAACTCTTACCAAATATTCCAGCCAACAGTATTATCATCATGGATAATGCTAGCTACCACAGTCGAAGACTAGATAAAGCACTATGTTCAAATAACACCAAAGCCACTATACAAGAATATATGTTAAATAATGGTATGTACTATGAGGAAAAGTTCACAAAAAAACAATTACTAGAAGTTTTACGCAGTTATTGGATAAAAAATAAATATTTTTGTGATTCATTGGCTGAAAGCTTGGGACATACGGTGCTCAGACTTCCTCCTTATCACTGTATGTTTAACCCAATTGAACATATATGGCATCAGCTTAAGTCAGCAGTTCGAAGAAATAATACTTCTCCAACCTTAAGTTCAACGGTGGTAGTTCTTATTCAAACAGAAACTGCAAACATTCCTGGGCCAAGTGTGTTTCCCATATTAAAAAGGCGGAAAGGTCATATATGGATATTGAAAAAATTCCCAAAGAAAAGTTAATTATTAATTTGGATGACGACACTGAGAGTGAAACTGATGTTCGTGAGTAATTTTGTTTATAAATTCCTTTTATCGGGAAACTGAACTTTTTATAAAGTAAAAAGTTTGACATTTTACATTAATTAGGTATATCATATATTATTATATTACATAATATAATTATATATATATATATATATATATATATATTATTTTCATATATTATATATAAATAAACAATTCTCAATTATATTAAAGCGATTTTTCTTAATAATTATCTTAACCCAATATCATTATACCTACCTATAAAACAGAATTGAATGGCTAGGGCAGGTACAACTCTGCTTAGAATCCACCGCCTGCTGATAACTCAAGTGGTTGGTGATTTACGACCTTCTTAGATTTCTGGTTCTACTTTACCATCTGCTGGGCCAAGTGTGTTTCCCATATTAAAATTGATATTTATGTAACAAAATAAAAAATTAATTTTTTTTTTTTGGTACAATATAGATAACATAAAATTATATTTTATTGTATAAATTAATGTCTTTCAGATATTCGAATAGATTTTGGAAGTTGCAGTCATCGTTCAATAAGTTCACTAGAGAGTTAGGGATGTTAAATTTGATTCTACTAGTTGTATATTTAGGACACTGAAGTAGGAAATGTTTGACACTGATTTCTGTATTACACAATTCACAAACAGGGGGTTCTTCTTTCTTGAGTAGGTGTTCATGGGTGTATCGGGTGTGGCCTATTCTCAGGCGTGTTATGATTGATTGTTTTTTCCTGGATATTGGTAGACGAGTCCAAGGTGTGGTCGTTGTCCTGACCTCCGTGAGTTTGGTTTGTGATGATGTCCAAATATTCTGCCAGTATTCACTGCTTTTAGATTTGATGAAGGCTTTAACGTCAGGTAGTGGGATAGGGTCCTCAGCAATGGGCACCGTGTTGTTAAGGGCTGCTTCTTTGGCTAGGATATCTGCTCTTTCATTGCCCGCTATGCCGATATGGGAAGGAACCCATATAAACTCAACAGCTTTGTTCATTTCATCAATTGTGCTTAGCTGTTCTTTCATTAAAAGTAACAAACGGTTGTCGTAATTTTGTTTACAAATACCTTTTATCCCCCCCCCCCCCCCCCAATTGTGCTTAGCTGTTCTTTCATTAAAAGTAACAAACGGTTGTCGTAATTTTGTTTACAAATACCTTTTATCGAGAAACTGAACTTTTTATAAAGTCTAAAGTTTGACATTTTACATTAATTAGGTATATCATATATTATTATATAATATAATACAATTATATATAAATTAATATCATATATTATATATAAATAAACAATTATCAATTATATTCAAGCGATTTTTCTTAATAATTATTTTAACCCAATATCATTATACCTACCTATAAAATAAAATTTAATGGCTATGACAGGTACAACTCTGCGTAGAATCCACCGCCTGCTGATAACTCAAGTGGATGGTGATTTACGACCTTCTTAGATTTCTGGTTCTACTTTACCATCTTTCAATATGATAAATGAAAAAATACCACTCATTCCAGATTTTCCTTACGAGTCCAATAACACCAGAACTTCAGGGGATAAAGAACTATCAAAGTAACAGGAAACATCGTCAGAATAAGGGATGAGTCTGTAGGATCACTCTGCGAAAGGTGCAATTAAATCGGCCAGATAAACACACTGGTCGACTATAGAATCTCCTTTTTTGAAGTCTATTAATAATGGGTGATAACAACTGTCGCTTCGTGTCATAAAATTGGTGTTACAGCCTCAATCATGATCGATTTTCTTTACTGTCGGTTGTTAAATTATTACAAGCGCCGGATGATTTACATCTAATGGGATTGTCGAAGCATGAAGTATTTACGATACCTACTTCAGTATCGATGATTAGGGGCTCATTATATAACATTGGGTTTCAAATTTGGGCATAGGCGTTCGATGACGGTACAGGGGGATATCACAAAAATAAAAGATCGGTAATAAAATCTTACAATTGAAATTCGATTTATTTCCACTCAACCAATTTGCTGGAAATTTACCAGGTCTCCAATTTGACACTATTATACAGGGTTATTCATTAGGAAATGCGCATACAGTAAGGGTAGATGCTTCTAAATAACCTATATTTCATGGGTTTATCATCCTTTATAACCACGATACAGGGTGATTTATTAATTTTCCCCATTTTTCAATTAATCATAACTTATGAACTACCCTATACATTTTTGTAATATTTGGTTCGTATGTTCTTTGTCCACAGTGGTGTCGTTTAACATAATAAAAAAAAGTCATATTCTAGGTCCGGCCTTAAAAAAATTAATAAGTAGGTTTTGAGTCGAAACAACAGCCTGTATATCAATTTTTTTTTTTCTCCAAATGGTACTTTTCCAGCTTTAATCCATAAAATCATCAACTATTTCTTATTCTCCTAATTACTGGATCTCAACCTTATTGAAAAACGAGAGGACATGTCCGTAACTGGGACAAATTATTATTATCAATGACTAACTTTCAAACACCCTGAATGCGTAAAAAATTTATCATAACATTTGTTCATTGCGCTACATTAAAAAAAAATATAAATAAATAATAGTTTAAAAACTAAAGAACACGCTTTAATAGAAAACTAAACTAAAAAGTAGAAAATAATTTTAAATGAGTTTGAAATAAGAATACAGTGATTAACAACAAATTTATTTCATCGTAAAAGTGTTGATTTTTTTAATATTATCAGATATTGGTAAAAGTAGAATCATTATGAAAATATCTTAAAAAGCACCCACGCTTTTTTACGATGAAATAAATTTGTTGTTAATCACTGTATCCTTATTTCAAACTCATTTAAAATTATTTTCAACTTTTTAGTTTCGTTTTCTATTAAAGCGTGTTCTTTAGTTTTTAAACTATTATTTATTTTCAACTTTTCAGTTTTGTTTTCTATTAAAGCGTGTTTTTTAGTTTTTCAAACTATTATTATTATTATTATTGAATTTTTTTAACTATTATTCTCTAATTTTGAATAGAATCGGACCATAATCACAAAACTCGTTCGCCATTTTGGAGCCGCCAACTCGAATCCTTCAATTTTGACAAAATAATCATAATCTCCGACCCCAAAAACCCCCAAATACTAATTTTGAATAGAATTGGACCATAATCACAAAACTCGTCCGCCATTTTGGAGCCGCCATCTGGAGTTTTTCAATTTTTACAAAAGAATCATAATATTGGACCCCAAAAACCCCCACATACCAATTTTGAATAGAATCGGACCATAATCACAAAACTCGTCTACCATTTTGGATCCGCCATCTTGAATTTTCCAGTTTTCAGTTGACAAAAGAATCATAATATCTGACCACGAAAACCCTAAGATACCAATTCTGAAGCGAATCGGACCATAATCACAAAACTCGTCCGCCATATTGGAGCCGCTATTTTGTTTTTTTTTTTCAAACAAAAATTTCTTAATGCATTGTCACCGGAATTATGTACACCTGCCAAATTTCAAATCATTCGTACGTCTGGAAGTGGGTCAAAATCGCGCCCAAAGGAGTCGGTTACAAAAGAGGAAAAATGCCCATTCCGAAAAAAGCATAACTTTATTTTAAACAAAAACGGTGTTAATAATTCAAGGAATTCCCATGTTTGGGCCGAACAAAATCCGTTCGCCATAAACGAATACATTCACAAATCAGGTTCTCCTTTAATGTTTGGAGTGGCATTATTAACAACCGATTAATTGGACGCCATATCCTACCACATCTACTAACGGGTGAAGTGTATTTGGAGTTCCTGCAAAATATTTTACCCATATTGTTAGATGATGCAGGAGTTGATATTGGAGGCATGTGATGGGGTAATAGTGAGAGAGTTTTTAAATGACAACTTCCCAAATCATTGGATAGGCAGAGGAGGACGACCTCACAACTGGCCTCCAAGGGGGCCCGATTTTAATCCACTCGATTACCATGTTTGGGGTTATTTAAAATCAAAAGTTTATTCAACTGAAGTAAACACTAGAGAGGACCTTCTATGATTAGAAAGTCAATTACAAATCTTACTTCAAGAGCACGGAAATGTATTGAGCAAAATGGAGGCCACTTTGAACAACTGTTATAAGTTATGTTGTTTAAAAAAAAATTGTGTCTAATTGTTTTTGT
This sequence comes from Gonioctena quinquepunctata, assembly GCA_018342105.1. Classification (NCBI taxonomy): domain Eukaryota; kingdom Metazoa; phylum Arthropoda; class Insecta; order Coleoptera; family Chrysomelidae; genus Gonioctena; species Gonioctena quinquepunctata. The sequence continues at coordinate 432,452 of JAFIRS010000255.1, forward strand.
TTAACTTAATACAATTTGTTGCAACGTTATTTTTGTTTAAAATAAAGTTATGCTTCTTTCGGAATGGGCATTTTTCCACTTTTTTATATTTTTTTTAAATGTAGCGCAATTAACAAATGTTATGCTAATTTTTTTACGCATATAGTGTGTTTGAAAGTTAGTCATTGAAAATAATAATTTGTCCCAAATACGGACATGTCCTCTCGTTTTTCAATAAGGTTGGGATCCAGAAATTAGGAAAATAAGAAATTGTTGATGATTTTATGGGTTAAAGCTGGAAAAATACCATTTGGGGAAACAAACATTATTTTGTGCCACCCCATTATCAAAACATCTAGATTTGACTCAAGTTAATAAGTAAAAAAGTTGTATGCGGAAACACCAAATACATTTAGTCTTACTTATTTTTTTCTGTTCTTTTCAAATTTGTAAAAAAAAATTGATATACAGGGTGTTGTTTCGACTCGAAACCTAGTTATTGTTTTTTTTAAGGCCGGACTTGGAATAAGACTTTCTTTATTATGTTAACATATGACAAAGAACATACGAACCAAATATTACAAAAATGTAGAGGGTGGTTCATAAGTTATGATAAATTGAAAAATGGGGAAAATTAATAAAATATAGGTTATTTAGAACCACCTACCCTTACTGTATGCGCATTTCCCAATGAATAACCGTGTATAAGAAACATTCAAGATGGCTGCTCCAAAATGGATGACGTGTTTTTTAATTAGAGTCAGAATCGATTCGAAATTGGCATCTAGATTTTTGGGATCGGAGGTAATATTTTGTCAAAGTTCAATAATTGAAGATGGCGAACGAGTTCTATAATTTATGTTACTAATCGATTCGTAATTGGTATCTAGGGGGTTGGCAGGGTTCTAGTTTATAAATTATCTGTATATTTATATAGATTAATATATATTTTTAGTTTCTACCACTGGTTAGGCTGTAAAACAGCCTAAGCTAAACTTTTAGTTGATTTCTATCTCTCTAAATAGCGTGTACATTTCCGATTCCGATGAATAAAGCCCATTAATTAATATTATTATATTTGTCTTCAATACCCCTCAAATCTTGCCACTAATCGCACAAATTCAGGAGTTTGCGACACTCTGTATAGAGATTTATGATGATAGCTTTCCTATTGGAAGCCCTATAATTAGGCCACGCCATTGGCCATTTAATTCCGACCCTTTTCCAATAATCGCCATCATCATAATCATGAATGAGATGCTGTTTTCATTCCAAATTTGGCATCAAATTGGTACGTACATACGTGGGAAGCATCGAGCAATTACCTATGCAAATTCGTTGCAATGACAGATATTACGCTCGATCGCTCGTCCTACAAAGGAATTGGAGTTGTCGAAACATCCATTTCCGGCCATCAGATCCTCAATCGATCGATATGGGGTTCAATATTCCCTGGCCTAGATTTTAGTTAGATCACTTAAGTGCTTTATAGGTGGGGGGCTTCGGAATATTTGTGTCGTATTACCTAATTTAACGTTTTTCCTCATAAAATTATCTGTATGTATTACACGGTTTGGAAATAAATAAACCAGAAAAAAATTCCAAAAGTGTGCTAAAAACCATAACAAAAATCCTTGGATATTTTTTATTTTTCCTCTGCTGAGTCTGTAGGATCCCTATGTAACTATATACAGTGCTCGTCTAAAGTCCGTTCCCCCCTACTAATTTTTGAACCACCTCGTATATCGCAACGAAATTCGGAGGTCTTAAATAGGAGATAAAAACCTACCATTTCATGAAAAAATCATAGCTAAAAGTTTTTAAATGACGGCTGAGCGCCATCTTCAATAATTTTTTTGAATAGAACACCCCGTATATTCCATCTTCGAAACCTGCTCATAATTCTCAACAGTTTTCTCTAATACACTTTACTCCTAAATTCAATTGTTTTCGAAATATTAACGTTTGAAAAGTGACAATCCGGTTTAAAATGAAGTATGGATTTTGGTCACTTCCGGTAAAACATTTTGCTAAATAAGCGTTGTTGATTTGTTGAAAATATAAACAGGATGTTCATAAAATCAGATGTGGAATCATCTGCTACTGAAAGATGAACTTTTTGAGTTAGGGTCTTTTCAGAATATCTATCATATGTAGTTCAATGTCCAGCGTGGCTTTAGCCGGGGAAGTAGTTGTTTTCTGATAGACATTCACAAAAAATAACTTCATTTTAATCGTGGATTTTTCAATTCACAGAAAAATCTCTCCATCAATATTCAATTGAGAATGTTTCCCTTTTCAACATAAACGTTGTTATTAATTTGTAGTTAAATCTCTTAATGAAGTCGACAAAGAGGCGTAAAGAGAGTTTATTAAGGATAAACAGTACCGCTTACCAGAAAATCTCGAAGCCTACGAATGTGTTCTGTAAATTCACAATCAAAACAAATGAGTTAGCTAAAAAATTTAAATTTATTTTTGAATAACACTTTTATTTAACCCCAACAATTATTTCACCAAGTGTTCAATGTGGCCCCCTCGTAAATCTTGACAATAAAGTGCCCTATTATGAATAGCTTCTCTCACGTTGATGAAAGTCTGTTCATCTATTTCTTCACATGTATCTATTATTCTGCGTTCCAACTCTTCTATTGTTTGGCATTCAGTGGCGTAGATTTTTGACTTCAGATACCCCCAAAGGAAAAAATCTAGAGGTGTAAGATCCGGAGATCTTCGTGGCCATTCTGTACTTCCCCTGCGACCTATCCATCGCCCAGGACAGTTTGTATCGAGGAACTCTCTAGCCATGCGATCGAAATGGGGAGGTGCCCCATCCTGCTGAAATATGATTTCACGATTTTCAAACTCTTCCTGATTGTTTAATACAGTTTGTCTTATTCGAGGTACAATTTCAGTTTCTAAAAGATTTCTGTAAAGAACTCCTGTAAGATTGCCTCTGATGAAAATCGGTCCAACAACGCGATTGCCCAAAATCCCCACCCAAACATTCACCTTTTTAGGAAACTGGGTATATCCCTCTCTAAAAATATGCGGATTAGTATCGCTCCAGTATCGTACATTCTGTTTGTTGGCTTTTCCATTAAAAAAAAAACGTGCATTCGTCTGCGAAACATAGACGTTTTAGGAAGCCCCGTTCTCCTTCAATTGTTCTTGTTAACACAAAATTCAACCCTCCGGTCTGGATCATCCTCCGTGAGAGCATGCAGGATATTCATTTTATAGGGATGAAACTTTTTTTTTTGGGACTCTTTGGACACTTTCTGAACTTACTTCACAGGATTCAGCAACTGCAGACGTCGACTAAGTCGGATTGATTACCATTTCAGCAACAATTTCTACCTTTTTTTCTTCTGGAAGAGGCAGTCTTCCTGATCTTGGAGCATCTTTCAGCGTACCAGTTGCTTGGAGCTCATTTAAGAGTTTGCGCAAGTATGACCTCGACATAGGATTCTCGGAAAATCTATCATTAAACATTCGGACTGCTAGATGATAATGTCTTCCAGCTTCTCCAAATATCAAAACTGCTTCAAATTTATCGTCTAAACTACGAGCCATGATCACACTTTTCATAAAAGGATTTAGGCGCTCAACGGACTATTTGACAGTTAGCAGTTCAGTTTGACAGTAAACAAGATGTTACCGCGACAACGATGTTTTCCAATGCAAACTTGATTGAAAGCAACATTAGTGTTTTTGGTTGGGTTTGAAATGACCAAAATGTCACTTTTCAAACCTCAATATTTCGAAAACAATTGAATTTAGGAGTAAATTGTATTTGAGAAAACTGTTGAGAATTATGAGCAGATTTCGAAAATGGAATAATATACGAGGGTTCTATTTGGAAAAATTAGTGAAGATGGCGCTCAGCCGCCATTTTAAAACTTTTAGCTGTGATTTTTCCATGAAAAAGTAGGTTTTCATCTCCTATTTGAGCCCTCCAAATTTCGTTGCGATATACCAGGTGGTTCAAAAATTAGTAGGGGAGGAACGGACTTTAGACGAGCACTGTATACATATTTAATTGGAAAATGGGCTTTAAATATTTCCAGAGTGTGTATATTGTCACTTTGCATTTAAATCGGTTGAATGGTAGTAATATTTCCAGAGTCTGTATGGTCACTTTGCATTCAAATCGTTTGATATTAGACACATGGAGTTTTTTTAATGAAACCAAAAATAGCTGGAATTACATCAATGAATACTACTTATTCCAAAAGAAACCTTACTACTGAAAATATTCAACCCCCCTGATTAAGCTGGCATTGACGAACTTCCAACTGGTCTTCTGAAACAGTGTGCAAATTAATTTGCAGAAATACTTTTTTTCATCACTTCGCTCCTTTCCTGATATATGAAAATCTTCCGTGCCGAGTTGTCATTTACTACGGCGAATATTATCTCTTCCTGAAGCCCAAAAAGGATTGATCATTATATACATTTTTCGAGGAACGAAAATCTCTTAGGATCTATGCATATATTTAGACACTAAGATGCTATTTGACGTACATGTTAATTATATACAGTGCTTTTCTTTAATGTCCCCCCACCCTTTTATTTTTTGAACAGGTCAACTCAAAAAATTTAAACTTGGGATAATGAAATTGATGCATGAATACTATATTTTGGAGTAAAATTGACAGATGAAACTTTCAAGATGGCGACTGGGCGCCATCTGGGAAAAATTGAAAGGAGGGTCTTGTGACACATCCTTTTGAAGCTCCTGACGAATACTTCACAACCCTAGAATATAAAGTCAATATCTTCACCTACTACAAAATGGCGGAACATTTAATAATTGCCTGAATACATCGACGTTTAACTTCATAATTTGAGGAAAGAAGCTGAGTTCAGTTCAGAAGATGCTCGGAATGGTTGCCTTGAACCTCTTAACATAAGATCAGCCTATCCGATATTTCACGCCGAACATTTTCGAAGACAGTAACGTCGATATTTCTACAAATATTTATTATTCTCTGCCGTATATCCAATATTGAAGCGGGTCCAGTTTTGTACACCTTTTGCTTCAAATAGCCCTATAAAAAAAAGTCTACAGGTGTCAAAACTGGCGAGCAGGCTGGCCTTCTGTAGGACCTCGACGGCCAATCCAACGACCGGGGAAAGTATTATCCAAATAGTTTCCTACTTGTCCGTAGTAATGTGGTGGTGCTCCATCTTGTTGAAATACAATATCCATATCGAATTCATTAGGATTCGCTTCGACGATTTCGGTGATTAGAGAGTCAACATTATTGTCCAGCATATTCAAATACAGTTCCCCTGTTGAATTTTGTTCAATGAATAGAGGTCCTACAATATGGTTTCCCAATATTCCTGCCCAGACGTTAATTTTTTCTGGATATTGAGTATGAGTTTCCCGGAAAATGCGAAAGTTGGTGTCACTCCAATAACGGCAATTTTGCCTGTGAACTGGTGTACCATTTTGATTTTGTATGGATGATACTTATTCCTCTTCAAAAGTCTCCATACAGTAGAAGGACACACCTCACAAACATTCGCGACGGAAGAAGTAGACTGTTGAGGATTTACTATCATCTCACCAATTATTTGAACTTGCTGTTCTTCCGGAATGGACGGATGACCTGGGGGCTTTTTGTTCTGTACACTACCGGTAGTTGTAAATTTGGTTACAAGTTCCCTTAAATATTTTTTACAGATAGGACGATTCGGGAAACGATCATTAAAAATTCTTTCGGTTTCGTGAAAGTTACGCGTCGCTCCGTAAATAAAAATCGCTTCGATTTTTTCTTCCAATGAACGAGAATTCACCATTTTAGAGATAGTACACGTGGTACCTATTTACTAGTAAAACCGAAAACTAAATGAGAATATTTTAACTGAACAATGATGTTCGTTGTCGTACTGACATTTCTTGTCATTTTTTGTTTAAACACAAAATAACCTATCAAACCTTATCGTGTTGTTGGGATTGCCATATGGCAGAGAAAAACAAATATTTCTAGATGTATCGATATTAATGTGTTTGTATGCAGGTAATTATTAAATGTTCCGCCATTTTGTAGTAGGTGAAGACATTGACTTTATATTCTAGGGTTGTGAAGTATTCGTCAGGAGCTTCAATAGGATGTGTCAATTTTTTTTTCCCAGATGGCGCCCAGTCGCCATCTTGAAAGTTTCATCTGTCAATTCTACTCCAAAATATAGTATTCATGCATCAATTTCATTATCCCAAGTTTCAATTTTTTGAGTTGAACTGTTCAAAAAATAAAAGGGGGGGACATTAAAGAAAAGCATTGTATGTAAAAAAGCCGCATTATCGTTAACAACTACTGATCTGGGAGGTATATTAATCACCACATTATACATGTTATTCTTATTTTCATGACTCAAAGAAACAGTTATCAATCAAAAGCTCCTGTAGTGATTGATTATTGATGAAAAATACAACCTACTGAAATGTTATCGAAGTATATTTATTCGCCAATGTCTCGAGTTTTCGAAGATGACGCTTTAGAGGTTAAAGTCCCCGTCTATTACGATCAGCCCGCGAATTCTGGCTTGCATTTAATTTTTTCGTCATATGAATCATCTGTTTTTATCAGTTAACGACTTAATTTATTTATATGGATCGACCTTCTTTTTCGATTGAAAGTGAAATTGATACAGATTAGGCATCTGTAAGATTAGAATGAAAAGTGTTACGCATATAGATATAGTAACACTGTTGAATGAATTGCGTTATATTTTCTATAATGTGGATAATGATGTTGGGTTACAAGGTCTTTAAAAGTATCGAAATTTTTTTATAATTTATTAATAGGAATAGAAAAACTGAATTTATTTTACAATTGAAAACCCAGAAAAAACATAAACAATATAAGCGCTAGCAAAACTTTCCGTGGTTCCTCAATTTTTTTTTCTTCGTATTTTTAACCAATGCAATAAATCGACAGAAGTACCTATATTTATTTATTTGGAGGGTTTCGAACCTTTTTTATACAGTGCTTCTCAAAAGTCCTCTCCCCCCTCTTATTTTTGGAACGATTATACATAAACAAGTGAAATTTGGAAACTGAATATTAAAGGTTGTGTACTAGTGATGATAGATGACGAAATCGTCAAAGATGACGTCACAAGGCCATTGTGACCAATAATTTTAAATGAAACCCTACGGCAAGCGACACCTCTTTTAAAAGGTATCGAAAAAACCTATTCAATGATACTAATTTTGAGAGTGCATGTGAAGTGGAATGAATAGAAAAATCCAATTTAAACGGTTTTCTTCACATAAAGGATTCAATATAAAATTGAACCAGAGAAAGGTAGATCTCAGGTGAAAAACAACTACTTTCCTGGCAAATACCACGCAGAACGTTGAATGATATTCACCTGAAAATCCATGCATACTTCCATATAATATCAATGGACATTGAATGCAAATGTTTCTTTCTGATAAGCTCGATTATGTTTAATTTATGTCGTGTTCACCTAACAATCCGCACCTGAGATCTACCTTTCTCTGGTTCAATTTTATATTGAATCCTTTATGTGAAGAAAACCGTTTAAATTCGATTTTTCTATTCATTCCACTTCACATGGCACTTATCTCTCACTATATGCTAGACGGGCTTGCCACTCCTACTGAGAAGGTATCTTTTATTTAGAAACCTATCGAGGTGGGAGATTTTCGGAGTGTTTCTTTCTGTCACTAGGTACCGCCAGTTAAAGTTTATCTTTTCCGGCGTACCTATAGGTGTTACAAGATCGATGATGGTTTGTTTACGTTGTGTCTCACTTCAGCCAGAGTTCTTTGCACCTTTGGCTGGTTGACTACTCCGTACTGATGAGGGCCAAGAAGCCTGAAACCGGTATGCGGATTGTTAGGTGAACACGACATAAATTAAACATAATCGAGCTTATCAGAAAGAAACATTTGCATTCAATGTCCATTGATATTATATGGGAAGTATGCATGGATTTTCAGGTGAATATCATTCAACGTTCTGCGTGGTATTTGCCAGGAAAGTAGTTGTTTTTCACCTGAGATCTACCTTTCTCTGGTTCAATTTTATATTGAATCCTTTATGTGAAGAAAACCGTTTAAATTCGATTTTTCGATACTAATTTTGTTTGTCTTTATGGCAGTTTTGGCAACTCGCTTTCAAAAAACGCAAAGCTGTGATGAATTAAATCAGTTAATACTAAAATTCCAAATTCAAGCTCCGCCTCTGGATAGTTATCAAATAAGCTGACGTTTTTGTTAGTCTCCCTAATTCGACGTTTTTGTAATTGTCCAAGTTTTTGTACATTTAATAATTTGTGTATTGTTGATCGAACGTTTAACTGTTTTAGCAGCTTTTGGTACTTTTAATATTTTTGTACATTTTAATAATTTGTTAAACTGTTTAAGTGCTTCAAGAAGCAAAATGGTACGTGCTTTAGGTGATAAAGTAGCAGCGATCCTAATTATTGGTGAAACTGGACAAAATATTCATGCAGCAGAACGCATTTTTAATTAGAGGTTTCCCGATCGCCCCGTTTCGAGGACTTATTTAAGGGAGCTTCTTCGTAAGTTTGAAACAACGGGTAGTATTAATGATGCGAAACGATCTAACAGACCACAAATTTCTGATGAGAAAAAAATTGATATACTGGCAGAAGTAATAGTTAATCCTACTTCCTCAACAACTCACGTTGCATCTACCTGTGAAGTCAGTCGAAGTACAGTACACTGGGTTGAAAAAAAAACAAATTTCATCCATACAAATTAAAAATGGTTTATCAACTCTCAGACGACGACTCAGACCGCAGACGAGAATTTTGTGAAAATATGGAAACTAAAATTAACCAACAGCCAGACTATGTCAAAACAATTTGTTTTAGTGACGAAAGTACTTTCTATCTAAATGGAAATGTAAATACACAGAATGTGAGGTATTGGAGTGACGCAAATCCTCACCTGTTTCGTGAAACACATACCCAATTTCCCCAGAAGGTGAATGTTTGGGCAGGTATCCTGGAAAACCACACATCGTTGGGCCTCTTTTTTTGAAAATTAATTTAACTGGTGCAAAACGCAATAGAACCGTTAATCCTTGACATTTTGGAAGATAATCCAGATGAATTCGGCAATTTGGAAATAACATTCCAACAGGATGGTGCTCCTCCACACTATTACGGTGCAGTAAGACGGTATTTGGATGAGGAGTATCGTGGTAGATGGATTGGATGACGAGGTTCAACGGAATGGCCAGCTTGATCACCGGACCTCACACCTTTGGATTTTTTTCCGTGGAGGTACCTTAAATCGAAGGTTTACGCCACTGAACCTGATAATATTGACGTTTTGAAACAACGTATTGTTGCAGAATGTGAGGCTGTTTCCGCAGACACATTTGCAAAAGTCCGAGAAGAGTTTAAAAATAGGATATTTCACTGTCAGGAAGTAAATGGAGGTCACTTCGAGCAATTTCTTTAAGTAGATACTGATTCTTAAATCTGTAATTAATATCATACTGAATGGAATTTGAATTCTAATGTTTACTAATGAGCCATTAAAACTGCCATAAACACAAACAGAATTAGTATCATTGAATAGGTTTTTTCGATACCTTCTAAAAGAGGTGTCGCTTGCCGTAGGGCTCCATTTGAAATTATTGGCCACAATGGTCATCTTTGAAGATTTCGTCATCTATCATCACTAGTAGGACAGTTTACAACCTATAATATTCAGTTTCCAAATTTCACTTGTTTATGTATAATCGTTCCAAAAATAAGAGGGGGGAGGGGACTTTTGAGAAGCACTGTATGTTATTTTCTGTGGGAGTCTTGGGTATGTGGTTCTAAGAAGTTTATGTTTATTTCTATCATCTTAATATCAACGTTTCGACGGGGGATCCTTGTCTTCATCAGCAAGTTGAAAATAAAGTACAATTTCGAATAAACTGTTTTGGTTGGTAATGAACCAAGAAGTACGCTATTTTATGTACCATGGAAATTTGAACAATGATACTTCAAAAAAGAACTGTGGGCACCAAATTGGCATCCTTGGTTCGATAATCATTTCTGAGGCCCGCAAGATCTCCAGATGTTACCCCTTTAGACTTTTTTATTTGGGGTGCGTTAAAAGATTTGATTTATTCTTCACCAGTATGCAATATAGATGCAGAGACTTAGAATAATACAGACTTTTGACAGTCGTCGAATCGAGAATCTCCCTGTATATATATATATATATATATATATATATATATATATATACGGGGCGTTATTAGAAGATGGCACAAGTGTTAAATTTCAGAATATTCAACAGAATCTCTAGATGAATAACCCTCTTCTATTTCGTTAACTCGTAACCATCATACATTTTTTTCTATACCCTTAACTACCGATGTTTTTTACGAGGTACCAAATTATAATAGATAAATCATATAAAACCTCTCATTATAAAGTCACGTCAGACTAATGGATGCCTTCCTCTCCACAATAGAATCTAATTTATTAGAAAAAACTTTTATTGTGATGACTTTGATGCTTCCTTAATCGGATTTAGTAACAGGTGGGCATTGTCGATTTTTTTAAAGGCCTACCGGTATTACCTGACCGTAATTCTCATTATTGGTATTTGGTTGTGATAAATTTAGAAACCCAGTAACGGGGTGATTCAATAATCTATTTGTTCATTGTATTCATCATGCGTTGTCCACCAGTTGGAGGCTATCAAAATTCAAATTTTTGAGGGAAATACAATAGCACGGTTAAAAAAAATTAAACCGACGAAAAAGGGGCACTGAAAAGCAAAAAATTAAATAAACCTCTATAGTCTTAATAAATAAGCTCCTAAACTAATGTAAGTAACTAATTTTGAGTCGGCGCCAAACAAACAAGCAAATGAATTAGGTAAGGCGTAAAATGATGGCATCGAGTTGCGCGGTGACATTCTGATAATTTTTTTGAAAAAATTTAATGATCCTCGTTGATTGTTTGTTTGGCGCCGACTCAAAATTAGTTACTTACATTAGTTTAGGAGCTTAGTTATTGAGACTAAGAAGGTTTATTTTATTTTTTACTTTTCAGTTCCGTATTTCGTCGGTTTAATTTTTTGTTAAAAAATTTTTATTTTTCAAATTTTTGTGGCTGAAATCTACCAATTACTACCTACTTGTTTTTTGATTACTTCCAAAATACTTACTTACCCACCTTACTTCAACTATTACCAGTAATATGATTATCTACTTTTACTATCTGTTGTAATATACATTATTTTTGTTGTTCTGGTTAGTTTATTTCATAACTCTGTATATCATTATCCTCTCATAGAATATAATGATTGTAACAGATGTAGGAGAACAAAAGTAATGACAATAGCGATCTGTCATTGCCAACTACATATGTGTGCCAATGTTCACAAGTGAAAAATCAATTATCCCCTATTTTTCTACCCGTAAGGGTAGATAATTCCATTCGATATGATCAACTATGAGGTATACCCTATCTAATAAAAAAAGGATAATCCAAATCAAAGAACCCAGTACAAAGTTATGCCTGATAGAATAGGTTAACGGACCAGAATTCAGAGGGTGAGTGATGAATTTCCTTCATCTTGCTACCCTTAGGGGTGGATTTCATCTTTTGAATTGAAATGGGACCAACTTCGAAGTACACCCTATCCACTGAAAATAATTATCGGAATCGGACGTCTCAGTAAAAAGTTATGAGTGGTCATACATAAAAAAATATATATACGCGTCGACAAGAGAACCTCCTCCTTTTTGGTTTCGTCGGTTAATAAAATAACATCTAACAATGCAACTGTTTAAAGATAATTATCATTGTCAAGGAATTAAATGATCCAACTGTTTACCAACAAATAACATGCAATTCCGTTTGAAATTTTTAATTCATCCTCATTTACTTAATCGAAAAAAAATTAAGGTTCTTAAGAATCGATAAAAAGACGTTTTCTCGAATTCGACTCAAATGCGAGTACAACAAAAACATGTATGAGATAATTTTTTTCGCCAAATGGCAATTGTGGACGTCTATCAGTGTCAAACTGATCTTTGATTGAACGATAACATAACAATTTTTTTTAAGAATGATGAGTGCGGTAACCGTACAGCTAATTTGTTCAATGAAACGCATCCAGATAAATTGTTGCTAGAAAATACGTTCTAGAATTAGTGTAAAAATTTCGTCAAACTGGATCAGTAGCCAACCCAGAACGTGAATTTCCGTTGAGAAATGAAGCTGTTGAAGTTGCACTTTTAGGACAAGTTCATGCAGACCCAACATTGAGCACAAGGAAATTGGCTAGTGTTACCAATATCAGTAGAACCAGTATCCGCCGAATCCTGAAACATCATAAATTCCACTCCCACAAAATACATTTGGTACACCAATTGAATGAAGATGATTATGATAGGCGACAGGAATTTTGTGAAATTATGACTACGAGAATAGATGCTGATGAGAATTTCCTTTTCAACATCTGCTTTTCTGATGAGTTTACATTCTTTTTGAATTCGACTGTGAATCGTCATAATTGTCTTTATTGGTGAGATGCCAATCCACATGTTTTCCACGAAGTCCATACTCAAACTCCCCAAAAACTCAATGTCTGGGCCGGTATTTTTGGGGACCGTTTGATTGGACCAGTATTTCTCGACAGTAACCTGACAGGAGAAACTTATTTGGAATTATTGAATGAATTTGTTTATCCACAATTAGAATCATCATCATCATCATTGGAAATGACGATCGTTACCATGAAGACCAGTTGATATTTCAACAAGACGGGGCACCTCCACATTATGCACAGACTGTTAGGGCGTTTTTGGATAGAATGTTTCCTGGAAGTTGGATTGGAAGAAGAGGCTCTATAGAGTGCCCAGCCAGATCTCCCCACTCCCCACTCGACTTCTTCCTGTGGGGTCACTTGAAAAACAAAATATTTGCAACCGAACCAGAATCTCTGGAAGATTTACGAAGGAGAATTATTGAAGAATGCCGTCGAATAACGCCGGAAATGCTACGAAATGTGAGGTCTCGTTTTGAACAGAACTTGTACTATTGTATGGAAATGGGTGGTAGACAGTTCGAACATTTAGTTCTTTGACAATAATAATTATTGAGACAGTTGCTTTATCAGATATTGTTTTTATTGATTGAGTGAATAAAAAATGATTTCCCAACTTCAAGTTCCTATATCTCGAAAACGAATCGATAGAAATAATTTATTTTTGTTGTTTGATATTAAGACGGAAAATACCTTTCAAATGAGGTATCACTTGCCATATGTTGCCTTTTAAAAATTTAGGGGTGGTGGTCACAGCTCCGAGGGATGGAATGTATTTCGGGTGAATTTCATCGCGAACGATGTCCCCCTCGAAAATGTAGTTGACGTATCCGAGCGTTTTTATATAATTCAGTTCTGCCGACTTACAGAGCCGCTGTTTCGTTTTCAATGGCCCACTCTGTATAATATAAATTAATTTTGATAGTGCTGGTTAGTTTATTTCATCACTTTGTATATAATTCCATTATTTTAAAGAATGTAACTATTGCGACGGATGTAGGAGGATCTGTCAATGTCAACTACATATGTGTGCCAATGTTCACAAGTGAAAACTCAATCATCCCCTATTTTTCTACCCATAGGTGTAGATCATTTCATTCCAAATTGAAATAAGATCAACTATGAGGTATACCCTATCTAATAAAAATAGGATAATCCAAATCGGAAAACACACTACAAAGTTATGCCTGATAGAATCGGTTAACGGACCAAAATTCAGAGGGTGAACGATCAATATCCTCCATTTTGCTACCCTTAGGGTTGGATTTTTTTTCAAATTGAAATGGGACCAACAACTTTGAAGTACACCCTATCCAATGAAAAAATAATCGTCGGAATCGGACTTCTCTGTAAAAAATTAGCGTGGTCATACATGAAAAAAAAAATACGCGTCGACTAGAGAACCTCCTCCTTTTTGATTTGGTCGGTTAAAAATCCTTTACTATGCTCCAATTGAAAACCACTTAGATATGGTTTAGTCGCATGGGGAAGTGCTTTGAAAATGTCTCCAAAAGCATATTTGGACATCTCTACCCAACTAAAATATTTTCGACAATGCGGTATTGCCACTTCTATTATAAAGTATTAGCAACTTTGATATTTCCCTATACCTATCTGTAACCATTTTCGAAATAAAAATTAATTTAATTTTTTTTTGTCTGAAACCATGATCTATAAAGATGCTAATATCTTCAAACTCAGTGATACAATGATACCGAAATTTGGCTCAGAGAAAAGGCGCTCACAGACGATGAGATCGGTATCGCTACTATTGCATGATACCGTGGTAGCGATACAATTTTCATCGTGTCTGTGGTTGTATCAGTATCAGTATCACCTTCTCAATCACTGTCGTGAAAAGGCGATACCACGTGCTTGCGAATTATGTTTCACGATTCCGTATCACCGGGTGTGGAGACGTTGCGATACCGATCTCATTAAGATGTCTGAAAACCCTGGTGCTTGCACTTATACCTGTAGAAGTTTGGGATCGACTTGGCGACACTTGGCCTACTTGATAATAGAGATTACTAGCGTGTCAGATGGCGCCAATTTCGTTTTAGTTTCAATTCAGTAACAGGGTATATTTATTTCCTCAGCTCTCTTTTTGAGAGGAACTGTTCGCGGGTTCCAATTCTAGCTTTGCTATTGGTTGAAAAGGGACATCTGTCAAACTTCACCAATAGCAAAGTTAGAATTAGAAGCCCCCGAACATTGCACAAAGAAAGCATTGTCGTGTTGTTTTCGTATTTTGTACCATTTGAATTTGAGGTTAAATGCATTTTGACAGAAGGAGAATTGGAAATGAAATTGTCATTTAATTGCAGAAAATATAAAATGCAATGCATACAATATGATGAACTATGAAAATATCATTATTAGTCAATTCGTCAAGATTTGTACTTGCTTTTGGTTCTGAATACTGGTGAATATTCGAATCTGCGGCTTTATACTGTCCACACAAAATACAAATGTGGCCCATTCCACAGAAAGTATCATTACACATTACACTACCTTAAAATAAACAATTCCTCGCGCACTAATGAATTGATGAACGAGTGATTTTTTAAAGAACAAACTCAGGAATAAGCTAAGCAAGATTTCAAATCAAAGAGATGGAAAACGCATAGATACCGACAAAACACTGAAAATAATTTCATATAAGATGCTGCAGATGTCAGAAATTAAGTTCTGACATTAAGCGAGAATATGAACCACAGAGAGAAGCTCTGTTGAAGTAACAGGTGGTGTCCCCTCGAAAATCTAAACAATATCGAATCAGTTCATTCACCACGGTTTTTAGACATCTTAGATCTCATCGTCTGTGGGTGCCTTAAAGGCCCCCACAGACGATGAATTTTGTGAAACGATGATGAGAAGATCAGTTTTTATAAATGAAATAATTTGGACTAACGAACCAACATTTCCAAGAAAAGGAATTTTCAATAGAAAAAATCGTCATTTTTGGTGCAGTGAAAATCTTCACGTAACAAAAGAAGACGGATTTCAAGAAAAATTCAGTTTAAATGTTTTCTGCATGTTGATGGAAAACCAAGTGAGTACCTACATGATATACGGGGAGTCATTAACATCCAAAAGATACCTAATTATTTTGGAAAATACTGTAGAGAACTTCGTCGATAATCTGCCACTCGAAAAACATATAAACTGTTGGTACCAACTAGACGGGGCTTCTACACATTGTACGAGAGAAGTGAGCGGATAATTCGAAAGGCTTTTTGACGATCGGTGGATAAGGCGTTTGTGACCGTGGAATTGGCCAACGAGATCACCCGATCTTTCTCCATTAGAATTTTATCTGTGGGGAATGATAAGAGAAAAAGTTTATAAAACACCCGTAAGTACGAGAGGCGAGTTGTTACAAAGAATTACCCAAGCATTTGATGATTTGGATCCGAATGAAATCAGATCTGGCACGACAAGAGCAGTCAACACCCGCATTTTGAAGTGCTTGGAAGTAAACGGCCGGCGTTTCGAACATGTTTTGAAATATTCCATATAATTGTTTTAGTGATTTTATATTTTTTTTATATTGTCCAAAGATGATAAACAAAGTCATAAGAACTTCGTTTGAATAATTTTGTTCCATAGTTTTTGACATTTTCAATTTCTTAATGGAAGAAAATGTCGATATTATTATGAGAATGACACAACGTTAATATCACATAAAAATAATGGCCTACTTACCAAAAACCGAATGGTGATATCATTTTCAAGGGACAATTTTACGAAAAAATACTCGACCAGTTAGGTATAGGTATATCATATACATACAGTGTGTCTCACTTCTCATGGAAACACACCCGTATCTTCCGCAATTATTGAAGTAGAATTCTGTAATTTTCAGATATACTGGGGGCAGAGTTGCAAAAAATAACGATTTTTTTGGAAAAATGAAAAAATCTGATTTTTTTGATTAAATCGTAATTTTTTTATTAAATTGTATTTTTTTTTATTTATACCGGATTTTTCTTTAAATATGGAAATAATGAACTTTAATTCAATATTATTTATTTTCATTATTTTTCTCTATTCGCCTAAAAATATTTGTTGTCTAGATTTACAGTTAGAAAATCTCCTCGGCGACAACAAAAATTGATGGTAGTTGTTCTGACGAAATAGATAGTATCAACGGGGTTCCTCAGGGGAGTGTGCTTGGGCGATTATTGTTTATACTTTATATAAATGATTTACATCTTTACCTACGAAACTCATTCATTAATCTATTTGCAGATGACACATTGATTTCCATATCTGGGGAAAACTATAACAACTTGGTTGAATCCATGAATAATGAGTTAGATATTTTGAATAGTTGGCTCAGGGCCAATAAACTTAAGATACATGCCCAAAAAACTAAGTGTATGATATTAGGTAGCAAAATCAATTGTACTAGGTTCAATCAAGGAAAGTTTGTGTTGAAAATTGATGATTCTGTAATTATGTTTGTTAATGAGATAAAGTACCTCGGCATTCTATTCGACCCTCAACTCAATTTTTCTAGGCATATTGATTTTTTATTTAAAAAAATAGACAAAAAAGTCGGCCACTTTTATAGAATTTGTATAAACCTTTCCCCATGGTGTAGAAAAATTGTATATAACCCTATCATATACCCACATTTTAATTACTGCATGTCCATATTCCTCTGCTGTTCATCTGCGCAAATAGATCGTTTGCAGCTACTTCAGAATAAAGCAATGTGTATTTTATTACGTTGCAGCAGGTTAACAGCGATAAATGATATGTTAATAAAGCTGAATTTTTTTAATATTTCCCAACTAATTATAGAGTCTGCATTAGTACTAATTTTTAAAATGTTAATAAGCAAGCTCCTTCTTACTTGCAAGAATATATTATCAAAAGGGCAGTTATCATACATTATAATTTAAGGTTCAATGACCAGTTCCACATACAAGGTTTCAATACAAATGCTTTGGAAAAAACCCTCTTCATCGAAGGTTTGAGAATATATAATGATCTAACTCTGTTGGTTCAGCAAATGTAAAAAAAATTAAAACAAGGTTAAGAAAAATTTATTTCAATATATAGGTTGTATTGTTTATGTGTATTGTATGTAAAAATCATCTGGAATTGTCATTTTAAAGTGACAATTGTCACTTTGAAGTGACAATTGTCAGTTAGAAGTGACAATTGTCTCTTCGAAGTGACTATTGTCAGTTCGAAGTGACAATTGTCACTTCAAAGTGACAATTGTCAGTTCGAAGTGACAATTTTCACTTCAAAGTGACAATTGTCAGTTCAAAGTGACAATTGTCACTTCAAATTGACAATTGTCACTTCAAAATGGCAATTCCCGATGTTTTTGTAAATG
Source organism: Gonioctena quinquepunctata (assembly GCA_018342105.1). Classification (NCBI taxonomy): domain Eukaryota; kingdom Metazoa; phylum Arthropoda; class Insecta; order Coleoptera; family Chrysomelidae; genus Gonioctena; species Gonioctena quinquepunctata. The sequence continues at coordinate 450,364 of JAFIRS010000255.1, forward strand.
ACAATTGTCATTTCTTAACTTATAGTCGGCCCATACGTTTATAAGTAAATTACGTCTTGCGTGTTCCTATCCTTTCCTAAACACATATTTTGTTTGTTTTTTGTAGGTTAGCCTGAGTAAGTTTTTGTTCACTGTACATATTGAAATACCATTTATGTATTCGTTAATATTTTTTATTTGTTATTATTTATTCATGTAGGTGATATTATAAACTATAAACTGTTTTTGTTGTTGTGAACTGTTTGTGTTTTCTTAAGTTTAATTTACGAATATTTACGTTGGCCTGATGACGATTAGTTATGTTTTTACACTCACATAATGTATGTAAACACTCAGTTTTAAATAAACTATCTTCCTTTTTTTGAATTTCCTGATGAGTTATCTACTTCAGCGACTTGTTTTCAGCAATTTATAATGTGATTTAAATCACGATTAAAACTGAAAAAATCAGTTGATTTAAATCATGATTTAAATCGTCGCAACCCTGACTGGGGGTGAATCTAAATTATCTGATGGGGTTGACCTGAGTGACATACGCTGCCCGCCAGAAGCGATAGATATATCGATTTTTGCGAAAAATAATATTAAGGGGCAAGATAGGCTAAAAATTTTCACGGATTCGTAATCCGGACATCAACTTTAGTAACAATCCATATTTTCGCTGAAAAATAAGAATTTGTCTCTTCCCATAGAAACGCCCCCGTAACTTCCGTAATTATCGGAGTAAAATTCTGTAATTTCCACGATTATCAAATATACCGTGGATGAGTCTAATCTCTTCTGAGGTTAATCTGAGTGACATACACTGCGCGCCAGGAACGATGGATATACAGTGTCCAGTATAAAGTTCGCAGCATATGGAAAACTTTTTTATTATAGATTTCTCAAAAAATATCATTCGCGATCAAAATCTCTGCTTCATCCTAAACCTGAATTGCGAACACCAAAATTGAATTTTATACGACCCTATACGAGGGAAATAGAAAAGTATGCTTTGATTTCAAAATAATATGATCCCATCACTTTATTTCTCGCGGCAGAATTCAAACTATAGGGAAATATTTGTTCTAAATCGAATGTTGATCCAGAATATTAAGCTCAACTAATGGTTTATTATTAATATGATATATCACTCTCTGCCCATTTTTTCCTCATCGCCCTGTACAACATGAGGAATATTATGCTAGACGAATGGTATATTATTAGATATGATGATATCACTCTCTGAATGTTTTCTCATTTCTCCCTCCCATCGGAACATCACATTAATTGAATTATGTGACGCAATTTCACAAAATCTTGCTGCAAATAGTAAATAAAACTGAATTGTCTCCAAGGTATGATGCCAGAATGCCAATTAGTTTATTTTTACAATACAAATAACATTTCTTGAAACAAATATGTCCTATGCTTTATTCTACGTGGAGTCCTCCATTCTCAATACACTGCATAGTACGGCGGTGCATTGCATCATGAACATTTCTTAGTATCTGGGGAGCTATTCCCCGAATACAATCCTTGATATATTCTCCAAAAGACGTATATTTTGAAATTGTCTCTTGAAAATTCCTTCTGTTTGAGATATCCCCATGGAAAAAAATCCAAAGGGAGTGAGGTCTGGTGACCGGGCGGGCCAAGGTTATTGGAATATCTACAATCCATCGATTTGGAAATGTTCCGTTTAACCACCTTCTCACTTCTAGATAGAAATGAACGGATGCACCGTCTTGTTGAAAATACATTCCAGCCTCATACCCAGAGGAATATCATCTAAATAATCGGAGAGAAAACGTCTGCAGCATTCTTAAGTACTGGCAGGAATTCAGTGGTTGTCTGAAAATACTGTCCAACAATAATTTAAGAATTCGCACCAGACGTTAACTTTGAAGTGATATTGGTCTCTACATTGTATCCTGAAATGGGATTATTATCTGCCCACCACCTGCAATTCTGGGAGCTGACTACCCCATTTGATTGAAGGTGGACTCGTCACTATAAAGAATTTTTTCGAAAACCGCATTATCTTCCATCATAGACTGAAACCAGAAACAGAAATCCAAGCGATTATTCGGATCTCTCGGTTTCAAAGTGTGAGAATTTTGGTTTATACGGTTTGAATTTATTATTACCTAGAACTTTTCTCATTGATCGATCGGACATACCAGATTTTTCCACTTTGGATAATGACATTCTTGGATTTTCAATCGTAGATAGCATAATATTCATAACAGTTTTCTTCATTTTCAGTTATCGGTCGTTTATGTGTCACTTTGTATTTTTTTTAAAAGATCCAGATTCCTTTGAATGTTTCCAAAATTTTGTAATTGTCGAATTATGAACGTTTTACCTGATTCTTTCATTAAAATATCGCAGTGTTCTAAAGTATGGTAATTGTCACCATGTATCATTACAATCTCCCTCTCCTGTATACTTAGTCGAGCAGCCATGATTGAATTGAAAACTACTGAAATTACTCTACAGATTTGTGAGTTATTCTGATGCGTCAAAAAATGGTTTGTTTACAATTAGAAACGAATTTGTTTTCAAAGCCAACTGTGATCGGCAAATGTTTGTATCTCAACCATTTACAGTAAAAAAATTTAAAGACCAAAACTATGGAAGCTGGTATTGCTATCGAAGTCGATGTAACAACTAACAATATTTAAATCATAAATGATACGTGAATAAATTTTTTCGAGTGGATCAAAACCTTAATTCTGTGCGTTGAATGCCGCAAAAAATTCAATAAAATATTGTAGATAGCTCGATGTCTTGCTGGAAAAAACTATAAAAAAATGGTCATATTTTACAATTCCTGATTGTCTTAAAAGATGTTATTCTGTGTGAAAATAAATTCATTTTCATTCTGGCATCATACCGGAGACAATTGAGTTTTATTTACTATTTGCAGTAAGATTTTAGGAAATTCCGTCACATAATTCAATTAATGTGATTTCCGATGGAAGGGAGAAATGAAAAAAATATCAGAGAGGATATCATACATTCTAACAATATACCATCTGTCTAGCATAATATTTCTTATGTTGTACAGGGCGCTGAGGAAAAATGGGAAAAAAGTTGGAGTATGAAATTGGTCATATGACTCTGAATTTATGGATCAACATTCGATTTTGAAACAATATTTCCCATGAATTGAATTCTACCGTGAGAAAAAAGTGATGGGATCATATTATTTTGAAACCTAGCATGCTTTTCTATCTCCCCTCGTATAGGGTCGTATAACATTCAATTTTGTGTTTTGATTTCAGGTTTGATGATGCAGAGGTTTTATCACGAATGTTTTTTAGAAATGAATAATAAAAAAGTTTTCCAAATGCTGCGAACTTTATGCCGGACACTGTATTAATTTTCGCTAAACATAGTATGAGGGGGCAAGATAGGGTCAAAATTCGTACGGATTCGTGATCAAGACATCAACTTTAGTACCAATCAATATTTTCGCTGAAGATACGGGAGTGTTTCCATGAGAAGTGGGACAAATTCGGATATTTCAGAATTGAAATTTTGTTAAAGAAAATGTGGATTGGTACTAAAGTTGATATCCTGATCACGAATCCGTAAGAATTTTGAGCCAATCTTGCCCCCTTATATTATTTTTAGCAAAAATCAATCTATCCATCGCTCCTGGCGCACAGTGTATGTCACTCAGATTGACCCCAGAGGAGATTTAGACTTATCCTCGGCATATCTAACGATCGTGAAAATCATAGAATTCTACTACAATATGAGAAGTGAGACAAATTCGGATTTTTCAGAACTGAAAATTTTTCAGCGAAAATATGGATTGGTACTGAAGTTGATGTAAGAATTTTGAGCCTATCTTGCCCCCTAATATTATTTTTCGCAAAAATCGGTATATCCATCGCTCCTGGCGCGCAGTGTATGTCACTCAGGTCAACCCCATGATAAAAATTAGACTCTACCGATTGTGGAAATTACAGAATTCTACTCCAATTATTACGGAAGATACGGGGGTGTTTCCATGAGAAGTGAGACACACTGTATATAAACGGCAAATTTCAGCATTCCATTTGAAAGAATCCATTTTAATCACTTTTGCATGCAAACGAAATAACTATATTTTTGAACCACCCTGTATCAAAGTAACTGGGATTTAGCTAACGCGTGGGAAGCCTCCAAGTACCACCTTACTCTGAACCTAATTTCGCTATTGTATCACTGAGTTCGAAGATATCAGCATCTTTAGAGATGATGTTTTCCGACGAAAAAAATTAAAATTAATTTTTATTTCGAAAACGGTTACATATAGGTAAAGGAAAATATCAAGAGAAATTCCCAATAGAAGTGACAACACCGCATTTTCGAAAATATTTTAGTTGGGTGGAGATGTCTAAATATGCTTTCCATAAAATTATCAGTGTGATCCGTAGTCTGGTTCACCAGAAACGTCTAATGTACCATCCACCGTGAATCATCCTGTATGCAGTCGCGGATAAAATTTCAAAGCACATCAACGAAACCGAAAACAGTTTTATATTTTCAGAAATCGAAACACCACCACCGAGAAACAACAGAAGACTATACCATGGACGATATCCTCCACTTCCCTAGTGACACAACAACATACTCTAACCAGACACAAACCCAAGAGTAATTTCAACTGGTCGTCTTGGAGCAGATGTGGACTGTATTCAGAGAAGAACGAAGCACTGTGTCAGCAGTCACTGCTACGGATCGAGAATGTACGAAGAGAGGCCCTGCAATAAGAAGAGATGCAAGAGAAAAGCAAAGCAGAAGGATAAATTCAACATCGTACATCTGAACGAGGTAAGAAACAGTAGTGAGAATTGATACCAGAGTCGTATCAGCCTCTGGTTAATTTGAAGAAACGACTACTTTCCCATGGTCATTTGGTAAGTTCCATAAGCTTAGCTTACTTCAACAATAGTCTTATATTTGTATTTCGTGCAATTTTCATTATAATCACAGAGCTCTTTCGACCTATAAGGGCATCATCAGTGCTTGCTTGTCAGGTAAAAACGAGGGAAATCCATAAAATGTAGAAATTCACAAAGTTAAAATAGTTGAAATGTATAAAAATGGAACACTGTAAAATGAAAATAAATTTAAACATAAAATATATTTATCAAACTGCAACACTGAGAAAGCCTAGCAGTTTGATAAAGAAAACCAAGATAACTATCTTCGAACAGACAACGCCCATCCTTTTACTCAAACAAATGAGTTGTACGGAGTGACACTGGTAGATATATGGAGCGGAATAGCAGGTGAGTTGTTTTTTATAGGCTTTGAACAGCGCTTAGTAAGTCACCCAGGACCTGGTTATGGATGATATATGGAGGACTTTGTGCTGAAATATAATTGTTGTGTTTGCCTTCATTGTTCATTTTGTCTCCCAAGTGTGGGTTTGTTTTTTGTCCACATTGTGATATTCTTTCTGATCTTCTTAGTACATCCATTTCTGTAACCAGTACTTATTTCTCTTTTTGTCTGTTTCAGTCATTCTTTTTTTCTATCATTGTCTATATGTTGGAGTTTTAAGGTTCGGAGATTATGAATATTTTGTCAAAATCTATAAATTCAAGATGGCTGGACGAGTTTTGTGATTATGGTCAGATTCTATTCAAAATTGGTGTGAGGAAGTTTTTGGGGTCGTAGATCATGATTTATTTTAGCTCAAAATGTACAGGGAAGAGATCTTGTAATTAATAACGATGCTCTATTAGAAATGAACAGATCAAGGCGAACTAACCAAAAAGCAAAAAATAAAATAACTAATAAAACACATATTTGAAGACAAGCTTTTATTTGAACCGTGTACAAAAACATAAGTTTAAGTCATCGCTGACAATGATTTAATTATTTTTTGTGGAATTATTTGGTTTCAAAAAGCTTGTCGCACGAATTATAATAAAATTCATACTTCGACAGGTTGTTACTTACCAACCAATCATTGTCCACTGAAATTAATAGGTACCTACTTTTATGAACACTTCGCGCGACAAGGTTTTTAAAACCAAATAATTCAACAAAAAATTATTAAATCATTGTCAGTGATGACTCAAAACTTATTTTATAAGTTTTAGTACACGGCTTACATAAAAGCTTGTCTTTAAAAAGGTTTGTTAGTATTATGACATCTCTTTAGATACATCAAACGGTAAAAAATAAAACAATATACAGAGGAAGTAAAATATTACAATAATAGTCGCTACAATCTCTGTAGCTAGATGGGCCTGGCTTGACGCTTTTCTATGTTTGTTCATTAAATGTCTTTTTTGTTTTTAAGACGGTTTAATTTTTACATTTTTCCAAAATTCTTCCGGTTGTGATGATTTTCCAATTGATTTTAAATAACCAGTTTCTCATCGTGGTATAGATTATCCAATGGAATGGATCTTTGGGGAACAACTTTTGGAATCTGCCTCGGCAAATACTCCATTATTGTGATTTTTTTTGCAGAGTAGCAGTTACTTGACAAAACAAGCTCCGTCCGATATCTGGAGTAGGTGGTCGCAATGGTCGCCATGTTCTCCGAACTGCAAGACGTACAGATTCAGGCGTTGTAAGAAGCCCGGAAGATGTAACAAACAGACACATAGGGAAGAAGCCTATTGCTTTCACGACAGGTCGAATTGTGAAGTGTACGTGCTTAATCTTATGGGGAGTAACAGTAGAAACACAGGTAACCGAATATAATAATTTATAAATTCATTTCGTACTTATTATACAGAAAAAATAAGAGTTCATTTTTCATTTAATATCAATAAGAGTCTTCACTATATTCGCGCAACTGATGAACTCAGTCTTCTTTTCGACACCAAAGAAATATTTCGAATATGAAACAAGAATTGACTACAGAAGCCACAATAATTAAATAAAATTAAACCAAAGAAAAACAAATTGGTATTCGACTCAACTGAGATTTTTCAGAATTTATCGAAGTGAAGCAATGAGTTTCAATAGGAGCCTGAAAAAATACGACCTTTTGAAGAAAATTTCAAAGTGTTGAGACTGCTCGTAAGTTTTGTCAAAGCTAGGCCTTAACTATACTGGGCGTTATTGGTCTATTGCCCAATAACTGAACAACCTCCCAGAGCGGCGTGGAAAGCTATCACACTCAGTATATAATGAAGCGTGGAGCCTTAATTTGACAGTGATTAACCAATCTCAGATAATTCAGAAACAATAAAACACTTAGGAATTTAATAATGTATATGTATCTAAAAAAAATAACAACTTTTTGCACAGGTATAATTAACGACAAAAATTACAGTTCGTCAGAAGGAATATAGAATACACTGGCTGTAAAAAATATAGTATGCCTAATAACTGTTACTTAGTTACCTTGGCTATTGCTAACATTATTACCTTTTGTCTAATCAAGAGTTGACTCTACTATGAAATCAAATAGATGAATGGTTACTTATTACAATCAATATCTTGCCAAATAAACAGTTCCTGCGATTGCTTACCCTTTACTTGAAAACCTCACCTCATTTTAACGTTAAATGATTTATAGTTTGGATTTCCGATTTTTACGTGTTCACGAACTCAAATGTAATTGTTTAGCTTCTTTTGAAGATAGTTTCAATTTGCGGAGTTTACTGAGACACCATTGCTTTGTAGTATGAGACCTTTTTTCCAATTTACACTTTTACTATTTTCCAATACATTTTTGATAACTGGCTACTTCATTAATAATTTTATGAATTCAATACTCGTTACTTCAATTGAAGTTGATATACTTCTGAACTAAACATTTTTACTGGAGGAGTCTAGATCACTTCCAATATTACATCTTTAACTCGTGAACGTCTGAACACTCCTGATCTTCTCTGGTTATGTGCGGCACATATTTATATAGGAACAATAGCGGCTTCAAAAAGCGCGCTTAGTAATGAAAATATAATTTATGGGTTGGTCTACCGCTTCGATGTTTCCCCTCGCATTCCAGCGTGTTACAAATATCCCGCCGTATGAGAGAATCATCATATATGAATTCATCACCCGTCGTCTTTTATGACTGTTGGTTTTAAATTTATGAAGTATTAGTTGTCAGCGTACAAGGAATGTTCATATTTATGATGCGTTTTAATGGGTGGTGCTATCATATCAAATATTTTACGAGATCCTGCTTCTTTGTCGGAAATCACCCCGCATTCCTTCCATCTAATATAATAGCGTTTGCACGGAGATATGTAGTTTGGACGAAGGGGAACAGTCGTTCACCTTTTTGTGTCGCGTTGCTTCAGTCAATGTTTACGTTAAAACGACCTGGTTGATCCAGGGCGTCACAAAAGAATAATGTGATAGCTCAATAAATATGACTATCGAAATGGATCCCCAAGTTATTTTTGTAATAACTATTTTTTTCTCTGTACATATCGCGTGGATTTTTAGAAAGTCATACTTCTTTATTTTAGGGGATAAATCGATTGAAAGTAATTTGTCGAGTAAAATAAAAATTATAAAAAAAATATTAAAGACCAGCTTTTATACAAATGCATTAAAAACGAAAAAATAATTTCTTCCATTGTCCATTGTCCATTGTCTAGGTCATTCTGTGAGTAACAGATTCAAAATCTTGCGGCCCAAGATTACCCATTTTGTATCCGCGGCAAGCTTTTGAATCTGTTACTCATAGAATAACCTAGATCAAACAATGAAATAAATTATGTTTTCCTTTTTAGTGCATTTGTATAAAAGCTTTCTCTTTAAAAATATTTTTTTTAAAACTTTTTAGTTCTGTTTTTATTAACAACTAATAAAAGCTTGTTTTTAAATAATTTTTTTTCGTTCATTTATTTTTTATATTTTGGTATTTATGATGTCAAATAACTAGTTTAGTAATTTCTATCTAATTTATTTTTGAATTTTGACAAAAAAAATCATAATATCCGACCCTTCCTAACAAAAATTTCATAATGCATCACCGAAATTATGTACACCTGCCAAATTTCAAATCAATCGGACAATTAGACAGACAGACAGACACAGGTAAAACTAAAAATAATAGCTTGTAAATGAAAAAAGCTTGTAAAAAAAATCTTCGACCCCAAAAACCACCCAAAATACGAATTTTGAATAGAATCGGACCATAATCACAAAACTCGTCCGCCATTTTGGAGCCGCCAGTTAATTTTCTGAATTTTTACAAAAAAATCATAAACCTTGAATAGAATCGGACCATAATCACAAAAATTTTGTTTTTTTTTTCAAACAAAAATTTTATAATGCATTGTCACTGGAATTATGTACACCTGCCAAATTTCAAATCAATCGGGCGATTGGAAGTGGGTAAAATTTAACTTGCAAGATTTGATTACAGACAGACAGACACACAAACAGACACCGGGACAGGTGAAACTAAATGAAAGCTTGTAACAAGTTATCGCGACTGGCGACTGTTATCGGTAGTAATATCCCTAGGACATTGATAATAGACGAGATAATTTTATGACAATCGAAAGCTCGTTCCTTGGTAACAGCCCGAAGCCGAAGGCTAAGGGCTGTTACCAAGCAACGAGCTTGAGAAATTTGTCATAAAATTATGAGGCATTTGTCAATATCCGAGGGATATTCCGCGGAATTTTTTTTGACAAAACTCAACACAATGAAACATTTATTTATTTATTGAAAGTACAGTTAGTGAAAGTACAATTATTAAAATTTAACTTAACATTAGATTCGTTGCTGTTCTCTACTATAGGAGATCTATTACCACGCATAATATTTATGATCTTGTTGTGGTGTTCTTGATCGAGATTTAAGTATGGTTTTATAGAATTTTGATTGCTATGACCAGTAATTTTCAGCAATTGTTGTTCTTCTACACCACTTTTTGCCAATTCGCTAACAGCAGTTGATCTATTCGAGTGATTTGTTATCTTTTTGTACTTTACATTCAAGCCAATTGCCTCAGCAGCAGATTTAGTCCATCCTTTTATTGTATTTCTTCCAACAGGTACATTATCGTACCATTTGTCAGTTTCATTTTTCCAGTGTCGATTTGGTTTTAAGAACAGTCGTGGTGAGGTAATATTGTCGCCTCGTTTTGATATCAGTTTATGTCTTTCACTATTGGAAATCAACCATTTACTACTTGTACAGCTTTTAGAACCACCTTGGCACGTTTTACTGAACACCGGATTGTATTCAATGCGATTTGTTGGAGAGCCATCGTTATCTTTCTCTATTTGAAAAAAATCACCCAGACAAGCAACTGCCTCTCCTCCTCGCCACGCTAATTCTACAGCAGCAATATGGTGAAATTTACGCATAAGACCTTCAGGAGTATTTTCATCCTATAGCAATATTATTTTGTTAACTTCGGGCAAATTTAACGAAACTGAACTGGACTTACGTTTACATGGATCTGCTTGTAGTTTCTTCCTGATTGCATCGAGGGCATCTCGGGCTGGTTTAAATACTAGGTATATTGTTAAACGGGTCAATCATAATATTATAGTCATTATAGTACTTTTCTTGCAAAAGTTTGCACGAAACTTCCACATTGTCTTCACCGTTGCTTCTTTAAATTCGGTCCCGTCTTTCTTTCTCATATTGACCGCCCAATCTTTCAGTATCAACGCCAATTCTTCTGAGCTTCTATGTTCATTTAATTCATATTCTCGTTCGCAGCAAAATTCCATAAATATTCCCCAAATATATTTGTGACTGTAGGTTGAATTTCTGGGAATGTTTTCTTTGATTAGCGCATTTATACTTTGAACATTCGCATTGCCAAAACGTGACATTTTGAAATTTATTTGGAATGAAGTTGTCAAACTCAATCGTGTTGTCATAGTGATTGATAATTGCACTGAATGCAATTATCAGTGTAATGTTGACATGATTGGGTGAAATTGTTTCATATGACCCAAAATGACAAAAATTTGAATGGTTGTTAGAACGGTCAAAAAATGTTCATTATTATAAAACCTATACTTAAAAGATAGAAATTTTTTTCAACTTTTTGTAGATATTTTTGTTGTAACTGCAACTGCTTGGCTACATAAAAAAAACAGAATTCACCTTTTTACATTAGTAGATATCACTATTTAAATGAATTTCCAGATGAGGGAAGATATCAATACAATAATGAAGAAGAACAACTTGGGGCTAGGCAACCTCGAAGGAGGATCGATGGCCGCAAGAAATGTGGTATGCCCAATAGAAAATCCAAGATGTTGAGGATAATAGGCGGTACAGAAGCTCAAAGGTACAAGTGGCCTTGGCATGTGGCGATACTCAACCAATACATGGTAAGATTATTTTAGTAGTTCTCACATATTCTATTGAAAAACTCTTCGGTGAATTCGGTCATTTTTCAATTTTATTAGACCAAATATGAAAACGTCCCCCGACGCTCGGTAATTTGGATTCGATGATATTTTTAATTAATCTCCTTTATGGGGTAAAACCTAAATATTTGATTTGCTGAATAATTTTAACTGTTTAGATTCAGGTGGTTTGCACTGAACCAATCATGCACACTAGACAAAGTATTATTTTACTTTTCTCATATTAACTGATATGATATATTCTTGTTATTCAACTGAAATTACGAGCGACGTAGCATCTGCATACATATTAAATATATAATGAATCATCCAAATAATTTGAATACAGTATTAACAGAACGGGCCACAAAACTGAACCTTGGGGGACTCCGTCTTTGGTCTTATAAAATCAAGAAATTAGCGAATTCACTGAAGAGTTATTTAAACAAATATGCGAGAACTAAATAAAGACTGATTTGTTTGAAAATAAGAACAGGGTGTTCATAAAATCCCTCTATTCAATAATCTATTGAAAATGTTTCCCTTTTCAATGATTAAGAACCGTTGCCAGTTGTACTGAAAACATAAGAAACCAATATTTACAAAGTGTTGTATTTATCTAATCACCAATTCCAGGAAGTCTTCTGCGGAGGCACCCTGATCTCCTCTCGCTGGGTCCTCACTGCCAACCACTGCATCCGGAAGTACCTCAGGGTTCGGCTCGGCGCCCACGACCTGCGCTCCCACGACGGCCGAGATGTCGAGTTGACAGTTAGCAAGATGTTCCCTCACCCGAAATTCAACTTCAAAACCGTCGATAACGACATCGCCCTGTTGATGCTCCCGAGAGCTGTGAAGTCTCCGGTGGCGTGTTTGCCCAATAAGAGGCCGCGGCCCAGGCAGCTATGTTCGGTGATGGGGTGGGGGAAGGTGCATGCATCGGACGTTTATGGAATTCATGTTCTTCATGAGGCGAAGGTAGGAGAGTAGCAAGTAAAAATATCCTTTGGAATTACAAAACATGGATGAAACTGCAAAGTCCTAGTAGGACTTTGCAAATGTTTGTTGCGAAATGGATAAATATTAACCACTTCACTCAGGCTGACCACCTTAAGATATATTTGTAAGACTCATTGCAGATCCCTCATATTTTTACTAACAAGAAATGGAAGACTCAAAATTATTTTCAATACAACTATAATTTTGTTCTAGATTTAAATATAGATTATATACCTATATTGAAAGACACCACTCATTGGAGTGATATTCTCAGGGAGAGAGAGAAAATTAGGGCCAGGGGGGGATCTGAAAAGCGCCCTCAATTTTATGATCTTACACACATTTTGTTCATTTATTTCCACGAAGCATTAATTATATTTTACGTTATGTTTATCTATTTTTTGTTCATATTACATGTTTTTTCAATATATTTTGCCCCCCCTCCGGGCCAAGAGGAAACATTTTCCGATCCCTCCCCATCATTGGGGGATACTCTACATGGCATTCATTCTATTGACATAACAATCGCAGATTCCAGAACTCACTAGGTGTTAATAATTGAAAAAAAACTACATGATTTTCATTTTACATAAAAACTTATTAACAAAAAATTAAACCGACGAAAGAATCAACTGAAAAGCAAAAAATAAAATAAACCTTCTTAGTCTAAATGATAATTGAGCTCCTAAACTAATGTAAGTAACTGATTTTGAGTCGGCGCCAAACAAACAATTATCGAAGATCATTATCTATGAAAGAAGTCATCAAAACGCAGCCGTGCATCTCGCTGCCATCATTTTACGCTTCACCTAATTCAATTGCTAGTTTGTTTGGCGCCGACTCAAAATCAGTTACTTATATGTTTAGGAGCTCAATTATCATTTAGACTAAGAACGTTTATTTTATTTTTTGCTTTTCAGTTGATTTTTTCGTCGGTTTAATTTTTTGTTAAAAAGTTTTTATTTTTTACTTTTCAGTTTCGTATTTTGTCGGTTTAATTTTTTGTTGAAAAATTTTTATTTTTCAATTTTTTGTGGCTAAAATCTACCAATTACTACCTACTTGTTTCTTGATTACTTCCAAAATACTTACTTACCCACCTTACTTCAACTATTACCAGTTAAATAATATGATTATCTACTTTTACTATTTGTTGTAATATAAATTATTTTCGTTGTTCTGGTTAGTTTATTTCATTACTTTGTATATCATTCCATCCTCTCATAAAATATACTGATTTTGACGGAACAAGAATAATGTCAGTAGCGATCTGTCATTGTCAACTACGTATGTGTGTGCCAATGTTCACTAGTGAAAAATCAATTATCCCCTATTTTTCTACCCGTAAGGGTGGCTAATTCCTTTCGAGAGAAGCGGTTAACGGACCAGAATTCAGAGGGTGAGTGATCAATATCCTTCATTAACCAAAAAAACCCACAAAGTTATGCCTGATAGAATCGGTTAACGGACCAGAATTCAGAGGGTGAGTGATCAATATCCTTCATTTCGCTACCCTTAGGGGTGGATTTCATCTTTTAAATTCAAATGGGACCAAATTTAAAGTACACCCTATCCACTGAAAAAAGAATTATCGGAATTGGACGCCTCAGTAAAAAGTTATGCGTGATCATACATAAAAAAATATGATGGAAAAAAAAATATATGGGTCGAATAGAGAACCTCCTCCTTTTTGGTTTCGTCGGTTAAAAACCATGACACGTTTTTCCTATATACAATTAGCTTCTTCAGGAAGAGATAATACGAGTATTCAACGAAAATCATGTAGTTAATTGTCTTTTGTTTACTTTAATTTGGATTTGTATCAAGTATCGGCAGAGTCCATTCAAAAAATAATCTAGAGAAAAATAACTTTGAGCAAGAAACAATTACTTATTTCAACACCGAGAAAAAACTTCAATAACCACTATTAAAATTTTAGTATTGGCAATCAAAAAAACCACCTGTATTGGGGACTAGGTCTCACTTTTAATTGTCATTATTACAATAAAAAAATCAACTTATAGTTAATAACTTTATCACTTAAAGCAACGAAATTGATTACTTACCTCAATTGATTATTTTGCTTGGAAAATTACAAGAGTATGGTTGTCAAATTAAAACTGGAGATTCCCTTTGAAAAAATGAGTAGGACTCATTATTTTTTCCCAGAAGTGCTGAGATGCATGCAGGGCAAGAGTATTGAATTAAGTGAAGTGTTTAAAAAACCTTGTATCAAACACTTCAAAATTCAATATTCCTAATGGAGTTTTTCTTTCAACTCCAACATTCTGCAAAACCATTGAGTAAAGTAGGTGCGTTCCATTGCCATATTTCAATCTGTTAGTCAAACTAATTTTTCGACTTATTAATTTAATGCCAATTCTTTTTTATTCCAGCTCCCAATAGTCCATTCAAAAGTCTGCCGAAAATCCTACAGACAGTTCCTCATCAGCGACAACATGCTGTGCGCAGGGTGGGCATCGGGAAGGTCCGACACCTGCGCCGGAGACAGCGGCGGCGGACTCATGTGCCCATCCAAATTGCACAAAAAGACAACCTACAGCGTGCAGGGCATCACCAGCTTCGGGGACGGGTGCGGCAGAAGGAACAAATACGGGATCTACACTACAGTGTACAACTACGTTGGCTGGATCAATTATATTATCGATCACTACTCGTAGGTTTTCCTATATTCGCGTATTTGTGAATGAACTTTTTGACATACCCTCGTATTCGAATTGACTTGATGAATGAGCTTTTTGGAACACTTCAGTATCTGAGGGTACACTTTTTGTAACACCTTGGCAACCGAATAGGAGAGGAATGAACTTTTGAAAAACTGTCTGGGCATTTTGAAGTACTTCTATATAAGTTGAGCAGCGAAAAAAAAAAAACTCTTTGAGAAGTTTCCCGTTTCCGAATGATTTTTTGACACTTTCGTATCTGTTTCGCGCTTTAAACGTCCCAGACGCTCTCCGGAGTGATGGGCTACTTACCAATCCATACTGGGTAGTGAAAGCTGCAACCTCTATGAAAAATGGTATTTTTCAAAATTTAGATATCAAAATTCCTTTCTTGGCCATTTTCTTGAGAAACACCATGATGGCAAGGGCTATATAGAGACTGGTTTCTAGTCCTTGTTCAGTCAAAATTCCAAATTCGTGAATGGCTTTTGCCCACTTATTTGTAATAGTGATAGAAGACCCCGATTCGTATCTGTACTGAAGAAATTTTTGATACAGATACTAGACCAATAAAACTATCTAGAATTATTTAACCTGATGCTTGAGTACAGACGATATGAAACTGATGATTAAATGTGTTGGGTGTACAGAAATATGAGGAAAAACGCCTAACCAAATAATTTTGACCATAATTTTTTTTATTTATTACCGAAGAAGCATTTTTGTCACAAATTTTATCTGAAGGGGACATAGGTTGGTGAAAATACCTTATAGGAACTTTTTTATAAAACATACAATTTCTGAAAATATCATGGAACATTTTTTATAGGGTATAAAAAATGGCTCAATTAACTATTTCCATCCATCTTGATGGATATAATTGACGTCCATTAAATATCTGATTTGTGATCTATGATATCCAGTGGACGTCTATAGGATGTGATAGTATAACCTTTTTGGATCTCTTATGGATATCCATAAAATAGTTATATATCATAACAAATTTGCCGGGTATATAGTATGGGTAACTTATAATATGTGAGCAGATATACTTCAAAGTATGATGGATATCTTCGTAACATCCATCGCATATTTTCCAATGGATGTAGGATATAGGATTAATATCCATAGGATGTGACACTGTACCTAAGGGTGTTCTGTGCCTGGGTACACATGATAGCTTAAGCTTATGACGTTTTGTTTTCTAATTGGCTGCTGATTGAGAACTTCTCATTCTGTGTCATTCGGAGGCCAATCAGAAATCAGTACGATGTAAGCTCAAGTCACATAAATGTTGATTCGAACTGACAACTATATTTTCATCTGTCTTTGTTTATATGTTGTACTAATATTTTTTTTATCACAGCATTTTCAATTGTTTCTGGAACATTACTTTGAAAGTGAGGTTACATTTATGTTCGGCTTGTAAGAAATATTGTTCATCCAAATTCCTGAAAAACCACGATTGGCGCTAGTGTTTGGAGGAAGTTGTTCGAGTGAAGGTCAAATCGATTTTCAATTGAACCTTTAAATTTGAAAATTTCGACAGAATTTTGAGATTTGAGAAATTATCACAAAATGTAATTTTTGGGGACCAAACTGATGAAAAAAAAAATCATGAGTGTTCCCTATTCTAAAATACGCACTTTTTGATATTATGGCCATTCTGGTTCCTGTGGTTTATAAAAAAGGTTCCATAGTATTTTCAGCTACTTTGCTCCCTTTCAGATAAAATGCGAAAAAAAACAGGAAAACTCTTCTTCAGCGATTAAAGTGTCAAAATCATATTTGAGACTTTTTTATTCTTCTAACATATTTCAGCATTGCTTTCATCCTGCTTGGACTCAATCCTGCCTGAATTTCAGTCACACTCATTATCTTATATTTTTGTTATATACTACCATTGGATTCTGTTGATTTTTTTGAAAATATGTCATCACCAAAATAACTGAAAACTGTTTTATTTCTTTACTTGACGTATTCAACATTGCCTTATATGTAATTGAAAAATAAATTTCTGAGAAATGTGAATTTAGAATTGACTATGTAATCTAGTCATCTTGACATTGCCTTGTCACTAGTTCTTAAGGATTTTAAATGAAATGTAGTTGTAGCATTATTTATAACTTGATAGTCAATAATTGAGCTTTCAATAATTCCTCACGGCATTCTCCAGTAACTCAATGTTAAAAGTAACGCATGTCTTATGTTCAATAAAAAGACACACTTACAGTTTCTAGACAACTGACTGCTATTGTAATTACTTTAAGAATAGATAGATATATATTTTACTTTAGCATTAGAAATAATTTTGTATATATTTTTTGTATTATTTGAACTCCAACCATATTCATTGGAATTGATAAATTATTAACAAAATTTCGTTTTTGTTTCTGTAAACCTAACACACACAAATATTATGTTTGCTATTTCCTGGTTTTCACAGGATCCTATCACTAACTGTATAATATATTTAAAAAAATTAAACTGACGAAAAAACCCACATTTGGAATGGAGGATCCAGAAACTACCTAAATCTGAAATGAAGGATCTAGAAACTATCTACATTCAAGTAAAGGAACCATGCACTACCTAAATTTGAAATACATATACCACTTGAATTCGAAATGAAGAATCCATAACCTACCTAAACTTGAAATAAAATATCCATGCACTAGCTAAATTTGAAATAGAGGATCCATACACTACCTACATTTAAAATAAAGAACCCATACACTACCTATATTAGAAATAAAGGATCCATACACTATCTACTTTTGAAATAAAAGGACTTACACACTACATTCTGTTGTGGTGAGGTGTCTCTCTACTCAATCTAGACTCAATTCAAAATACTGAACAAAACATGGAAATTTTATCAAGAAATTCTAGATGAATAAACTAACTTTTCATTTCCAAAAAGATCCTGAAAAGTGCCGCCTCAAATCAATATAGTATTATCAGACACCTCAAGGGGAGCCATGGCCCCCACCTATGACTACGTCTGGACACTGTCCCGTTCCTTTCATGCAGTTATGGTTACTACTTAACACGTTGACTGCCAACTACGAGATAACTCGTATTTGGCGTTCTTGCCTAGGACGCCAACTACGAGTTATTCCGTAGTTTCCTTGCTTGCCATATTTGTGCAGCTACTATTAAATTCGTAGTATATCAGTGTGAAAAGGGAAACATCCTCAATTGAATATTGATGGAAAGATTTTTCTGTGAATTGAAAAATCCACGATTAAAATGAAGTTATTTTTTGTGAATGTCTAAAAGAAAACAACTACTTCCCCGGCCCTTTTCAGAATATCTATCAAATGTAGTTTAATGTCCAGCATGGCTTTAGCTGGAGAGGTAGTTGTTTTCTGTTAGACATTCACAAAAAATAACTTCATTTTAATAGTGGATTTTTCAATTAACAGAAAAATCTTTCTATCAATATTCAATTGAGAATGTTTCCCTTTTCAACATGAATACCTCACAAGAGGTTATCTTGACGATGGAAGATAGTGACTAAAGTTTATCTTTCAGTCGCAGATGATTCCACATCTGATTTTATGAACATCCTGTTTATATTTTCAACAAATCAACATATCAGTGTGAATATGAATAGATGGCCTAGGATGGAGAACAAAAAATCATGGTTGTCTTACACGAACAGAAAATTTATTAATAAATGAACATAAATTTATTTTATTTTAAGTGAGCCAACTACGAGATAATTCATAGGATTATTTTTTTCTATAATAATTACAAAAACGAAGTAATGTTTTGTGAATGTCCAACAGAAAACAACTACTTTCCCGGCTAAAGCCACGCTGGACATTGAACTACATCTGATAGATATTCTGAAAGGGCCCTAACTCAAAAGAAAAAATCTTAAATTGAAAATTTGCATTTTTATTCAGATAGTTATTTGATTCTCTATTCCAGTATTAATTAAGAACTCATATGGATGAATGAGACAAAGAAGAATGTTTTCCAAGAATTAGTTTCAACATTTTCCAATGTTCAAAAAAACAATTTTCTGATAAGTACTGGGGAAAATCCTAGCTATGTCTTGCATGGAACCAGAGCCGGAGAGAACCAGCATTGGGCCTGGGGCAGAGTATGCAGCCGGGCCCCGACCTAATTTTCTTTTCTATTTATACCATCAGTTTCTTTGAATATACTCCAACTGAAGCCATTGGCTTGGTACTGGAATGAAAATTCATTGAGATTATGAACGGTTCTTTTTTTCTGAATACCATAAACCATAATATATGAATCAACCACTATGTGTGCAAACTGAAATAATGCATTTTTTTGCAGAAAACATTTGTTTTCTGATACTTATAACACATTCGAAATGGAAAGGAAATATTTTCAAATTAAAATGATTTTTTTAATATTTTATAACATAATACTAGTACATTTCCATTCCCTGGCACTATTCAAACCTTGGAAATCCTAAAAATATTTTTTCTGTCATTGATTCTACTAATTCCAGAATGGACATCCTTCTTCTTTTTCAGTTTTCAACAAAAAACGCTTACAAGAACTTATAATACAGTGTGACCCATTTAAAATGGAACCACCCCTGCAGAATACACATTTTTCAAACAATCTCAAAATTATTTTTTTTTTATATTAGGCATCGCAAACTGTATCTTGACACAAATTTTCATAACTTCATTTTTATTTCCAAGGCACATTATGGTTTTTTTTCTTTGTCAAAAACGGCAAAAGTTTATTAGGCAATTTTTGTTTTCAAGTTTGACAGCACCACTGGATTCTTAGTCGTTATAAATAAAAACCATCAAAATTTCATTTAAAAAATATTAGTTAACAACGAAGTTACAACAACTTCAATTTTGGAAACAAAGTATTTGATTACAATTTTTATTTAGATTATAGACATATTTAAAATCTGGCAACACCGTCGATACAAAGTAGGACACCAGTGAACTTGTACAGTGAAAATCCGAAGTCAACAGCTCATTCCGTTCTAGTTATAAGAATGGTAATGTGAGCAATTTGTGGTGGAAGCGATTTTGTAATAAAAATCTGACTAGGCCACTGGATTTGTAAATTATATTCCCTTAAAATCATATATTTAAGTGTAGGTTATAAGTGTATTCGAAACGAGCAGAAAATTTGAAATTCATTTTCAAGTTATACAGTACATTCTTCCATAGCCGATGAAAACGAAATGAACAGAAACATGTTCTAAAGTATTTATTCAACAATAAAACGTCATTAAGCAAAAACTAAAACTAAAATAAATAATAGTTTAAAAAAACTAAAAAACACGCTTTTATAGAAAACCAGACTAAAAAAATAGAAAATAAGAAATGTATTTTATTTAAAGAAAAGCGTGGGGTGCATGGTATCGCCTTGGCCAACAATTACCTGTGATCTGAGACATTTCTTACTTTACTGCCCTAGGTGTGTAATGTACTATATAATTATTGATACCATGCACCCCACGCTTTTTTTTTAATAAAATAAATTTTTTTCTTATTTCCAATTCTTTTAGTCTGGTTTTCTATAAAAATGTGTTTTTTAGTTTTTTTAAACTATTATTTGTTTCCTACTTTTTAGTGTGGTTTATTTATAAAAACCCCCACATACCAATTTTGAATAGAATCAGACCATAATC
Organism: Gonioctena quinquepunctata; assembly: GCA_018342105.1. Classification (NCBI taxonomy): domain Eukaryota; kingdom Metazoa; phylum Arthropoda; class Insecta; order Coleoptera; family Chrysomelidae; genus Gonioctena; species Gonioctena quinquepunctata. Next base: position 470,982 of record JAFIRS010000255.1, read on the forward strand.
ACAAAACTCGGCCGCCATCTTGAATTTTTCAATTTTTACAAAATAATCATAATAAACGCCAACATACCAATTTTGAATAGAATCAGACCATAATCACAAAACTCGTCCACCATTTTGGAGCCACCATCTTGAATTTTTCAATTATGACAAAAGAATCATAATCTCCGACCACGAAAACTCTCAGATACCAATTTTGAAGCGAATCTGACCATAATCGCAAAACTCGTACGCCATATTGGAGCCGCCATTTTGTTTTTTTCGCACAAAAATTTCTTAATGCATTGTCAGCGGAATTATGTACACCTGCCAAATTTCAAATCATTCGGACGTCTGGAAGTGGGTCAAAATCGCGCCCAAAGGAGTCGGTTACAAACATACAAGTGAAGCTAATATAAAGCGTGTAAAAATCAGTATCCAGATGTCTTCCAGTCACGAGATGGTTCAAAGACAGAATCTTTGGTGAGGAAATTATTTTGGCGATTCTTTGACAAATCTTATATCGCATTTTTCGAATCCACGCCAGCACAAGTCTTTCGGAGGGAATTTCGTTTCGCAACCGCTCGGCGATAAGAAATACAGTAAAAGTTCAAGAACTTTGTTTTTTCAAGGATATTATCTTAATTAAAGCTTGTCTTGATTTTTTTTAATAATTTCTATTTCTTGTGATTTTATAATTACTTCATGGACATAACTTCTTGAAATATACCAAATCAGAATTTTTTCGGTAAGCACAACCCTTCATTTTATTTCCTGATTGAATGAAAGACATTAGGAAAACCGAAGATATCTTGTGGAAAGTTACTTTCGAAATAGATTCCCAAAAAATTATGCTGATTCAGGTTTCGGCTTCCTAAAGTCGTCGGGCATCACTTTCAAAGTCACCTTTTGTAAGATTTACAGAGACAGCTAAATTAGGGATAAGTGGAAGTGGTTTCGAAAACTCAGGTGAATCCCGTCTGCATTCAGAGCCAATATGAATTATAAATTCAAACAGGCAGAAAATAAATTAGTTTTTCATTCAAATTTAAATAGTTATTTTTTCTGGAAATAAATAAATAAATCTGTTTGGCTATTTCGATGTAGGAAAAAATAAAACAAAAACTTATATAAATCATTTATTCACTGACAAAACTAAAGTACATGACTTGTTCTTGACAATTTAAACCTATATATAAGCACTATTTACAGATGAAAAATTAAATATGACTAAAATAGTCCTCCAATCACTCAAGTAAAAATTTCTCGAATCCAACAAAATTACCTTATATCATTAAAACCTCCCAAGTTTTCACTCTAATCAGTTCAAAAAAAATAAGGAACATATATAAGAAAACTAATCAAAAGATGCTTGCAGAAAAGCCGCACTCAATTTCAATTGGTGTGTTTAACACTGGCGTTTATAAGGATGTCACCTATTTACAAAGGTCCCTTTGGGATTCAGAATGAAAACAAACTCTGACTTCTCAGTATTCGAATAGAAGGTCCCCCAGTAAAGATTCCGTGCCGATAGAGCTATCGTTTCCGCTAGAAAGACTAGTCCAGCTCTCCGAATCACTACTGTTATCATTATCATCCCCGTCCTCATCGTTATCATCATCATTGTTATCGTTGTTATCATTGTTGTCTCCATCTGAGAAGAAGAAATGGATATTTTACAGAAAAACGTGAGACTCATACTCCATGAGGTGTTTGGACAAACCTCCGCTGGCAAAAAGATTAAGTCAGTCTTGGATATAATTTACATCATTCAAGTATAAAATCAATACAAAAGATTCCAGAACACTTCCCTCAGGTACTTCGTTACAACCTCAAGATCGTCTGCAAGAATTGGATATTTCCAGTGGTTTCTAACAATAATAATGACAAAATGAACTTAATAATTTTCATAATACACTTGTTTGGGCAGTAGAAAATCCTCAATGACTAAATAGAACGTGTGTGGAATGTTAGTTTGTTTTTATAGCAAAGTATTTTTCAACTTTTATAAATGTGATTTTTGTTAAAATGATCCCAGTTCCCATATCAGTTATCACTTGTAAACAATATGTGTGTGATTTTGTAGAAAAATTGGAAACACTGTTAATAGAATGAAGAAACTTACCATCATTATCCGAATTATCATCATCACTACCATCCATGTCATCATCTTCTTCCTCTTCTTCTTCCTATTGGAAAGATAATTCAATGTATAAATGGATCTCCTTAGGAACAAAATGGCCAAATGACCAAAATGGCCAAAATGACCATAATGACCAAAATGGTCAATTTGACCAAAATGATTAAATGGTCAAAATGACCAAAATGGTCAATATGAGCAAAATGGGCAAAATGAGCAAATGACCAAAATGGTCATAATGACCAAAATGGACAAAATAATTGATATGGTCAAAATGGCCAAAATGAGCAAAATGACCAAAAAGTTAATTAAAGAAGGGGCATGGTATCAATAAAATGTTACATTTTTATTTTTGTTTATTTTAGCACTAAAGCTTAAGTTAATTCTATGTTATATTAGAACACTGTCATTTATTATAGGAGTGCAAATATGTTACTACCACATTTTAGGATTTTTTTTAAATATATCAGTTTCAAGGAAAAAACACTTTCTACTACTGTGTGCAACCATGAACGAAAATTATATATATATATATATATATGTATATTTGTTTGTTATATATATATATATATACTTTGCCTCAATGTTATGTTAAACAAAGTGGTTAAAAATCAAATAAACATTATCTATAGTGCTATTTGAATCAAATTTTATAATTCATTGTTTCCAATTTTCTTGTTCTCTTCATGACCACTTTTTCTGAACTCAATAATTGTTGCTTCACTTTTGTAATGAATTAATTTAGACTACAAGATTCTTAGTTTTTTGTTTTAAAAGTTGGCATGAGAACGAAAATTAACTGCAAATTGATTTTTTTGCCGATTTTTTCATTAGTTCAAGTTGTTGAAAGCTTTTTGTGATATATTAGAATAAGATTGAGAATTTGTACAACAAACATTTTGATTTCGGGGGCATATGTAGGACATCCTTCATCATCAGTTATATCAAAAGTTTATGTCTAGAAAAATTAACATTCTCTGCGAAAAATATTTTTCTCAATTTTATATAAAAAAAAAAATCTGATTTAAAAAATAAAAGAGTTTTGGAATTGAGTTTTATTGCATTTATGATAAAAACTGTTTTCTTTTTGGAAACACAAACTATAATCTACTACTTTTAACACTTTAACTTTTCTCCAAGCGAACGTCAAAATGTTTTAAATATTTCTACTGAAAATATTTGCTGTTTTATCGTGATTTGATGGAAAATGGCTAGGTTATTAATAATAATAAATATATTTAATTGAATCAATTTGATCCAAAGGGCTATCGACCGAGGTCCTTCTGCCATGTTATTAATATCTCTAAAAAAGTATATATTACAAACGCAATTTTATCGATTCTCTTGGCCATATTATGAAACCGAAAATGATAAATTATAGGTTAAAGCCTATTCCATTATAAAACAACAACCTTCTGGCTCCGTCAAGGTGTGTTCGGTTCTGTAAAATCAGGGCAGATGTTTCTTGACCTAGCTAAGTTCTAAAATTAACACTCATTTGTTTCTATTAAATTACAAAATGATAGAAATTAACTGAAATTTACAATTTTCTTTTTCTAATGGCTTTACTTTTTATAATTCATAAAATACAAGTGATAACTCCTAACTCCCTGAGACTGAGTAATTTTCATTAGAAAAACAGTATTGAAATGAATTTACTGAGAGGTTCAAAAATATATTCCACAAGTTCCTGCACATTTGTCAAAATTCATAAAATCAAAATTGATATGTGGGGGTTTTCGGGGTCAGAGATTATGAATTTTTAATAAAAGTTCACAAATTTGAGATGGCGGACGAGTTTCGTAATTAGGATCCGATTTGATTAAAAATTGGTATGTGGAGGTTTTCGGGGCCGAATATTATGAATTTTTTGTCAAAATTCATAAAATCAAAATGGCGGGACCAAGATGGCGGACAATCTCTGGGATTATGGACCGATTCTATTAAAATTGGTATGTGGAGGTTTTAGGCGTCGGATATAATGAATTTTTTGTTAAAATTCATAAATTCAAGATGGTGGACGAGTTTTGTAATTATGGTCCGATTCTATTCAAAATTGGTATGTGGGGGTTTCCGGGGTCGAAGATTATGAATTTTTTGTCAAAATTCATAAAATCAAAATGGCGGCTCCAAGATGGTGGGCGATCTCTGTAATTATGGCTGATTCTATTCAAAATTGGTATTCGGGGTCTTTAAAAAGGCTTTTTATTAATTATTTTATTTCAAAGTGAAATAAACAGATATTGAATTTGATCGAGTATTAGTTATAATCACAGAACCAGTTTCGTAACATTATTGATTTTCATTGTTACTAGATTATCCGAATATTTCATCTTATTTCTGACAGGTAAATAAAACGGAGATTGAGTATATATAGTGAAGGAATTTTGGGATCTAATTTCTTAAATTAATTTTGAAGCCATTTTAGAGGTTTCCATATGGAATTTCCTACCTTGATTGATTATTGTTTTAACATTACTTATCAGAACTTTCGATGAACATTTACCAATACCTCCTAGCTAGTTGAAATACTCCACGAATTGACACAACATTCATGGTTAGAGTTATGTTAGTATTTCCTCTTTGGGTATTTTGTTTTCCATTTTTGTTTGTTTTTGGTATTCCCAAACAAACGATTCTTTACCTATCAAATTCATTAGTCACATATTTTGCACATAAATATTTATCCAAGCAAGTTAAGCCAATCACGTTTCGTAAGACAATGTTTATCATTCAGTCGCAGATGATTCCACATCTGATCTTATGAACATCCTGTTCATATTTTCAAACAAAACAATGGTTATATTGCAAACATACAGGGTGAAAAGTAACTTGTTGCACTTCAGTAAATGACAGGAGTATAATGCCATTTTATAAAGAAGTACGGTGGTTAAAAATAAGAACTTTTAGGAACCACTGTCCGCCTGGCTAATAAACCCACTAGTTGGAGCCGTAAGAAAATACCACCAATTGCTGAATGCAAGATGTACATTTAAATAATGTGGAATTTACACCGGATTGTTTGAAAAATGTAAAAAGGAAGTCTGAGAATCCTTAGTAACGTTCGTTGCAGGCTACCAGCGATACGTACCCAAACTGTGCCTCTGCAATCATTTTTCACTAATAAAAACAAATGAACGTCGAAGATATGACTATCTCACGGTTTTTTTAATGAACGAAATAGAGTAACGAAATAGAACAAACTCTTTACATCACCCACTTTATAGCAAAACTAGTAAATTAACCGAGCATACTTTAAAGCACTTAACAAACCACAATCAGGCAAATATAATTTTTAAGGCATTGTAACACACAGTATATTGTTAAGAAGGAAGAATCGTTTTGGACATCAGCAGTTTTAAGTGCTATAAACACGTGATTGGGTGTGTGTGTGTGTAGTGTTTTGTTAAAGAAATACGAGTTTTAGGTGTTTTCAGTAGATATGACTATCTCACGGTTTTTTTTATGATCAGAATTGAGTAACGAAATAGAACAAACACTTTACATCACCCACTTTATAACAAAACTAGTAAATTAAGCAAGCATACTTTAAAGCACTTAACAAACCACAATTAATAAAATATCATTTGTAAGGCATTGTAACACACAGTTTTTTAGTTCGCACTTAAAATAATCCTGATATTATTTACGGACCAATCGATGCATGTTTACCGTTGACGGCTAGGTAGAGAAAGGTTTAAAAGAACTGACCCAGTTTATCAGACGGTGAGCGGCTATTCGAACAATGCTTGCGCAGTCTGGAGCTAGAGCGATTGCTCAGTGTTCTCAGCTGCTTTGTCCCAGACGTTTGGGTCTCTCAATGTCACAATATTGGTCAAGAAAATACAGCTGAGTCCGAGGTAAAGCTGGCAACATCGTAAAAATAAAAATCACCCCACACGAGTCGACATTATGTACGTTGTTTATATTGTTAAGAAGGAATAATGTTTTGGACATCAGCAGTTTTAAATGCTATAAACACGTGATTAAGGGTGTGTGTGTGTGTGTGGGGGGTTTTGTTAAAGAAATACGAACTTTAAGTGTTTTCAGTAGCCGAAATTAGCGCTGAAAAATAATATTCTTTTGTCCTGTGAAAGTACTAGAGAGTGCCGCATTTTGACTTAAGATTTGTGTTCAGGAGACAGTACATAAGTACTATAAAACAGCATATTCTCTGTTTACCCAAAATAGTGTTTTTTGTTAATAGAGAAATAAACAAACACGAGCAGTCCGGAGATTAGCATTACAAGGGTCAAGGTTAACTAAAACATGTTCGTCGAGTAATCCAGCGGTAGGTTAGGTTCTTTTCAGAAAGATGTAATATCTTTGAACAATAAAGTATATTCTCTCTCTTTTCAAGTGGAGCGATACCCCCCTTCTACTGCGGCCTTATCAGATCTATTGTGACTCGATCCTAATCAGATTTCGCCATCAAGTCCCGCACTTCTGGTGAAGTTGATGATGACGTTCGATGAACCATACGGTAGAATCTTGTTCATGCCAGACCGTTGCATCTGCACAAGATGTGCTCATCTGTTTCTTCTTCGTGTTGGTGAAATGGGCACTCTACGCTCTCTGCAAGTCCAATTTTTTTAAGATCCTTTCGCATTCTACAGTGACCTGTTAGTAGTCTTGTTCTTTTTTTCGAAGGGTTTGGTATAAATGTCTTCGAGTGGACTTGTCCCACTCGTTTTTCTGCCAAGTCCAGTCTAAAAACACTGCTTTGCCTATTCCGAAGAAGGACTCTGGTCTTATGAACTTTTTCCTAGTGCCTTCTTTTGCCAGAGTTATTCTGTTGTCCCTGCCTACGCTTTGGAGGACCTTGGAGTAGAAGAATCGATATTTCTTGCAGGCAGAGTTCGATTGCATGGACTTCTGCCAGGGGTACTGTCCCAGGTTAACCCTAAGGTTGAATTCTGGTTGTACTCCATGTTCTCCGGCCCCAACTACGGCTTCCTTTTTGGGGCCGTCTGTGTACCATTGTAGATTGGCCCTTGTGAGTTCTCGTTCTTTCGTCTCCCATTCTTCTCTTCCCGGGAGGAGAATCTCATAAGGTTCATCAAAGTTGTACAGGGGGCTTACTGTATCTGATGGCCTTTCTAGAATCGGATGGGATTTTATCTCGTAATCCAGTGGTAACCAAACAACGAAAATTTAGACTTTCGGTAATTACTTCAAAGGTAATTTTTTAATAGACTATAAACTGTAAACACTAAAGTAACAAGTTAGTTTACACCCTGTATATTCATAAACTATAAGAACGGATTCTTATTGTAGACGTTGAATTTCGCAGCGAAGAAATACCAATCAAGTGCTGACAAAGCAAAAAGTTTGAAATAAAAAAGTAATTCTCGTATAAACAAATTATATTGTAGATTTGTTTCAGCTTCATTATTAAAAAATAGTTTATCTATTAATATTCCTAGATGAATATCTGATTGCAACAACCCAAGCAAGCCTCCTCGCAATTTTTCAACACAAAAATTTGGAATCTAGACGAAACAAGGAATAAAAATGCTCGGGCCAAATAAATAATAATATATTAAGTATTAAATATCTCAAACAAAACTGGAAGTGATGCAACAAAAACAAACAAAACAACAATTAACGTAAGCTCGAATACAATAACTCTGTATACTCCAAATACTCTCTAACCATCAACTCCATGAAGCTTTCACAACTAGCTCTAAATTTATCGGCGCTATGGTGGCGGTCAAATTTAAATGTTTGTACCTGTTCATCCTCGTCGTCCCTTCTTCTGCCCACGTCGTAGACTCGAACGACAGATTCTTGCACCGAGCTGTACATGCCTTGGTTTTCCACTATGGCTATCTGGGTGTTGAAGCGGTCTATGGCGAGATCATATATGCTCTTCTTCACATCAATGGTTGCTGAAAAGGAACAAATTCTGAGCTAACGAATCATAATACATATTATTTTCACATAAAGAAAAGTGTCTTGATTCTTAATACTGCTCACTACTACTAACATATGAAACACTTATAAAAAAAATAAGACAAGCTTTTATACTAATGTACTAAAAAGAGAAAAATAATTTCTTTAATTGTTTGAATTTGGTTATTATGTGAGTAGCAGATTCAAAATCCTGCCACGCAAGAATACCTATTTAATATTCGCGGCAAGCTTTTGAATCTGCTACTCACAGAATAACCAAAGTCAAACAATTAAAGAAATTATTTTTCTCTTTTTAGTACATTAGTATAAAAGCTTGTCTTTTTTATAATTTTTATTCAATTATTCCAAGTCATTCATGAAATCCGTCATCTTATTGAATTCTGGCAGAAATTGATAATCTCCGACCCCAAAAAAACCCCACAAACCAATTTTAAATGGAATCAGGCCATGATAACAAAACACGTCGCCATCTTGGAGCCGCCATCTTAAATTTATGAATTTTGACAAAAAATTCGTGATCTCTGCCCCCGAAAAACACCCCATACCAATTTTGAATAGAATCCAACCATAATCACAAAATTCGTCCGCCATATTGGAGCTGCCATTTTATTTTTCCTCTAGCAAAAATTCCATAATGCATTGTCACCGGAATTATGAACACCTGCCAAATTTCAAGGTAATCGGACGACGGAAAATGGTCAAATTCTCTTGTAAGATTTGATTACAAACCCACAGACAGGTGAAACTAAATAAAAATAGGTATATAGTGGACGAATATCTATATATGGCAAATATATCGCTGACTATCGCGAATATTCATGGTCACTTAGACTTCTTTAATTCGTCCTTAAACGACTTTAAATCCCAGCTTAGGACAATGAATAAATAAGACCCGCAACCATCCACAGTCTTTCTCCTCGAGTCCACAATAACAACTGTTACATTTAATCAATTAATCATTAATATCCTTTTGTACATTCCACTCAATCTTAATTTACTTTCATTCATCTTAGATTGTCTTAATATGTAAAACTTGATTCTACCTTCAACTGTATATTAGATGTATTGGGCTAGTTCCCGTTGAATAAATAAATAAAAAAAAAACATCTAATAGATAATTGTGCAAAGTACTACAAGGTTCCTTTACAGATGCTTGCAGATATTCTCACTTTATACAGTAATTCTCATGAGTGAAAAAAGTTTCAATAAAGGTGAATAAGTCGTTGCAGTGTTCTTGTATTTGAAACTATTTTTGTTGTAAAACGAGAGGCTGTTGGTATCCAAAACACAATTCTCAAATAGTTGAAGGACTACCTTAGCATTAGAAAAAAAAATCACAAAACACAATGAAAATGTTTCTGCACCAATTAAAAATTCTTTTGGGGTTCTACAAGGGAGTGTCCTTGGACCACTACACTTTTTTATTTATATAATGAAATGGTTAGAAAGCTCTCAAGAAGAGAAGAACTTTATTTAGGTATCCTAATGTATAATAAGGTCTGAATGTTTCTTGGGGAGACAACTATTTTTTTTACTTCCAGGGGGAGGGAAAACCCAAAATATGGAAAGAAATATCCTAATGTATACATAATTGCCATTTGCAATACGACCAATGAATGGTGGCCCCTCAGCTGCCTAAAACCCTAACTTGAAGCAATCAAAACAGCACCAAGATCAGGGGCCACCACTCGTTTGTTGTACTAGACAACAATGCAATATTAAAGACCTAAAATAATGTAGTAATGTAAAGTGAGATTAACAATAATAGTATATCGCTGACACTGCATAAAATTTCCCCAATATTAACAAGTAAACCTATCGCATATTCAATAGAAAACTCACTTTAAAAACATTCTTCGAATCTACTTCCTTTACAAATTTTAGTAGCTGATTGAAAAACAACGAATTTACGGTACTATGAGAAGGAGTTCTTGAAATATTAATATTATTTGCATAATAATAATCATAATTTATTGTACTCATGACATGAAAAAAAATTTTACAAGCTAGTCAAAGAAAATAATATAGAGTGTATGTGTGTTAGCTAGGATGATGATTCATGAGTGGTTTCTTTACTTTTAGAGATGGGGGAGAATGGTTGAATAATTTTATGCATGAGTGCATAAAATTAGTGCACCTCTTTTGATGCAGTACAGTCTATGAGCTGCAACACTGTAGTTTGTGTACTGTCTCATAATATGGAAATACTCTGGACAAGACCAAGAAAATTCCACAGGCCATATGTCCAATAAACCCCTGTTGGCTATTGCTGAAGAGATTCAGATTTTTTAACAATTTCACAACCTGCCTGGAAACAGCCATCTCAAAAAGTTTTGAGAAAGAGCTCAGTAGACTAATGGGCCTGTAGTTGTCTAGAGATTCTGGATCACCTTTCCTCAAACAAGGCTTGATTGAAGCAAACTTTATATAAAAAAAAAACATTTATTGTCTAAACAGGAAGAATCCAATTACATGACAGTTGAGATGAAGCAAGTTTCATTTAGAATTAACTAAGCTAAATATATAAACTAAAACTAAAAGGTACAAATTACATGTGTGGGAACGCTGAATAAGCTCAAAATTGTTTATTGGGGATATGGAAGTGATTGTTGCTATACAATATTTTCAGGAAAAACTCCAGATTAAAGAGAGGCATTTATTATGTGACATAAGGGCTCAGCAATACAGACGAATAAATAATAGTTTAAAAAAACTAAAAAACACGCTTTTATAGAAAACCAAACTAAAAAAATAAAAAATAAATTTTAATAAATTTGAATTAAGAATAGTGTAAAAAAATTTAATAAATATAAATTAATAATAATATAAATAAGAAAAAAACTTATTTAATTAAAAAAAAAGGGTGGGGTGCTTAATCTGAATCTTAAAAAGCACCCCACGTTTTTTTTAAATTGAATTTTTTTTTCTTATTTACATTATTATTAATTTATATTTATTAAAAAAAATTACACTATTCCTAATTCAAATTTATTAATTTATTTTTAGTTTTTTAGTTTGGTTTTCTATAAAAGCGTGTTTTTTAGTTTTTTTAAACTATTATTTATTTATTTTTTAGTTCGTTTTTTTATAAAAAGCGTGTTTTTTAGTTTTTTTAAACTATTATTTATTTTATACTTTTTAGTTTGGTTTATTTATAAAATGGTGTTTTTTTAATTTTTTAAACTATTATTTGTTCTAATCTACTATTAATTCCGTGATTACTATTAGTAACTGTAATTATTTTCCAAATCATTAATGTGTACAGCTGTATCAATAGTCAAATCTCGATTTTAGAAGTCATTCAAAGATTTTAACGTTGTCAATTTATACAGTGAGCCGCCATTTTGATTTTTCAATTTTCACGAAAGAATCATAATATTCGACTCCAAAAACCTCCACATACCAATTTTGAATAGAATCAGACCAGTAATCACAAAACTCTCCACCATTTTGGAGCCGCCATCTTGAATTTTTCAATTTTGACAAAAGAATCATAATCTCCGACCACAAAACCCTCAGATACCAATTTTGAAGCGAATCGGACAATAATCACAAAACTCGTCCACCATTTTGGAGCCGCCATCTTGAATTTTTCAATTTTCACGAAAGAATCATAATATTCGACTCTAAAAACCCCCCCACATACCAATTTTGAATAGAATCGGACCATAATCACAAAACTCGTCCACCATTTTGCAGCCGCCATCTTGAATTTTTCAATTTTGACAAAAGAATCATAATATCCGACCACAAAAACCCCCACATACCAATTTTGAATAGAATCGGACCATAATCACAAAACTCGTCCACCATTTTGGAGCCGCCATCTTGAATTTTTCAATTTTCACGAAAGAATCATAATATTCGACCCAAAACCCCCACATACCAATTTTGAATAGAATCGGACCATAATCACAAAACTCGTCCACCATTTTGGAGCCGCCATCTTGAATTTTTCAATTTTGACAAAAGAATCATAATCTCCGACCACGAAAACCCTCAGATACCAATTTTGAAGCGAATCGGTTTTTTTTTCACACAAAAATGTCTCAATGCATTGTCACCGGAATTATGTACACCTGCCAAATTTCAAATCATTCGGACGTCTGGAAGTGGGTGAAAATCAAGTCCAAAGGAGTCGGTTACAAACAAACACACAAGTGAAGCTAATATAAAGCGTGTAAAAAAAATAAGAATGTAGAGACTTCATCGTATCCATATTTTTTTTTTTAACTATTTAGTCCATATTGCTACAGAAGACTAGAAAAGGCTACGAGAGAAAAACTCTTCGATTGATTCATTCCCATGGAATGGAAGTTTTTACTAAATTTTGGTGAATGAGCCGAGTCCAGCCAGCACATTCCCCATATATTTGTGTTTTATTCCATATAAAAAAAGTTTTCTTTATTTGAACCATTCATTTCTGAATATTCAGGTAACCAAATCAATTTCAGTATTATACAAACTGCAAAGTCCCTGGTATTTGATTGGTTAAAAGTCGGTGAAAAAGTGGTGGGGATGAGTAGCAGTGACCAATACACTACTTTTCAAGTCCAAATTATTTTTTTAATTTTTTCCAGATTTATCGTACAATTCAGATAACCACATCAATTTTAGTATCATCCATGCTCCACTAGATGAGTTTTGTAGGAAATAGATGTATGTAAAAGATAAGATTGGCCTAGGCACTGAACCCAGAGGTACTTCATTTCTGAATATCCATGAATCAATTTCATTATTATACAGACATGCAAAGTCCCTGGAATTTGATTGGTTAGAAGTCGGTGAAAAAGTGGTGGGAATGAGTAGCAGTGACCAATACCATATAAATAAAAAAAATCTGACAGTTTTGGTGAGAATACCAACTCATAGCTATAAAATTATTGTATTTTCATCGGTTCTTAATAAGAGTTTAAAATTTCAAATCATTCGGACGTCGGGAAGTGGGTGAAAATTAATTTCAAAGGTTCCGTTACATACACACAGATAAAGCTAATAAAACGTGTGTGTATAGAAATTAACTCTTAACTCACCTATACTGGAATAGTCGATAGCGTCAACAGTCTTGAAGCTCGAATCAAAGGTGGAATCTCCATCGTCCATTTCTTGTTCCATGGAAATTGCGTAAATGGCAGTGTTCACAGGAGAGAACATGACCGAACATTGGTTCAGTGCCGGTACAGTCTTCAACAGGTGGAATGTTCGAATATCCCAGACTTCAGTGTTCGAAACGATCTAAAAAATAAATAGTTAAAAAAAACTAAACACACGCCCTTTTATAAAAAAACGAACTAAAGAAATAAATGAATAATAGTTTAAAAAACTAGAAAACAAGCTTTTATAGAAAACCAAACTAAAAAAATATAAAATAAATTTTAATAAATTTGAATTAAGAATAGTGTAAACATTTTTAATAAATATAAATTAATAATAATGTTAATGAGAGAAAAAAAATTATTTTATTTAAAAAAAAGCGTGGGGTGCTTAAACTGAATCTTAATAACACCCCACGCTTTTTTTTTATAATTTTTTTCTTATTTACATTATTATTAATTTATATTTATTGAAAAATTTCACACTATTCTTAATTCAAATTTATTAAAATTATTTTCAATTTTTTTAGTTTGGTTTTCTATAAAAGCGTGTTTTCTAGTTTTTTTAAACTGTTATTTATTTATTTTTTAATTCGTTTTTTTATAAAAAGCGTGTTTTTTAGTTTTTTTAAACTATTATTTATTTTCTACTTTTTAGTTTGGTTTATTTATAAAAGCGTATTTTTTAAAAAAATTTAAACTATTATTTGTTCTAATCTACTATTAATTCCGTGATTACTATTAGTAACTGTAATTATTTTCCAAATCATTAATGTGTACAGCTGTATTAATAGTCAAATCTCGATTTTAGAAGTCATTCAAAGATTTTAACGTTGTCAATATATACAGTGAGCCGCCATCTTAAATTTTTCAATTTTTCACGAAAGAATCATAATATCCGACTACAAAAACCCCCACATACCAATTTTGAATAGAATCGGACCATAATCACAAAACTCGTCCACCATTTTGGAGCCGCCATCTTGAATTTTTCAATTTTCACGAAAGAATCATAATATTCGACTCCAAAAACCACCCACATACCAATTTTGAAGCGAATCGGACCATAATCACAAAACTCGTCCACCATTTTGGAGCCGCCATCTTGATTTTTCAATTTTCACAAAGAATCATAATCTCCGACCACTAAAACCCTCCAATACCAATTTTGAAGCGAATCGGACCATAATCACAAACCTCGTCCACCATATTGAAGCCGCCATTTTGTTTTTTTTCACACAAAAATTTCTTAATGCATTGTCACCGGAATTATGTACACCTGCCAAATTTAAAATCATTCGGACGTCTGGAAGTGGGTGAAAATCAAGTCCAAAGGAGTGGGTTACAAACAAACAAACATACAAGTGAAGCTAATATAAAGCGTGTAAAAAGGGCAAGCTGAAACTGAACAAGAAATTGACAATGGTAATAGAGAGATACAGAGTTTTCAAATAGAATCCAAAAAAAAAATTATGAAAAAAAATAAACATCCCATTTAGGAATAGTTGGTATTGAAAAACAATGTTAAAAGTTGGTAAAAAAAAAAGAAGTCACTCGTTCATTCCAGATTCGTACTTTGTTCAAATCACAGAATTCTCATTATGAGTGTTCATAGAACATACAAACAGCAGAAATATTCTAAAAAGTGCAAGCTGAATATGAACAAGAAATTGACAATGGATATAGAAATAGACATATTTAGTTTTCAAATAAAATCCCAAAAAAAATTAAGAAAAAAAATAAACACCCCATTTAGGAATAGTTGGTATTGAAAAAAATTGAACGTTGGTAAATACAAAATAATTCACTCGATCATTCCAGATTCGTACTTTGTTCATATTACAGAATTCTCATTTTGAGTGTTCCATAGAACATACAACAGAAGAAATATTCCAAAAAGTGCGAGCTGAATATGAACAAGAAATTGACAATGGCAATAGAGAGATACACATTCAATTTTCGAAAAGAATAAAAAAAAAATTATAGAAAAAAAATAAACATCCCCATTTAGGAATAGTTGGTATTGAAAAAAATTTTGAACGTTGGTAAATACAAAATAATTCACTCGATCATTCCAGATTCGTACTTTGTTCATATTACAGAATTCTCATTTTGAGTGTTCCATAGAACATACAACAGAAGAAATATTCCAAAAAGTGCGAGCTGAATATGAACAAGAAATTGACAATGGCAATAGAGAGATACACATTCAATTTTCGAATAAAATCCCAAAAAAAAAATTATAGAAAAAAAATAAACATCCCCATTTAGGAATAGTTGGTATTGAAAAAAAAATGTTAAAAGTTGGTAAATAAAAAGAAGTCTCTTGTTCATTCCAGAACCGTCCTTTGTTCAAATTACAGAATTCTCATTTTGAGTGTTCATAGAACATACAAACAGAAGAAATATTCTAAAAAAGTGCGAGCTGAATATGAACAAGAAATTGACAATGGCAATAGAGAGATACACATTCAGTTTTGGAAAAGAATAAAAAAAAAATTATAGAAAAAAAATAAACATCCCCATTTAGGAATAGTTGGTATTGAAAAAAATTTTGAACGTTGGTAAATACAAAATAATTCACTCGATCATTCCAGATTCGTACTTTGTTCATATTACAGAATTCTCATTTTGAGTGTTCCATAGAACATACAACAGAAGAAATATTCCAAAAAGTGCGAGCTGAATATGAACAAGAAATTGACAATGGCAATAGATAGATACACATTCAATTTTCGAATAAAATCCCAAAAAAAAAATTATAGAAAAAAAATAAACATCCCCATTTAGGAATAGTTGGTATTGAAAAAAAAATGTTAAAAGTTGGTAAATAAAAAGAAGTCTCTTGTTCATTCCAGAACCGTCCTTTGTTCAAATTACAGAATTCTCATGAGTTCATAGAACATACAAACAATTATATTCTAAAAAAGTGCGAGCTGAATATGAACAAGAAATTGACAATGGCAATAGAGAAATACACATTCAGTTTTCGAAAAGAATAAAAAAAAAATTATAGAAAAAAAATAAACATCCCTATTTAGGAATAGTTGGTATAAAAAAAAAAGTTGGTAAATAAAAAAGAAGTCACTTGTTCATTCCGGATTCGTACTTTGTTTTTATAAAAGGTGTAAAATTGACATTGTTAAAGAAGCATAATTTAAAGAAAAGAACATAAAAATAAGTTGATTGCTAATTATATCAACTGAAGATTTAAATTTGTAACTCTGATGAACTGCCCCTTAAATTAACGGTATGAACGTCTGTTTTTGTTTTCTTCTTTAATTTTGATTAAGAATTTATTGTTTCCCAAAAATATGATAAAAATTTTATGTAAAAAACGATTTTTTTTAATAATTGAGAAAACTCACTTCTAAGCCATTTGGATGAAAGACACCACTCTGTGTTTGATTCAACTTGTCCAACTTGTGGATGGGTTTTCCCGAGCTGACATCAAACAACACCCCATCTGAGAGTACGAGTTCATCATTGTAGCTGAACGTTGCTTTGTTCTTCGTGTACTGGTTGCTTACCCTTGGCGTGAGCCTATGAGTTGCTTGTCCAGTATTCACATCGTATATCTACAAAAAATACTATTATTTCCAAACAATCCGAATTTTTTATTTGATAGGCCATCAAATATATCATTGACGAACAAAGTTTCAATTTCAACTCATGTTCATATTTTAACTCACCACAGCTATTTCTCCTTTGGTTCCAATAACCTTTTCCTGTGTTACTTTGGCAAATTCTACATGTTCCTCATCATTGAAAGGCATCCTGAAAAGAGAGTAGTAACACAAAACAAATAATTATGTATAACAGATATAAACAATAGACAAACAATTAATCTGCCATCTTGGTTTCCATATAGAAGTGTATTTACATTCGAGATCTGAAAGTAACTCGAAAACGGAAAGTTGTGAAAAACAACTTACTTCAATTCGAAAGTCTTCATATCCCACATTGCGGAGACAGGCTTTCCCCACGTAGAACTAGTCAACATAAAGTCCCCTGTTCTATTGGGTTCCACATGAACGATGTAGTTGTCGTGTGCCGTAAACATGTTGATTTCATTGCCCTTGTGCAAGTTGAACAAGTGTATTTCACCATTATAATCGCCAACTACAAGAGTTTTATCCCCCGGCTGAAATAAAATAATAAAACAGTCAAAAAGTTATATTCCCTATAAAAAAAAAAAATTATTTCAACCATGAGTAGCAGTGACCAATGTACTACTTTTCTCAAGTCCAAAGCATATATTTACTTTATTTTTTCCAGATTTATCATACAATTTCGAGAATACTTACCATAAACTTGGCGCAAGTGAAAAACCCTTCGTCATTTTGCAGCCTTATGGTTTGCACAGGACAGAACCTGGAATGGACGAACCTCCTGTCCATCGTTTTGGACTGGTATCCAGTTTGTCTCCTCGCACATCTCAAGACATAGTTGTTTGCTGTTGTTATTCTCGGTTTTGGATCTGGACATTTGTGTGGCCTGCCAAAAGACAAAGACAAGATGCAGTTTGAGAATATAAGATGTTTTATATCAAATCAAAATATACTTTATTGTCAGAAGATTTTGCATCCCATTGACAAAGATTTGTAAGTATAAATATAAACATAACTAAGGGTGTATAGATAAAAACTGATAAGTTACAAAAAATTTGAATATAACAATTAAAGATACAATAAAAAGAAAATAGAACACGTATTTTTAAAATGATTCATTATAATACTCATGTAGGCTATAATAGGGTCTATCAGCTAGCAAGTTTCTCACTGCTTTCTTGAATCGTACGTTGGTCAGATTTGCAGACCTTATATCTACTGGTAAGTGATTGAATAACTTTCCACCTTTCTTGACATGTTTTTTGGGTAACCTTCCACAGTCTGAAAATGAAAATATAATCAGGAAAATTAGTTTGCCCTTTCTGCACTTGTATAGATTTTCCTGATTATATTTTCGTTACCCAAAAAACATGTCAAGAAACGTTGTTCCTCCACAAAAAACCACATTCATTCAAAACTTTCCACCATTATAAAAAATGGAATCCTTGATTAATGTTGAGTTGGGTATGGGAAGTCTGATATTAAATATGCTATTATGAGTAGCATAAGGAGAAGTAACAAAGTCAAACTCCGTTTTATGTTTGTACACCAAGCATACAGTTTCAAGAATAAACAGTGCAACGACAGTTAGAATCTTATTGGCCGCAATATAATTTCTGCATGATTCCCTAGGTTTGACTTTACAGAGATACCTTACAGCCCTTTTCTGCAATATCAACACAGAAGTGAGAAGGGTTGCACTGCATGTTCCCCAAAAAGGTATTCCATATCTTATTTGGGAGTCAATTAAAGCGTAGTAAACCGTTTTTGCTGTGTGAAAACCCAACTCATTAGAAACCACCCTCACTGCATAACATCTGGAGGCAATTTTACTCTTAAGTTGTCTGACGTGTTCGTCAAATTTAAGCCTATTATCAATAAATACACCAAGAAATTTTGTGTTCAATTTGTTTTCCAAGATATCATTGTCTATTGAGAGTTCATGTAGCAGACATTTAAATGTTATTATATTTGTTTTGGAGAAATTCAAGGATAATAAATTAGCATCACACCAATTTTTCACCTTTTCTAAATCAGATGATATCTTTTTATGTAGCTCTGCTGAGTTCTTTTCCTTCCACATTATTGTTGTATCATCCGCGAAGAGAGTAAAGCTGCCAGATATATCTATCATAGTCAAGTCATTAATATATAACAAAAACAGAACTTGACCTAACACAGAATCTTGTGGCACACCAGATGTAATTGCCCTGCTTTCTGAGAGTTCCAATGTTCTTACCATTTGACTTCGCCCTGAGAGGTACGATTTAAACCAATTGTACGTCACCCCTCTGCAGCCATACCGGTGAAGTTTTTTGAGTAATATTTCATGATTAACGCAATCGAAAGCCTTCGAAAGGTCACAGAAAATTGCGGCGGCTACTTCACCAGCATTTATTTCTGAATAAATGTTATAAAGGAAAGAGAATATTGCATCACTTGTATCTTTTTTCGTCTGGAACCCAAATTGGTTGTTCTCAAGATATCATGCAAATTTAAGAAATAATTCAATCGTTTCTTCACTAATTTTTCAATAATTTTCGCCTAGGTTGGAATAAGAGAAATGGGTCGCAGATTGGAGGGATTATCCAAATCACCACCTTTATGTAGGGGAATAACAATTGAAGTCTTAAAGGAAAGAGGGAATGAGCCAGTTTCGAAGGAAGCATTAATGAGATTAACTAATGTTTCCAATGCATTGACTGGTAGATTCAAAAGTATTTTGACCAAAATCTCATCATACCCAGCGGCATTTTTATTTCTGATGTCGTTCAGGGTTTCAATCAATTCATGAATATCTGTGTTATACAAAATAAGGTTGTCATCAATATTAATATTTTCCAGATTGATTAAAGGATCATAGGGCACACGAATTGTGTTGCTTAGCTTTTGAGCAATGGTGCAATAGAATTCGTTGATTTTGTTGTGATTTAGTGGGATATCAACCTTTGTTTTCTTTGATTTTCCTCTGATGTCATTAATTATGGACCAGGTCTCTTTAATTTTGTTATTTGATTCTACAATTCTGTTTCTGTAATACATTTTCTTCGCTAACCTGATAGTGGATTTATAGATTCTACGGTACCTCACGAAGTACATACAAATAAATTGGTCATCTGTAAATTTCCTAATATAATGCAGTGAGCGAAGTTTTTTGAGGACTTTTTCAGTCCTTTCGTCACCCACGGCTTTTTACGCTTCATTTTGATTTTCTGTTTAGGAAAAGACTTATCAAACACATCCAATAACACGCTGTGAAATGATAAGAAAGGATCATCTTTGGTCAGAGTGCTCTCCCAGTCAATTCCGATACAATTCTGATAGAACCTATCATAGTTTGAGCTACTGTACAGTCTACCATGTTTTTTTTTTTTTTTTTTTTTATGTTCTGGTTCCCACGAAAAGGGATATCCTGTAATGTTCAGAGAACATTGTGGGAACCTAGGGAAAGAAGGTAGGAGTTGGTGTTCTTCTTAAATTTCTGAAGGTTGTATGCCTCGGGGAACACCTCCCTAGGCAATGAGTTCCAAAGCCTCGCTGTTCGTTGGATGAACGAGTCTTTGGAAAGTGATGTTCTGCAGGTTTCAAAGTGACCACGAAGGGTGTGATGACTGAACTTGCGGGTTAATCTCGAAGAGACTGCCAAAGCAGGAACGATTGTTGATATTTCAGAAGAGCATAGCCCATGAAAATATCTATAAAATAGAGACAAATCGCCAACTTTTCTACGGTGTTCCAGACAAGTGGCGAGTTTGTGTAGGCATCACCGACGAGACGAATTGCCCTTTTTTGGAAAGAATCCAATAGCCTCAGGATATGTTTAGGTGCCGCACTCCAAATATGGGAACAGTATTCCAGGACAGGTTGGATCTGTGCCTTATAGATCATAAGCAGCTGACTGGCGGTGAAATAGCTCTTGGCACGAAACAGAAAACCAAGTTTTTGGGATGCACTTTTGGCAATGGACCTCACGTGATTTTCCCAGGAAAGGTTATTGCTGATAGTAATACCAAGCATCGATATGGATGGCTTCAGTGGTATGGTTACTCCTGACAAAGTTATTGTAACGTAAATAAACTTAACTTGGTTCTACTAATTTATTTCACACTTAATCTACAACTTAATTTATATTACTACGCCACTGTATAGCTCGATGGTATGGGCTCGTTCAGACTGTCCTTGCCATCTGGAGGGCTACCTATTTATCTCCGTCACAGGATTCCCGATCTTTCGAATTCCGGCAGTTGGCGACGGCATGTTCCAATAGTTTCCAATATTGACCGTTGTTTTCCGTGGGAGAGCGACTGGATGGTTCTCGAATATCTCCGGGGATGATCTCATCGCTGTCGACGGCAACACGCGAGGCGACAGGTCCGGCCTAGGTTCGTTACATTGCCCCCTTCTTAAAGACATTTCGTCCCGAAATTTCATCCTTGGATGTGACGATATCTGCATGACTCCCCATATCTGCACCGTGAAGTTCGATGGAAGTAACACTCCACGGTCTTCATGATCGGTCGTGGAAGAGGGTTACAGCAAACCAAAATCCTGACGCCGCTGGATCTGAATATCGCCTCCAGCATACTTCTTATGACTCTCCAGTCCAACCCATCAATACCACAGGATAGTTTTGGAATTGCTAGATCCGCCAGATTCTGGTCCACCATAGTATCTCTTAGTTTGGTGAGACTCTTCCAGACATCTTCATAGGACGGTTTATCTTGGGAATGCCTCTTGGTAACTAGGTAGTAGATGTTTCTCTGGCCTTTCTTCAACTGTAGCACCCCACCAACTTCTGGATTCTGCTCCCGCAGTGTTTGGAGTTGACCAAATTTCTTGGAGAACACTACGGCAATGCCCCTGGACATTCGAAGATCTTCTGCCACACAGTGCGCTAGTGCGTAGTCAGCAGGCACCTCGAAAGGTCTCGTGACTCCTCTCTAGTAACCCCATGTAGAACTTTCTGCCCGTTTGAATACAAGGACATAAACTTCTCGAACGTCATATCATCCTCCGGTGGCTTGAGGGTCGAACTTGGTCATGGTTTCCAGCGTAGGGGCCAACCTGTTGAAATGGACGACCCTTGGTTTCCCTCGGGTGGCTTATGGATTCGGTACACAAGGTCGTTTATCCTTTTCACGATTTTATACGGGCCTTCCCACGAGTTCCGCAACTTTGGTGATAGTCCACGACGACGTTTGGGGTTGTACAGCCAAACCAGGTCATTAACCTTAAATCCTCCAGCGTCGGCCTTGATGTCATAGGTCTTCTTCATTTTATCGCTGGCACTCTGGATGTTCAACCGGGCTCGTTCGTGGATGTCGTCCATTCTCTGCCGAAGTTTGCTGGCGTAGTCCTCTCCCGCAGTGTCTTGTCCTGGCGGTATCCCAAACTTCAGGTCACAAGGCAGTCGCAGTTCTCGGCCCATTATAATACTAGCAGGAGTTTGACCGGTTGACTCGTGTACTGCGGATCGATAGGCCATCAGGAACAAATGAAGATACTGGTCCCAGTCTCTTTGATGGTCAGAGACAACCTTGGACAAGTGGCGGTTGATCGTCCTGTTCATCCGTTCCACCATTCCATCGGACTGCGGATGTAGGGCCGTGGTTCTTGTCTTGCGGATGTTCAGCAGTAGACATATTTCTTGGAAAAGGTTGGATTCGAAATTTCTGCCTTGATCCGAGTGCAGCTCCATTGGAATACCGAATCGACATATCCACTCTTTCACCAAGACGTCGGCGACGGTGATGGCTTCCTGATTGGGCAGGGGCATAGGCTTCCGCCCACTTACTGAAGTAGTCCATTGCCACAAGGATGTATTTATTCCCGTGGTCGGATACGGGAAACGGGCCGGCGATGTCAATGGCGATTCTCTCGAACGGGCTGCCTACGTTGTACTGACGCATCGGGGCCTTGGGTCGTATTCGAGGTCCATTGCTGCAGCGCATACAGCGCACTTCCTGCACCAGTCCTGGACGTCAGCTTGACAATTGGCCCAGTAAAACCGTTGCCTCACTTTCTGCAGGGTCTTCGTCACTCCCAGATGTCCTCCGGCGACTCCATCATGGATTTCCGCAGCACTTCCTCTCTTCTGTTCCTGGGAACAATTATTTGGCGTCTGTCTTCCCCACCAATATCGGCCTCCAACACGTTTCAGGATCCCATTGTCCAGAATAAGAGAGTTCCATTGTGCCCAATAGGACTTAACAGCCGGCGAGTAACCTGCGACTTCCTGCCATGATGGTCTTCGATTGCCCTTCTTCCAGCTGACGACTAAGCCAAGGTCGGGTCTCTCTCTTGGTCTTTCTGGATCTTGCTGTCATTCCAGTTGTCATCCATTGCCGCGGTTCTACAAAGTGTTGCTTCTTTCTCTTCTGCTCGTCGGCAATGGAGCAATCATCTGGACATGGTCTTCGCGACAAGGCATCTGCATTCTTATGGCTAGTTCGGCTCGATGTTCGATCTCGAAATCGAATTCTTGGAGTCTCGATCCAACGTGCTACTTGACCCTCAGGATTTTTGAACTGTAAGAGCCATTTGAGAGCTGCATGGTCAGTTCTCAACAGGAATCTTCTTCCATACCGTACTTGTAGAAGTGTTCCACTCCCTTTACAACAGCTAACAGCTCTCGCCTGGTGACACAGTAATTGCGCTCTGGTTTGCTAAGCGTCTTGCTGAAATAACCAATGACCTTCTCCTGTCCCTCCTGGATCTGAGATAGGACAGCTCAAGTCCCACGTTGCTGGCGTCCGTATCCAAAATGAATTTCCCTTTGGGTAGGGGATAGCTCAGTATAGGTGCGTTGATCAAAGCTCCTTTCAGCTTCCTGAATGAGTCTTGACATTCTTCGGACCACTGGAACTTTGTTTGGCCTTCCGTGAGCTTGGTCAGTGGTTTAGCGATGTTGGCGAATCCCAGCACATATCGGCGATAGTATGTGCATAAACCAAGGAAACTTCGAAGTTGGTGAATGTCTTTTGGGATGGGCCAATCCTTAACAGCTTTGATCTTCTGGTCGTCCACTGCTACTCCTTCCCCAGAGACAACGTGGCCGAGGTATCGTCTTCTTTTGGAACAGATGGCATTTCTTAGGGCTCAGCTCAATCGGAGTTCCTCAGTCGCAGGAATACTTCCTCCAAGTTTTCACGTGGTCCTCAAACGATCTGCCGACCACAATTATGTCGTCGAGATACACTAGACCGTGTTCCATGAGAGTCCCTTCAGTACTGTTTCCATCAATCTTTCGAATGTGGCGGGAGCATTACAGAGCCGAATGGCATACGGTGAACTGCCACAATCCTGAGCCGATGGTAAAAGCAGTCTTTTCTCGATCTTCCTGAGCCAGTTCTACTTGCCAGTATCCACTCTTCAGATCAAGGGTCGAGAAAATCGTGGAACCAGCCAACGTGTCTAGGGTGTCATCTATTCTCGGGAGAGGGTAACTGTCCTTCTTCGTGACATTATTAAGTTGGCGATAGTCTACACAAAAGCGTGTCGATCCATCCTTTTTCTTCACCAGTACGACTGGAGAGGACCAGGGACTGTCAGATGGTTCGATAACTCCTTCTTTTCCCATATCGCTGACTATTTTGTCAGCCTCTTCCTTCTTGGCAAGAGGAAGTCTTCTTGCTGATTGCCGGATCGGTCGGGCACCCCCAGTATCAATCTTGTGCTGGACCACATTAGTTCAACCTCCTTTTCCTTGTCCGTATCGAAGATGTCTTGGTACTTCTTAACTAAATCTCTTAGTTTGGGCTGTTGAGCTGGTTTTATATCTTTGGAAGAGATGGCAACTAATTTTTCTAGTTCTGTGGGCAAGTTGTTGGGTTGGCTAATCGTACCTCGTACACTCCGGATTACTGAGAAACTGACGAGCAATGCCCCAATATTGTTCCTTTCTTCAAGGTCACTGGAAAATAATTGACATTCATGACCCTTACGGGCACAAATTTGTCAGCCGCAACAAGGTCTTCCCTAGTGCAATCCTCGTCCAATTTTCTCATCATGAAGTTTGGGCTCGAACATCCTCACGTTTCCACTGCTCGTACTCCCGTCCAGGCAGAGCCTCCAGAATGGTTTCAGCCCTCTCAGGTACGCTTACATCTTCAGCCAACAACACACGGATCAACCCCTCACTTCTCCCATGAAGCACCAGCTCTTCTCCGTTGACACGTAGGGGCCGTCTTTGAAATCAATTCAAACCCTCTGGAATTCATGATGTCCATTCCGATGATTGCATCGTCTTCGATGTCGCTACAAGTGCCTGATGTTTCACTTTAGTGCTGCCCAAAATTATTTCAATCGGTAGCTCGCCATATACAGTAGCTGGCTCCCCTGTTGCTGTGCGTAGCTTCAAGTTGTCGGTTCAATCCGTTTCGTGTTCTGGCAAAGGAAGGCCCGAGAATTGTCCTAGTCGCACCTGTATCTAGCAGCATGGTGCAAGGCTCGTTATTGATGAGACCGTCTACGAAGACACCTTTGTTCTGTCGTTGAAGGATAGCGACATATGCGTTGTTAACCGGGGCTTGCGGACACATGCCGACGATTGCCCCTTTCGTCGACCTTTTAGTTTTCCTGCATGAGTCGATGAATGTTGGACATTGCTACGCACATGTCAATTTTGCCTAATTCCGGCATCTTATCTGTCTTTTCTCAGGCAACACTTCCTTCATCACTTTTCTTATGGCAGCTTCCAAGTTAGCAGGCTCCTGTGAGTCTTCCTCAATCGTTTGAACTTTACTTTGGGTTTTGCAGCATTGTTTTGCTGCTTCGAATTCAAAGCGCGTGCCAGTCGTCACGAGATGTGTTGGACGAGCTAATATCAACGCTTGTCTGGTTTCTTGGTCACGGAGTCCATCCAAGAATGCCTGAACCGCTAATCGCTCCATTACATTTTCGGTATGGCTGGATATGCGAGAGCGAACCAAAGCGTGCAATGTCAGTTTCAAATTCTTGTAAGGATTCGCCCGATTTCTGACAGCGATTTTCAGCTGGGAGTGATATACGTGTTCCAAATGGGCCTGGCCATATCGTAATTCTAGATGTTTAATCAGCTGATCATAGTCCTCCTGTTCTTGGCGGTAGAGTTTGTAGAATATTCGTCGCTTCTCCACGTAATGCAAGTGTTAGTGCTACAGCTCTTTCCCTGCATTCCATCCATTTGCTTTGGCGCTGCTTCAAACTGTCGGTAATTTTCCCATGGAGTTTTCCGTCGAATTGAGGCGGCTTCATGGAAAGCTTCCCTATTTCTGAAATGACCTTGACATCTTTTATACCCTCTTGAACTTTATCCACGTTCAAACTCAAGTCCAGCATTGCATTTTCGTTAACCATCTCTGTGGAGGGCCGCTATTAATTTGTTTTTCCAGCTTACTGATCGTTTCCTTTATTTTGTCCATTTCTGTCTCAACGGTTCCCATTCTTTCTTCTAGAAAATTAGCCACACCACACAATTCTTTTTTAGGCCTTCTGTGTTTTCCAGGAACTTCTCTTCCAGGCTTCTTGAATTTTCTCGAAGCTTCTCTTCCAGATTTCTAAGCTTCTCTTCCAGATTTATAGAATTTTCTTGAAGCTTCTCTTCAGATTTCTAGCATTTTCTTCCAGTTTATTCATTACCAAACTTAAATCACCTCCGGGAATTTCGAATAAAATGTTTGGGTCCTCACCTTCTTGTATAAGTCTTTCTGCAAGTCTTTCCTGGAGTACTTGCTTTTACCTGTTGTTTCCAGTTCCCTTTCCTCCAATTCCTGTTTCAATTCCGCTACCTTCAAATCCCAAAGTACTTTTCTTGAACACATTTTGTCTTTGGCGAGGTATCAGTCTGTTTCCACGAAAAGTTTATCAGTTTGTTAAAAATTCACTTCGAATTATTTTCCACGGGCCACCAGTCTATTGTCTGTTTCAGCAAGAGTGTATCAGTTTATATTCCAGCGCAAATTGTCCACTTCGCGAAAACCGGGCCACTGTCTATTTTCTGTTTCCAGCGAACAGTGTATCAGTTTATATTCCCGCACAATTGTCCACTTCGCGAAAACCGGGCCACTGTCTATTTTGGGTACAAAAGGTCTATCAATTTATTTTTCTGACTATCCACTCCACGATCACTTGTTTATTTTCAAAATCCCACTTCTGACACCAATTGTAACGTAAATAAACTTAACTTGGTTCTACTAATTTATTTCACACTTAATCTACAACTTAATTTATATTACTACGCCACTGTATAGCTCGATGGTATGGGCTCGTTCAGACTGTGTACTCCCTCTTGAGGGCTGTCTATTTATCTCCGATACAGCATTCTCGATGTTTCCAATTCTGGTGGTTGGTGTCCAGCATGTTCCAGTTATTTCCAATATCGACCGTTGTTATCTGCCGCGTCGTGACTGGATTGTTCTCGAATATCTCCGGGGATGATCTCATCGCTGTCGATGGCAACGTGTGAGGCGACAGGTCCGGCCTAGGTTCGTTACACTATCATAGTCAAGTCATTAATATATAACAAAAACAGAACTTGACCTAACACAGAATCTTGTGGCACACCAGATGTAATTGCCCTGCTTTCTGAGAGTTCCAATGTTCTTACCATTTGACTTCGCCCTGAGAGGTACGATTTAAACCAATTGTACGTCACCCCTCTGCAGCCATACCGGTGAAGTTTTTTGAGTAATATTTCATGATTAACGCAATCGAAAGCCTTCGAAAGGTCACAGAAAATTGCGGCGGCTACTTCACCAGCATTTATTTCTGAATAAATGTTATAAAGGAAAGAGAATATTGCATCACTTGTATCTTTTAATTGGTTGTTCTCAAGATATCATGCATTAATAAATAATTCAATCGTTTCTTCACTAATTTTTCAATAATTTTCGCCTAGGTTGGAATAAGAGAAATGTGTCGCAGATTGGAGGGATTATCCAAATCACCACCTTTATGTAGGGGAATAACAATTGAAGTCTTAAAGGAAAGAGGGAATGAGCCAGTTTCGAAGGAAGCATTAATGAGATTAACTAATGTTTCCAATGCATTGACTGGTAGATTCAAAAGTATTTTGACCAAAATCTCATCGTACCCAGCGGCATTTTTATTTCTGATGTCGTTCAGGGTTTCAATCAATTCATGAATATCTGTGTTATACAAAATAAGGTTGTCATCAATATTAATATTTTCCAGATTGATTAAAGGATCATAGGGCACACGAATTGTGTTGCTTAGCTTTTGAGCAATGGTGCACTAGAATTCGTTGATTTTGTTGGGATTTAGTGGGATATCAACCTTTGTTTTCTTTGATTTTCCTCTGATGTCATTAATTATGGACCAGGTCTCTTTAATTTTGTTATTTGATTCTACAATTCTGTTTCTGTAATACATTTTCTTCGCTAACCTGATAGTGGATTTATAGATTCTACGGTACCTCATGAAGTACATACAAATAAATTGGTCATTTGTAAATTTCCTAATATAATGCAGTGAGCGTAAGTTTTTTGAGGACTTTTTCAGTCCTTTAATATGACCCTACAATTACTGGGCAAGTCAGCCAGGAGAAGCTCTAGGTTACTTAAAAATATATAAACATCTGAGGAGGGAGATCTATAAAGACATACAACATATAAGTTATATTTTTTGCTGAAACAAATTGTAAATTCAAAGGTTTTATCCTCCAAAAGGTCTTTGAACTTTTCAATTTGAATGAAGGAATAATCATTAATTAGACTGATATTAATCAGGATAACTGTACCTCCAGGGTTGGAGCCTGTTCTGGAGTTTCTGCATATTACTGAGCAGTCAGGTATATATATAAAGGTTCGTTAACGTTACACCAATGTTCAGTTAATAATATCATACTGGGAAAATTGAGACTATTCAGAAATACATAAAGTTCATCACACTTATGTCTAAGAGACTGAATATTCAGTAAAACTAGAGTAAATGATTTTGTATGTGAGCTAGAGTATTCACTATTATTATAACTCCTAGAATATTGTTTACTTAAGATATCACTTTTTTGATATGTTATAGAACTGTGATCCCCTTGTTTTGAACATGTTCTAAAAAATTTTTACTGATAGGGACAAACTTCAAGTTATTTTCTTGTTTTTTCGATAGAATATAGTAATTTAGAACGTTATTTGCAATTCTAAAATTATTGAGCTTCTTTCCCTTGAAGCTATTGATATCCAAGAAAGAAACGTCCCCGTTGGCATAAAAGTTCAACTTCTTGGAATATTCGTATAGCTTGTTATTCAATTTATGAATGATATTGACATTAAAATTTTTGACATAGGGTACAGATGATAAAACTATGTTTGTATGAGTACAAAATTTCAAGACGCTGTTTATTTTTCTGAACAATGGATATTTACTCGTCCTGAAATCATTTACCCCTGTCATAACAATTATATAATCATTTTGACCTAAATTTTTCGACAGATTGACAATATCTTCAATTACATATTCAAAAGTCGCTCCTGGCTTGATGATAGTTTGAACATCAAATCTATTTTTAGTAAATTGAGATAACATATTCCCCAATCAGTACGGAGTAGTCAACCAGCCAAAGGTCCAAAGAACTCTGGCTGAAGTGAGACACAACGTAAACAAACCATCATCGAGCTTGTAACACCTATAGGTACGCCGGAAAAGATAAACTTTAACTGGCGGTACCTAGTGACAGAAAGAAACACTCCGAAAATGATGATGAGGGCCAAGAAGCCCGAAACCGGTATGCGGATTGTTAGGTGAACACGACATAAATTAAACATAATCGAGCTTATCAGAAAGAAACATTTGCATTCAATGTCCATTGATATTATATGGAAGTGATGTTTTATTGTGGTATTTGCCGGAAAGTAGTTGTTTTTCACCTGAGATCTACCATTTTCTGGTTCAATTTTATATTGAATCCTTTATGTAAAGAAAACCGTTTAATTCGATTTTTTCTATTCTTCTCCTTTGTTCTTGAATAGTTTTTGTCTTGGCTGTTTTTAACTTCTAATTCCCATTTTTTATCGAGCAAGGTGGTAAGATTGGTCATTTATGCACTGTTTGTATGCTATTTATACGTTTCACCTTAATCTACTTTGGATAATTTTGAAAGAAATAAATTTGATAGTGTACACAAAAAGTAGAGAAAAATATGAAATTTTTGAGTAACTTTTGACCACTAAATTTGTCATAAACCTGGAGCTACACTTAAACACAATGTGCTCAAATTATAACTCATTCTACCGTTAAACAAAACAACTTCAATTACACTTTCCTTTGCGTGAAATTCATCCTAGAGATACTTTAAAATCAATAAAAATGGATTCAGACAAAAATATTTAAACTCACTCTTTATGTGCTAATTTATCAAACTTACATGAATAGATTGAACTGTGGACACGTTGCCATAGGATTTTTACAAAGGGCATGCTGATTGGTCAGGTATTCTGTAATAATTGAGTCGAGTGTGACCCGGGGCTGTTCAGAGGAAGGAGAAGCGTCCTCGTGTCCAATCCAGACATGTGGTTCTGCGCTGATCTGTTTCTGAAGACGAGGCGCATTCGGAACTGGAGTCACTGGCAGTGTTTGATGTTTCCTTGAAGAAAGTTCATTAGTATAGTTTGACGAGAAAATCCTCAAAGCATTCAGACATAAGTGCCCTTACTCACTTTACTATTTTTATGCCGCCAGGCGTAGATGTATTTGAAGTAGTCCCATTGATCACACTGTCTATCGGTGTGATAGAAGGCATACTCCGATGAATATTAGGAGTAGAAAAACACAATCTAACCTGCAAAAAATACAGCTCGCCAGTTAACAATGATCTATCTTCAACAAAACCGACACTTACCCTTGATGGCGTCAGAGTGGATGAGTATCTAAATTTGGTGGGGTGTTGTGAAGAATTAATTGAAGTTATGGCATTATTGAGATTCGCCTCTTTTACCAATATTCCAGCTGTATCCGTAAAGCCTTTGTGAACCAAATGCTGATGCATAAGTTGTAACAACTGCCTATCATTGAATTGTATTCTTGTTTGAGCAACAACATTGGCCTACAGAAAAAGAGTGAACATATTACGCATGTTTATTGGTCGAAGGAAGTAGAAATATGGAGTAGTGGGGGATGGAATATTGTGACCCCCATACACTACTAATTAAATGAAAAAAAAAGTTTGCACCAGCATACCCTGTGAATGTTTGCCAATGATGCTTCTAAATTGGTATCCGTATGTTTGCCTTTGCCAGAGAGTAATTCCAATAATTCCAAGGCATATTTTTGGAATAGTACATGTTCCTGCCGTTTTTCTTGTAGTATGGGGTCACGCATTAGATCTGGAAAGAAACCCCAATGAATTATGGAACCAAAAAAAATGATGAACAAACTGAAATCAGCCTAAAATGTTCTATTATTTCTTAATATCTGAAATGACTGAAATAGTCTTAAAATGTATAGGGTTATCTTTTTTATCCCGGAGTTGCTCCTAAATGGAAAAACTACTGAATAGAAAAAAACTATCGTTAGAGTAGAATAAACCGATTGAAAAACTAGTATACTGGAAAAAATATGTCTATTATTAATATAATGAATTAATGTTAGTACTTTGAACTAACTTACTTTGTAACTGTCCACTAGTAAACAATGGCAACTTGGATACGATCTGTCTAACAGTCTCCGACCTGGCCAACCCGGCCAGAGCTTTGCACGCCAACGTCCTGATGCAATCAGCGTCCGTGATGGGCGTCTTCACCTGCATCAGCTGTAGCAACACCATGATCCCGCTGTTTGACCTCACGCAGTCCCACACTTTCTGGATGAGCTCCTCGGAGCTCTTGTATTTCATCTTCTTGTTCGGGGAGTTGGTGGCATTTTGAGAAAATCTGGCAACGGAACCTCCCACCTAATAGAAAAAAAAAAGAATGAAGGTGAATAAAAATCATTTTTTGAGAAAAACCACAAATTTGAAATGAAAACCCAGTTACTAGACAAATCATGATCATATTTACCCTGGTGATTGGTGCACAAACACAGTTTCCAATAACTCTTAATGCAGCTTTCTGAACATCAGCATCAGCTACTATTTCTCCTTCAGCAGCTCCTAGTATTATATTTAATCCTAGAAAGTGATAAAATTAGAGATAATTCCCATGTATAGAAATTCAATTGGGTTCAATCTGGTACCGTTGATCGTTTTTTAACAGACGAAATAAAAAAGGAGGAGGTTCTCTAGTCGACGCGTATATTTTTTTTATTTTTTATGTATGATCACACATAACTTCTCACAGAGCAGTTCGATTCCGATGATTCTTTTTTCATTTCATAGGGTGTACTTCAAAGTTGGTCCCATTTGGATTTGAACAAATATATCCATCCTTAAGGGTAGCAAAATGGAGGATATTGATCGTTCACCCTCTGAATTTTGGTCCGTTAACTGATTCTATCAGGCATACTTTGTAGTGGGTTTTCCGATTTGGATGATTCTTTTTTTATTACATAGGGTATACTTCATAGTTGATCATATTTCAATTTGGAATGAAATGATCCACCCCTATGGGTAGAAAGATAGGGGATGATTGATTTTTCACTTGTGTAGTTGACAACCAAAATGCGACACCCGCAAAACCCCCTACATTATCCTCCAAACAATCTCCTTTACCAACGCACTAATGTACAACCAATCGTCGAGAGACTGAAAAAATTATCCCAGAAGTTTGCCAACAATCCAAACAATATTCAAATTATCCAAACCCGATCCATTAGTAGAGCCCCGACAGTGAACCCAAGATTCAAGTTTCCAGCAAACACCTTGATGGAATGCCTCAACACTTTAGCAGAAAGGCCAGGAAATTAACAAATCTCAAAAAAAATTATTTTTTTTTGCAAATTAAAATATAATATATATATATTTGCATATACAAAATAATGTAACTATCACTGAATTACGAATGTATAACAGGCTGAAGGACTCCGGTCGGTAGCCTATTGGGTAACCAATAAAATACTTTTATTATTATTATTATTTGTAGTTGACATTGACAGATCCTTCTACATCCGTCACAATTCAAGCTACTCAATGGACTAGTGGCTTGTTCTGAATTACTTGAATCTGTCAACTTTCATGTTCTGAACAGAAACCTCAGGCACAGCTATTTATTTTTTATACCCCTCCATCTTAGGAATTATGGCAAACATACACCTTTAGAAAGAACCCTAAAGTTATTGAATGACAAAGACATCTGTGTTTTTGGAGTCTCTTATGATAAATTCAAGAAATCATTGAATAATATAAGTTGGTGATTGTTTAAATTTGTTATATATATATAAACCTAATTTTATAAGCTAGTTATTTTATGCTGTACATATTGGCTTTCTGCAAGAGCAATAGATTCCTCTTTTATTGAGAACATATTCCTTTTATATTCTTACACATATATTCTGTATATTATATTTATATCATTAGTACTTATTTTGTGAATTTTTTCATTGTAATGGGGTTTATCCTGAATAAATAAATAATTAAATTCTATGAAAGCATGGAATTATATGGATAATATATATGTCTCCAGTACAATAACTTACTCTGTAAAGGTCATAAATACTAATATATCTGATCATTATGGACAATACATTTGTGTAAAAAAAAATGAAATAAATTCAGAAGACATTCATGAGTGGAAACGTTCGTTCAGCACAAAAAACTATGACAAGTTGTTTCAGCTATTATCAAATGAGACCTGGTTGAGTGTATATGAAGCAAAAAAGTGGATGATTGTACAATAGATTCATTTCTCAACTCATAAGTTTTTTAAATGAAGCTTTTCCTCTGAGGAAAGTTCACATACAATCAATGAAAAAACCAAAGTGGATATCAGAAAATGTTACAAATGCAAAAAATACACTCAACTTACTCTCAGAAATGTATCTCCTCAAACAAATAACAAACCATGAACTGAATGAATTCAAAAAATATTACTGCAACTTGCTTTTGTCAGAAAAGAAAAAATTCTATGGTGAAAAAATTGTTCAATCCGATAACAAGTCTAAAACAGTATGGTCAATTGTGAACTCTGAACTAGGTAAGTCAAAAATTAAGAATAACTCTTTCAATGGAATAAAAACTAACGATGAGTTGGTAACAGAACCAGGTGCTGCTAGTAATATATTCAATGATTATTTTCTAACCGCTGCCTCTAGTCTCATTAGTGATAATACTGCAAATAATTTCGACATTAACCTTGTGCAAGAATGTTACAACACAATTTACCTATCAGAGATAACCCAAGATGAAGTTTTAGAAGTGATAAATAGTTTAAAAAACAAGTACTCATCAGGAGATGATGAAATAAGTAATGTTCTATTGAAGAATATGAGTAGATATATTTTGGAACCTATAACTTATATCCTGAATGAATCTTTTAGACAAGGCATCTTTCCCACAAAGTTGAAGGTTGCAATTGTTAGACCATTGTTTAAAAATAAGGCGATCCACTATGGATTGAAAATCACCGACCAATTAGCTTACTTTCATCTTTCTCTAAATTGTTTGAAATTATCATGTGCAGAAGATTCATACCATTCTTGAGTGCAAATAGAGTGATTACAAATAAACAGCATGGATTCCAGAAGGGAAAATCTACCACAACTGCCATTTTCACTTTTATTGAGAGGATCCTTCATTATTTGGACAATGGCTATATTGCTCATGGTGTTTTTCTAGACCTGTCGAAGGCTTTTGACTGTGTGAACCATGAAATTCTTCTGAGTAAGTTATATAAAATGGGTATTCGCGGAGTTGCACATGACTGGTTTACATCCTATCTTTCAAACAGACAGCAAACAGTTTGCGTAAGGCATAATACAAAGTCATATTTCTCAGATGAGAAAACAATTGCTATGGGGTACCACAGGGTAGCGTACTTGGTCCGATTTTGTTTATACTGTATGTAAATGATATTTCAAATATTATGAGAGACCCAACTATAACTTTAACTTCATATGCCGATGACACCAACTTGCTTATTGTAGAAAAAGACTATAACCAATTGTGTGAAAAAACTAATAGTGCCACAGATAATATTGCAAATTGGTTTCAAAACAATGCTCTAGTTCTAAATACATCTAAAACGAACTGTATTCTTTTTCGACATGGCAGAAATACTTCAGCGTTTCCTGATTCCATTAATCTTTATGAGACTCAAATATCGTATGCCAACAAAACAAACTTTCTTGGTATTACCATTGATGAAAATATGTGCTGGTCAGAACATGTCAAACAATTATGTGGTAGACTTAGTAGAATCATGTCACGCTCTCAAAGAACTGAAGAAGGTTGTAGATCCTGAAACTCTCAGAACAGTCTACTTTGGTCAATTTTATTCGGTTATGTCATACGGAATCCTTTTTTGGGGTGGATCACACAGTCAAGAAGTCTTCACAATTCAAAAAAGAATGATTAGAATTCTGGGAAATCTCAAAATAGGTGAATCCTGTAGAGGACAATTCAAATCTTTAAATTTGTTAACTGTACCTGGTATATTTTTTTCCGAATGTGTAAACTTCATTTTCAAAAATAAGCATTTCTTGATGGTGTACTATCTACCCATTTTATGATACAAGGCACAAAGATAATCTTACCTTCCTATACATAAGACCAGTCTTCTTGAAAAGGCAGTTTTATAAGTGTGTAGAATTTTATAATATGCTTCCTAGCAAAATTAAAGAGATGAAAAACCTCTCCAATTTTAGAAGATCAATCATCAGATACTTAATCTACTCTGAACCATATACAATTGAGGACCTAAACCAAAGAATTTTTGCCCAGCCTTAGTGTTAGATTTGGTTATAACATTAGTTCCACCATATATATAGTGTATATCTCAATGTTAGTAAAAATGGAATCTGTATTTTATTTCATGATGGTGCTGTAGGTTTTGCTGGGTTTTCCTACAGTTTTAGAAAAGCAAATGCTCACCCTGTTCAATAGAAGTCTTCTTGCATTAGTTATGACTTGTACTCCCCAGTGCACAATCAAAAATACAGTCAAATAATTGCAAATTCCATTTTTTGCTTTGTATTATTGTAATAGTTGAAAGCACATATAGGAGTCTTCTTGCATTAGTTATGACTTGTACTATACAAATTGTAATTTGTCTCTGGTATTAAAATAAATTCTATTCTATTCTATATACAAAGTGATGAAATCAACTAACCAGAACTTTCAAAAATAATTTATATTATACAACAATAGCAAATAGTTGAAGTAGATAATCATATTATTTAACAGTTAATAGTTGAAGTAAGCTAGGTAAGTAAGTATTTTGGAAGTATTCAAAAATTAAGTAGGTGTAGTTGGTAGATTTTGGCCACAAAATATTGAAAAATAAAAACTTTTTAACAAAAAATTAAACCGACGAAAAAATCAACTGAAAAGCAAATAATAAAATAAACCTTCTTAGTCTTAATGATAATTGAGCTCCTAAACTAATGTAAGTAACTAATTTTAAGTCGGCGCCAAACAAACTAGCAATTGAATTAGATAAAGAGTAAAATGATGGCAGCGAGATGCACAGCGGCGTTTTGATTACTTCTTCAAAGTAATATAATGATCTTCGATAATTGTTTATTTGGCGCCGACTCAAAATTAGTTACTCACAGTAGTTTAGGAGCTCAATTACAATTAAGACTAAAAAGGTTTATTTTATTTTCTGCTTTTCAATTGATTTTTTCGTCGGTTTAATTTTTTGTTAAAAAGTTTTTATTTTTGGCATTGGATTTTTAATCAATTTTGTTCTTAAACAATGGGAGCACAGAACATCAATCCTATTCATTGGAATGGCCGAAATTAAAAATGAACTAGAAATTAAAAATGAAGTCAGGAGGAAAAGGAACTTGGCCTTGAACTAGTTAGTAGTATTGATCCCCAAAAATATATATTTGAGGCCTTTATTTATTTAGTTGGGGTATTCACAACTTTATTTATTGGAAAAATATATTGAGGATTTCTTGTTATTTCAATTAAGGTAAAGAAATTGGGATATCACACAAGTTTTTGTCAACTTACCAACTGTCAATGTTTCTTCAGGCAAGTCCACCCTGTCGCAAAACAACAATTGCACTTTGGGCATCACGCAAGCTATAGCCAACACATCCAGGGCACTTCTGACCGTTTCTGCTCTCCCGCTGTAATTCCATTCGTATGCGAAAGCTATAATCTTCAAGAGAAGCGTAATGCCTCCGAGTTTGAGGAGATGATCAATAGGCAACCAGTGACTCCTGTAGGGCATGTTTTGGAAAAGCATGTCGATTTGTTGTTGGATTTCCTCCGGTGAAGATTTACATGCCTGAGAAAAAATATGTAAAAGTTTATATTCTAGAGAATCAGATAAATTCATTTATAATACACTGCCATTCACATTGACCATCATTGAATGCATAGAAGAAGAAGAAGAAATATTTAGAAGAAGAAATATTTATTAAGTAGGTTTCCCTAATATACAAAAACTCTAATATATGTATATATAAATAACAATAGAAAAAAAATTAAAAATAATGTATCATAATGTATGGATTCATCCTATATGAATGATCTGTTAAATAGGTTATTAATCTGTAGTAATAAGAATAACAGTATTACAATTAAATATAAAAATTATTACAATTAGATATAAAAACAGTTATAATACCATACAGTGTAAAAAAGAAAAGTATAACAATTTAATTATTAATCCTATAAGATTGAACAGTAAACTGGATAATAAGAGTAACATTGCAAATAAAAAATAGTTCTAATTTAGTTCCCTTATATGTATCAACAATTTGTGTCTGAAGTTTTCACAAGATCCACTAGATTTAACATTATGTGGTAAGTTATTGTACTCTACCAAACCTTTATAAAACAATGAATTTCTCGTATTTGATAATTTTACTCTAGTCACATTAATGTTGTTCAAATTACGGGTGAAATGATTGTGAATCTCGTATTTGAAATCAACATAATCACGAAAGTAAGAAGGTGCTTCATTATGTATTATTTTATAAATAAATATCATTGTTAGGAAGTAAAGTCGTTTAGAGACTGGTAGCCAATGTAATGTATTCAACATTATTGAAATGGGGGTATAGCGATTGCAGCTCAAAATAATCCTCATGCTTCTATTCTGTAGTTGTTGAAGCTGTGTCATTTTATTTAGATTGAATTGATATAGTAAAGTTACACAGTAGTCAAAATGAGGTAGCAAAATTGACCGGTACACAGTGATTCTTGTATCCATAGATAAATGCTTACGCAATTCTTGAAAAAAAGTATAGTTTTTTCGAATTTTTTTTAGTAATATATATAAAGTGTGCATCGAAAGTAAGTAAATTATCCAGTTGGAAGCCCAAATACTTGACAGTTGATACGATTTCAATTTGCTCGTTATCAATCCTTATATCATTGTCATTAACATTTATCTGCTTATATTTGTATTTAGTTGTCACGATCCATGCTTGGTTTTCGACATTGAGTTTCAGCTTATCAATCATCAAATTGTTTAAATTAATTTTTGACTCTTTACACTTATTAGAACATTATTCATCTTTTGTAAAGCAGTGTTAAGACATGAATCACTACAAGCTAATAGTGTGTCATCAGCAAATAAATTTATGAACTCACAATTCACAAAAAGGTCAATATCATTCAGATATAGTATGAAGAGGAGTGGTCCTAGAACACTTCCCTGAGGTACCCCAAGGTTGTTGCAAATTTCTCTTGAGATTCATAGTAAACAATAATTAATAAAAAACCTTTTTAAAGACAAGCTTTTATTCAAATGCCTAAAAAGTTAAAAAGAATTGCATTGGATGTGTGACGTAGGTTATTCCGTGAGTAATAGATTCAAAAGCTTGTCGCGCAAAGTTTTCAGTTCGAATACAAAAGTAACAAGCTTTTGAATCTATAACTCACGGAATAACCTACGTCACACATTCAAAGTCTCAAAGTTCATTCAAAAGTAATATAGTATATTAAAGTATAAGTGGATAAAAAGGGCTTTAAAACACGGAGTGCTCGAAATAGAGCAAGTGTTTTTAAGACCAGTTATCCACGAATACTTTACGTTATTTTTTTTTATTGGTGCACTTTGAAATCATATATACTGGTATTATTACTACAA
Organism: Gonioctena quinquepunctata; assembly: GCA_018342105.1. Classification (NCBI taxonomy): domain Eukaryota; kingdom Metazoa; phylum Arthropoda; class Insecta; order Coleoptera; family Chrysomelidae; genus Gonioctena; species Gonioctena quinquepunctata. Next base: position 509,854 of record JAFIRS010000255.1, read on the forward strand.
AAAATAGAAATAAGAACTAATAATGCAAGAAGGTTGAATTCGTGAAGTGACATCAGTATACCTTTCGTTGTCATGGAAATGAGAAAAACAGATATTCATTTGCAATTTGTTATGAAAGATCAATATTTGTTGTCACCAGAGCTCGAAAATGAATTATTCTAATATCGATTTTTTTAATAGTGAGGCAGAATCGCGGTTAATACCGTGAAAATCCAGTGATATATATAAAAAAGAATATGAAAAGTTCATCAAATGGATGGAGGAGCACATATAAATGAACGAATTGTTAGTAATTTTTTTTTTTTATTGGTTCCCCTTTTTACCCATTTAAAGCACGCCTCAGCGTGTTTAAATCAAACTTTAAAAAACGCGCGTTTTTTAAAGGTAACCATGACAACATCAACAAATCGAGAAACGTGAAGTCTAAATGACAAATTTTTGATTATTGATCTGACAGGAGTACCTTGTAACGTCAAATAAAATATTACTCACAATTCGTTCATTTATATGTGCTCCTCCATCCATTTGATGAACTTTTCATATTTTTTTTATATATATCACTGGATTTTCGCGGTATTAACAGCGATTCTGCCTCACTATTCAAAAATCGATATTAGAATCATTCATTTTGAGCTCTGGTGACAACAAATATTGATCTTTGTAACAAATTGCAAATGAATGTTTTTCTCATTTCCATGCAACAAGGTATACTGATGTCACATCACGAATTCAACCTTCTTGCATTATTAGTTCTTATTTCTATTTTGTAGTAATAATACCAGTATATATGATTTCAAAGTGCACCAATAAAAAAAAATTACGTAAAGTATTCGTGGATAACTGGTCTTAAAAACACTTGCTCTATTTCGAGCACTCCGGCTGCGCCGTCGTTTTAAAGCCCTTTTTATCCACTTATACTTTAATATACTAATTTGACGTTACAAGGTACTCCTGTCAGATCAACAATCAAAAATTTGTCATTTAGACTTCACGTTTCTCGATTTGTTGATGTTGTCATGGTAACTTTAAAAAACGTGCGCGATTTAAACACGCTGAGGCGTGCTTTAAATGGGTAAAAAGGGGAACCAATAAAAAAAAATATGTTATACATTTATTTATAGGTGGTCATAATATGGTCATAGTACAATTTTATAAGTAATGCACCTAGGAGAGTTAACACCTGTTTGTGCAATAATACCAAGTCTTTTATTAATTGTAGAAAGTAGAAATTCAAAAGTTATTATTGACATGTAATGAAGAAAACTTAGGAGTTAAAAAAGAAAATGGTAATAATATAAATAGTAATTATAACAGAAAATGTTAATAATATAATAATATGGTAATAATGACAGAAAATATTAGTATATTTAAATTGTTAAATTATTTTATTTTTTTTCACAATATCTTATGTACTTTTTAAATATTTGCATTTGTTAACAAAGTGTTTATATTTGGTTATCTCTTTAATTTCATTAGGTAGGATGTTATAAATTTTGGTGCTATGGTTGAAACAAACCTTTGGTTCCCATCAATCTTAAATGGTACAGCCATATTATATTTGTTTGTGTGCTCCTAGTTTGGTAACAATGGTTCACAAAATGTTTTTTCTTAGATTTGAAGCAGAAGATGCAGGTACTAAGGTAGTATAGGCATCGGACATTCAAAATTGATTAATTATAGATACAATTTGAATAATATTATTCGTAGAATGTAGTTTTGTACTACATTTAGTTGAGTTAATACATTGTCATAGAGCCCCCCCCCACACTATGATACCATAGTTTAGAATTGATTCTACTAAGGACTTGTAGATTTGCAAAAGTATTTTTTTTTGTAAGATTTTGGTATTACATAGAATTTATAAATTAGCTTTTATTTTGTTGGTTAAGTCTTGAATATGAATAGTCCATTTAAGATTTTTATCAATAGTGATACCAAGATATTTTATGGAATTAGTTTCTTTTATTACTTTTGTCGAGCCAACATTTTACAAGGCGCACTCTGTGAGTCGCTGTACTTTCAACATTTTCCCAGTTTGTACCTTTAAAAAGTAGAACTGTGTCATCTGCATAGGAGATAGAGATACCATTTATGTTTAGGTTTAGTAGTGAGTTGATATAAGTAATAAAAAGAAGTGGACCAAGCACTGTTCCCTGCGGGATACCTATCTTAGTTTCAAGGAGGTCACTATTTATATTCCTAATTTTAGTTATTTGTTTTCTGTTACTCAAATAATCTTTGAAGATTTCCAATACTACACCTCTGACACCATACTGCTCAAGTGTGTCAGTAAGTTGTTTACGAGGTACAGTATCGAAAGCCTTCGCGAGATCTAGGAAAATTAGCTTTTTTATTATTGTCAAGACTTTTTTAATATTGTTCACGAGTTCAAACATGGCATCATTTGTGCTTTTACCTTTCATAAATCCAAATTGGTTGTAGTTTAGTACATTCACTGAAGTTAGGTAATCTAATAACCTACTTTTGAGACATTTTTCAAATATTTTTGAGAGGGTAGTAATTACACTAATGGGTAGATAGTTGCTTATATTAGTTTTACAGCCCTTTTTATAGATGGGTATAATGATGGAAATTTTGAATTGGGATGGTACCTGGCCTGTTAGGAAAATTTGATTCATCATGTTAACTAAAGGATCTAGAATGAGTAAGTGGATTTTTTTTATCAATTTAGATGAGATGCCATCTATGCCTGGTGCACTATTATTTTTCAGGGTATTAATGATTTTTTTTATCAATTTAGATGAGATGCCATCTATGCCTGGTGCACTATTATTTTTCAGGGTATTAATATGCATAATTACTTCTTCCATGGAAACAGGTTTTAATTTATTAAAGAAGGGTATTCGATTGTAATGTCGGAAGTGGGTTCATTTATTTTTGTTGCCATGTTCAAACCAGCATTCACATGGTAATTGTTGCAAAAGTTTGCCATGTCATAATAATTATGGAATTGCAATTATTTTGTACTTTTTACTGCATTTGAATAAAAGCTTGTCTTTAAAAAGGTTTTTTATTAATGATTTTATTTTGTGCTTTTTAGTATTTAAGTACGTCTTGATCTATGCATTTGTGTTAAAGCATCGTAATTAGGAGGCCTTTTTCCTGTAAGTGATGAGCTATCTAGTCCTTCAATGAGGAGACCATCTAAAGATCAACTCATCTGCCATCTTGGAGTTGCCATCTTCAATTTATGAATTTTAACTAAAAATCAATAATCTTCGACTAAATTCATTATCTCCGACCCCAAAAACTCCGATATACCAATTTTGAATCGAATCGGGCCATAATTACAAAATTTGTCCGCCATCTTGAATTTGTGAATTTTGATGAAAAATCATAATCTTCGACCCTGAAAACCCCCACATACCAATTTTGAATGGAATCGGACTATAAACATAGAGATTATCAGCCACCTTGGATCCGCCATTTTGATTTTATGAATTTTGAAGAAAAAATCATACTCTTCGACCCTGAAAACCCACACATACCAATTTTGAATCGAATCGGATCATAAACCTAAATCTCATCCGCCATCTTGGAGCGCCCTTTTGATTTTTTATATAACAAAAATTCAAAATCTCCAAAAACCCACACATACAAATTTTGAATAGTATCGGACCATAATCACAAAACTCCTCCGCCCATTTTGAAGGCGCCATCTTAAATTTATTAATTTTGACAAAAAAATTCATGATCTCTGACCCCAAAAACCCCTACATACTAATTTTGAATCAAATCGGACCATAATCACAAAACTTGTCCGCCATCTCAAATTTTTAATTATGACAAAAAATCCAAAAACCCCCACATACCAATTTTTTCTCTAACAAAAATTTCATAATGCACTGTCACCGGAATTATGAACACCTGCCAAATTTCAACTCAAGCGGATGTCGGCAAGTGCTCCAATAATGGATAACAAATTTTGAACGGGAAAGAATGACATACGAACGAAGCAAGCAAATAAAAGCTGGTAAAAAGCATTTCTAAATAACACTTGAACAGGGGTGCCTCAAGGATCAGTTCTAAACCCCTGTTGTTCATTGTATTCAATAATTATCTTCTAGTTTATTGTTGTGCTGCTTGTGTTTCGATTATAAAAGCAGATGATACTAATTTAGTTGTATCTCTATTCCTACAATGCTTCATAATCACTAGAGCCAACTGCTTTGGCAGTCTCTTCGAGATTAACCCGTCAAGTTCAGTCATCACACCCCTTCGTGGTCACTTTGGAAACCTGCAGAACATCACTTTCCAAAGACTCGTTCATCCAACGAACAGCGAGGCTTTGGAACTCATTGCCTAGGGAGGTGTTCCCCGAGGCATACAACCTTCAGAAATTTAAGAAGAACACCAACTCCTACCTTCTTTCCCTAGGTTCCCACGATGTTCTCTGAACATTACAGGATATCCCTTTTCGTGGGAACCAGAACATAAAAAAAAAAAAAAAAATATTCCCCAGTGACCAGAAAACTTCAACCATCATCCCAATATAAGAAATTGCAAACCCAGACCATGCTTTAAAGCACAATCCAAGTACTAACACAACCTTCTGACAAAAATAAAATGTGAACATACTGCAATTATTATATTTACTTTGTATGATGGTTGAGCTGGTAATGGTTGCGCCGCTCTTTCATTGGGCCTCAATTGAGATCTTCTGATCAACTCCACCTTTATGAAAAGGTGGGCTTCCAAATAACGACGATAAGCCACGCAAACGTGCCTCACAATCTGACGATAGGCACCTTCTTGTTCCTCATTAATCTGGCCCGTATCTGCATCTGGCAGTAGGATAGGTAGAGTTGCTATCTGGAAACACAAAAAACAAACTTATATATGGCCAAAAACAGCTATAACCTCACTTTCACATTTTTTTTATTCAGAAATTAAAGTGATATATAAGAATTCTGTACCCTTTATTACCTACCACATTGTGTAATTTTCTTAGACCATCCTGCGAGTCGAATTCTTCCAGTATCACCTTGAACTGAAAAGTTAAACCAAAGAACATGATGGCTTGACACCTCCCGGAGTCATGGGAGCATTCTAGAAGCCACAGGGCATACCTGAAAATTGAGAAAGCTGGAGTTGGTCGAAAAGTAATCCGATTAAGACATGGTTACGTACTTGACTAGATTGCTGACAACATATTTAGGCAGTAAACAGACTCTCTCCATTGCTTCTTCGCAGTAACCGAGATAGTAGAGGCAGATAGAGACCCCGGTGGCAGCTATAGAGGGCCGAGGAACTTCCAATAGGGCCTTGAAAGTTCATAAAATGCTATCAGTCAAATACCACAAGTTGGTTTCCTACTTCTTGTTTTGCATGAATGATGAAATTTGAAAAAAACTCTCTCAGAGAAACATTAATAGGTAATAGAACAATTTTTCAAAATTTAGGGTGGTATATTTTATTTTTGAGTTAATAACAGGGTACAGAAATGTACAAATAATCTTGAGCTCTCCTCACCATCTAGGAAAAACCACGCAATCCAGAATTATTGACTTTTCCTTTAGTAAACGTTGTTTGATCTCCTAGAAACTCTATTTTTTCACAAGGTAAGAACAGTTCAATTAACTGAGTTGTATAAAAATAACAAAAAGGAAAAAAAATTACCAAAATCCAATAAAAAACCATATTTTACAAAATCTGTAGACTTTATCATTAAAAAATGCTAGATAGCATCCATAGGTATCAAATATAGACTCACCTCTAATCCTTTACACTGTATGAACTCTATAGAGAACTTCTTGTGACAAAGCAAAGCCGCCAAATATTTCAGAGCCTCAAAGGCTAATCTCGCTTCTTTTGTGACCCTAACATTGACGTAACACAAAATCAATTCTAGAGCCCCCTGTTCGAAGACATGGCTCAAGAACTCTTGATAGTCTCCCATTGCTGTCAGATACCTGAAAATAATGATGGAATGATAGAGGAACGCTCCCTCAAGTGATATATTGTTACGAATCCACTACGCCACTGCATGTTGTTTACAATGTGGCTCGACTGGTTGAGGTCATCAAACGATCGCATCGCACACGAGCAACGGACAGTTATTTGTTTTTATCAGTTGGAGTACAAGTACAGTTGTGAAGAAAGATTTATTCCAGATTTGTAGTGTTGTGTTTTCAAAGTGCAAATAAACGGACATTAATTAGTCGATTATTTTAATAAAGACGAATCCCAGATTCGTAACAATATTAAACCAAGAGATTCGCTTAAAAAACTAAACTTATGATGATTCGCAAAGAAGATCCTTGTGGAGCACCAAGTTACATCCTCTCATCCTTTGATTTTTTTATTAAAGAAAATAAATTTTATTTCCTTACCTCAGAATTAAAATTTGTCTGGTAGCAACTGTTGGTGGAAAAATCTGAACTGTGCCAATCATGAAACTTTCCAGTTCTGCCCATGAGGAGTTACTGGTCTCTGAAAATATTCCGCTGCCCTTTTGGGGGCTACCAAGATAAACGGGGTCGTGTATGGGGCTGTCTTCAAAACGGGCACGTTTTCTTACAGGAGTGTCAGAATTTGAAACCTAAAAAATTATCTTCAATGTAACGATTGTAGAGATAAATTTATGAAACTCACTGCTTCCGAAATCTCGAAATTTTTCACAGTAGGGGAAGTTTGCCCCTCCATGATTTTTTTACGCTTCATTTGTCTTTCGCTCTCTTTTCCATCACTGGTCGATGTTGTTGAAGGGCTCTGATCAATGCCACTATCTGAATGGAAAATTATACCATTCTCCCGATCTGAAACAAATAGTTATTCAATGTATGTAGCCATATAAAAACATTCTTGGGCGTTTTATATGCTAATAAGACATTATCATACATAAATTAATGATATAAAATCAATTACTAGGTTATGTCATAAGTCATTGAAATGGGTGCAAAGGTAAATCAGAGTAGGATAAATAGAGATTCAACAGTGGAAAAGTACTCGTTTACCTATCCCCACCCCCTCTGTTTTTCAAAAGCTTATAACAGACTTATCTTCATAATATAAAGGTGTACAAAGCCATTTGTGGCCTCTGTGAATTTTCAAAATATATCAACCCCCATTTCACCCCCTTTGACATTCTGGAAAATTTTGAAGCCATATCAGTGATGAAGAAAAGACAGATAACAATAATATTTTACAAGCAGAAGGATGTATAGAGCTATTTGTGGGCTCTGTGAATTTTCAAAATATATCAACCCCCCAGTGACCCCCTTCACTAGCCTGGCAAATTCTGCAACGTCAGTGTTGAAAAAAAAAACAATAACATATTCCAAGCAGAAAGGTGTAAATCAAATTTGTGGTATCTGGAATTTTCAAATTAAATCAACCCCCATTTCATTGGAAACAGGTGCACAAAGTCATTTGTGGCATCTGTGAATTTTTAAAATAACTTCACCCTCATTCCACTCTTACAAATAGAACTTATTCATCAGTCTGATAAAATTTTCCCTCTTCGTCAAAGCTTCTAATCTCAGTGTATTAACGCCACTAACTGAATAAAAATCCATATGGAAAAACGGAAAAGGAGAAAATAAAATAATAGAGATTTCATTTTTCTCAGTGTACTTGTGTATGTTACACCCTTAAACTTACTGTAATTTGTACAAATAATTTTTTTTTATACTGAATAACTTCATTCTTTCAATTTTGTTTGTGATTTATGGAATTTATTATGGCTTATGACATCTAGGGTTAAATTTGTTTAGAACATTTTATTGGTACTTTTATTATTTAAGAATTTATAATAAATTTTCTGCGACATGTCTAAAAATATTTAAAGAGCTACATTTGGATTATAACTTATAGTTATTTATTTAATCCCAGTCTTGAAGTTTATAAAACCAACAAATTTATTAGGATCCAAATCCACTGATGTTATAAGGTCACGTAAGCATTTTTCGATTGCTTTTCCTATCATGTCTACATTGAAATTCGAGATCTTTATTCTGGGAATTCTCAGTGTTGTTACTGTTATATGGAATCTATTTCATAATTTCTCTTGCACTGCCTATTTTTAATTAAGAAAAGTTGATGGAGTCAAACCAACCACACATTTTTGATGAGTCAGAGCATTCACATGTTTGCGAAATTTTGGAAATATGCTTTGAAAAAAAAAAGGAAAAGTCGGATTGCCATTTACTATTTTGCAATAGTAGAACAGAGAACATTTATAGAAAGCATAATATTCAGACTCCTGAATATTTTGTAATTCCAAGGACTGACCAGTAAAAAATAATCAGAAAAAATGATTAATTTTGCTTCACACTGAGATATGTGAATGATGTATTTGAATTTATAAGCAAATTCTTCAATTGCTTCATGTTTTTGAAATACTTTTTTGTTACAGTGTAAAAAAAATTAGATTTTTTTCTTGAGATATTGTTTTTATATTCACCAGTATTTTTCCAGTGCCAGAATTCAGTACCTAGTTAAGTACCTGAGAGTATTTAATTTATATGATTACAATAATTCAGTTATCATTTCAGTATTAGACAATATTTAATTACCTCTTTCTGTACACTATTCAGTACAATATTTAATCAGGCTGTACAAATTTAGCCTCATAAATATAATTACACAAGTAAAAGTTGAATTATTTAGTAATTGCTTGTTTTATGTGATTAGATTACATCTATCTATGAAAAAAGAATTAAGTATGAAGATATCAGATTCAAACCACTCGGAAAACTGTCTATTATCTGATTTTAATTTGAAATATTTCAGTAATTATTTATATTTAATTGATAAGTTGAAAATGCATTCACTAGTTCAACATTATGAATGAGGTAAGAATGCGAATATTTTATTTACAGTACAGAATCTTCTACCTATCCAGAAAATCCCGATTTGCAAAAAATAATGTTTCTCCGAAATAAAAATAAAATATAAAAATTATAAATTAAAACAGTTTTCCGGATCATTAAACATACTCTAATACATTTTGAATGGGCGAGATCACTAATTTTTGGAAAAAATTACAAAATGTCCAGAACGATGAAAAACGTGGTTGGATTTTTAATTTTTTTTTTTTTCAAAATAGCTTTTTCCAAAAAAAATTCCCAAAGAAATGTTCCTGTTTGAACACTGCCAAGTGTTATTCATATTATTTCTTTACAATGTGAGCAAGATGAAAAAATAATGACATTGTACTCGCTATACATACATATTATTCAAGAATAATTAAATGAAGAACAGCTATCAAATGAGAAAGAAGTCTGAAATGATACACATGCAGACACAAGTTCTGTTTTATTCATAGGATGAAACAGAATAACATTTCCTCAGAAGTACATCAAAATAGTGACACTGGCAACTCGTCAATCGCCGAAAGTGCCAGGAATTACAGTGTTGCCAAGCATTATTCATAATATTTCTCTACAACGTGAGCAGACCGAAAAAATAATGACATAGCACTCGGTATACATACATATTAGTCAAGAATAAGTAAATCAAGAACAGCTATCAAACACGAAGTCTTCATTTCAATATAACACATGCTGACACAAGTTCTGTTTTATTCATAGGATGAAACAGAATAATATTTTCTCAGAAGTTCCGCAAAATAGTGACACTGGCAACTCAGGAAAATGTCAAATCAATGGACTCATGACATCAAAAGAGGCGGCAATAATGCTGTTTTAGAGCAGGGTTTATTCGAATAATACCCAATATCTTTTAGGAAAAACTATTCATACATAAGATTTTATTACTATATTTCAACTTCAAGCACATATGAAGCAAATTTGTGAGTTTGTGATCTCGCCTATTGCATTGAACACAAATTTTTGATAATGTGATTTTTAGATTGTCATTAGAAACATAACATTGTAAAAATGTAAGAAAATTAGAAGTTTCCTTAAACTTTTGAAACTGAAAACAAACAATTGCCATCATGCGAATAGAAGGTTAAGTTTAGCTGATTTTTGTGGAATTGTGGTTGTTTTTCACACCAATCTTTACTTGTATGTATTTTTTTTAGAAGGGGAATTTTTACATTTGCTCTCTCATTTGTATTCCATGATGTAATTCTTTAGTTTGAAATGTTCATTCTGATTTTTGTAATGGCAATGGATTCTGTAAACATTCGGAACACTTCATGAAGAAATCAATTTTCAAATATTAACTGGGATAGCTACAGGAATGGGTACACTAATAACTTATTTGCTATCACCTTGAAACAAACTAACTTTACACTTCCATTACTAACCTCTTCTGAAAACAGGAGGAGGAGATTTGATAATACCATCTCCTCTATATGGTGGAGATCTCATGGCAGACAAATGTGCGAAAGGCCTGGAGAAACTGGGATTGTTTATAAATTCTGAGGAGTTCTTCAGCCTTTTTATCCTTTGTAAAAGCAGGGGTATCAATTTGCTATTTTGTTCCCTGAATTTTGTTGCAATCTCAGGAATTTCCATTGCCGCACCCAAGAGACCAGTGGCATAACTTTGTAAGGGTTCTATTGAACTCGTTACCCATTTAATCAGGCGTAGGATCAAGCTATCTGCTTCCGGCTGAAATAAATATGTAATTTATTTATTTATTTAACGGAGAACTTAATTTATACAATACAATAAATATTAATAGACAGATATGAAAAATGGTAACATACAAGTCAAAATACAAAGTTACAAAAAATATTAATTAAAAAAATAAGACAGGCTTTTATACAAATGCACAAAAAGGAAAAAATAATTTCTTTAATTGCTTGACTTAAGTTAATCTGTGAGTAGCAAATTCAAAATCTTGCCGCGCAAGAACCATTTTACCTATTCTGATATTGTGACAAGATGGATGGGAGTGGCTAGCATACAAATGCCATTTTTTAGTAAGATAGAGGGAATGCTATCAGGACCAAAAGAGACTTTATTAGGAAGTTTTGATGTTTCAAAAACTTCTGCGATCAAAAAACATGAAAGAGTGAAATTATTGCATGGACAGAATTTTAAATATTGCTCAAAACAAAATCCGGATTGTCAGACTAGTAGACAGATGAGAAAAATTCCGCAAAAAGTTCAAGAACTTCAGTTTCTGGAGAAGATTTTTGACTATCAAGTGACATTTGGGATGGATAATCATTAGAATTTTTTAGATCATTTTCTTCCGGAAGGATCTTTGTTAATATCATTTTCCATCGATAAGATAATTTTGATGACAAAGTTCTGATAAAATTTTGATATTGTATATTCATTATGATCCCCACTTATTGAAACTGTGAGCTTTTTTCTTTTTAATTGTCAATGCTTCAAGATCAGATGTAAACCAGCTAGGATATGTTGCAGGTTTATAATATCTAACTGGGACAGAAAGTTCTATTCCCGTATATAAGATGTTGAAATAAAATAAAATTGCTCCACAACTACTTCTAAATTTTCATTGATGAAGATTTTTTCCGGTTCTATAGATGCAAAGAAACCATTTATTGATATATAATCGACATTTCTGAAATCATAGTAATGCAAACTCCTAGAAGAATTATTGTGCCTATCTGATATTGGAATTTGAAAAAAGTAGGCAAGATGATGATAATTACTAAACATTAATAAGTCTACTGCCGTATCTACTTGAATATTAGGGTTCTGTGCAGAAATTAAATCAAGAGATGTATGCTGAACGTTTGGAATGTGATTAATTTGATGTCAGTTCAAAAACGAGAAGTTTTCACACACTACGTTAGTGTTAGAAAATGCTGGAGAGTCAACTGTTACTCCATTGTTATCATTGGATCATTTTGCTTCTGGCAAGTTGTAGTCACCAGCCACAATAATAGAGTGCTCAGGATGTATTATTGATACATCTTCACTGATTGGCAGTTAGTTCACATGAGTTCGTAGCTCTCAGTATTTGATTTGGGTGGTAAATAAATAGCACATAGGAGACAAAGATTTGTTCAATAGCATAGCAGGTATTTTGCACCAACATAGATGGTATTGACTTACATACCGTTAGTAGATCCCCGCCACCCCGAACTTTAAAACTATTGAGGGAGTTATGGTCTATGAATCAAGTATGGGAGAAAAGAGGTACAAACATATTAATACCTGAAAAACAACTGTGGTATCCAACCCTGGCATAATATCAAGCATCAAACGACATGCAGCAATGTTTAATTGGTCCGAGTCTTTTCCAATTATGCCACTTCGTGAGTAGTAAGTATCCCTCAAATAATCATTTATGAGCTGAAAAATGACGGAGTTATTGCATTATATTCGAACTTGATATCAACATTTACTTTATTGGTGAAATTGTCTTTTTTGAACAGAGCTTTCAAAATCTGTCCAAGAATACACTGCGGATCGGTTCTTGATGGATGACGTTCGTCAAAAGGGTCCGGATCCATTTTCAGGTAGTTCTCGGTTTCCACCTCAACTATCTCGGCCAGTCTATGAACACATTCATAAAATATTGCACAACTAGAACGCAAAATGTTTTCTTACCTGGTGAGAGAAGGTATCGGATCATAGTTTGGCTGTCCGTGTTCATCCTCCCATTTGCGAATTATTGAGGAAATCTCGCTCATTACCGACGTATTGCTGGTGTTATTTGTATTGTTTTCAGCCATTTCTTGGGTTTATTTTTTCAATAACAAAGGCATGAGGTAATTTAACCTAACCTAACTTTTTTTAACAAATACGTTTAATCAGCTACAAACGATACACAGGGAATAGTTTATTATTAACACCTACTATCGATTCGCAACACGTTAAACGGATGAAAAACTGGTGTGGGTACTGAATAATGGAACTAAAGAAAAAATATAAGATTCGTCGTACTGGGGCACAACGCCATTATCTCATTTTAATTTTTCACTGATCAATGTTACCAACCTTCAACCTTGTTTAAAGGAGGGTTTATGCAACGTTGCCTTTATCTAAGCCTAAGAACTAGGACTATACCTAAGAATTTTATGCTGTTTAAGCACTTTTCAATTAGTTCTTAGTGTATAAATTCGCGCATGCTGAAATGAACTGTTCAGGAAGCAGGAAATGTAAAACATAACCACAATATTTTCAATCTGTTTATTCTGTCCGACAAGCACGTTCCCAGAATTTTTTGTCGGTGGGGTTCAGGTTCAGGCAAATGATTAAAGTATGGCGTGAAAGCTTCTCGAAAATAAAAATAAAATGAATCCGGCGTGGGTGGTGAGGTGGGATGGGTGGCCGGCGGGAGACATACACACCGTACAATGGAGTAGGTGTTTGAGGCAAAAACCTAGCCAACAGTGTAAAAGTTAAAAATTGCTTTACAATTGTAAAAACTGCATTTCATCATTACTAACTATGGTGCGTGGATCATTACATTTCCAGGAGTAAAAGTAACATCCAGGATAGCTCCTAGTCTCAGTTGAACAACAGGTTTATTTCTGAGTGGACGTGCTATTTTGATTACGTTTCAGCACTACATTTTTTATGGCACGTTACAGGTTTTTCGTTTTTCAACTTCTGAAGATGGAAAAGGAATTAATACGTAGACTAGCTCTATATGAATTGGTTAGGAAGTCTCCTGAAAAATTAAATGATGGAAAGCTCTTTGAAGAAGATGCGACGGAGATCAGAGTTCAGGAGAATCATATTGGCTGGACGTCCTTAGTGTCCGAATTTCAAAAATGGTTTCAAATAGAGGAAAACAAAATTTGTACTTTTTCATTGCTCATTAATACTACTAAAAATCCATGTAGAAACCGGCAGAAAACGTCGGTATGCTGTGAGGCCTCTTAAAAGGAGTAGAAAAGAAAAATGTAATTTTTCTTTCCTCAACCTTAACGAGCTCAACATCTTGACGTCCCCTCTGGAGGACGGCATATCTCTCGATATATCTCGTGCTCATTGATATATCGACTGCAGCTTCGAATATGCTACTATGCTGTAGTTATACGGTGCTTAATAACTCGAACGTTCCTCATCATTTTACCTTACCAAAATATTAATTTTCATTTATTTGTCAGGACATTTGTTCTGTCTGTATATATGCAACAAATTGCAAATTGACTTCTGATAGTTGTGACCAAGATATTTCAAATAATTTTCTTTTTGATCTAAGCCCTCAGTTCTTAGTTAAAAGTCTGTAAACTTTTTGAATAGTTCTTATAGTACTAGTAACTACCCCACAAACATAAAAGTTCGCATTAACATGTTATTGTTGAATTCTCAGTTATTAGTTCTTAGTCATAAGCTTAATTATTAGTAACGCTGCATAAACCGTCCTTAATATGATGATGAGTGATGACTCCCAAATTAAAACTCAACTAACGATAATTTGTAATTGAATTGGCGTGGAAAAATCTTTAATTCTGAAAAAGGGTAAAAAGGCTTGGAAAAGAGACTTTTTTATTCAAAAGAACTCTTATTACACCATTTCGATCCTGGAAATTATTCAAGATATAATTGGCAGCCCTGAATTTTGACGTATCATTCAACTTCCTCGTGTTTTGTCGATATACGATTATCCGGCATCGGTGAATTCGTGAATTTTCTGAACTTTTTCGGTATTTTGAAATAATTTTTCGTCGAAATGAGTGGCGACGGTGACAAAGCCGAACAATTCGACTCGTTGTTCCTCTCGATTGCCCAACATCATCCAGAAGGACCTTCCCAAGTGAGAATATTTCAAATATGATTTAACATAACCTAGAAATATAACGCTCAAACTATGTTGTTTTTCAGCTTCTGGATACATTTGTCAGTTTTCTTGGCCGAAAAACAGACTTTTATACTGGCGCAATAGAGGGAGAATGGGAAAAGGTATACATGAAACATCATAAGGAAATAATGCAGTTTCGGGAGAATCCACAGATTTGTAAAATACATTTTATTAAAAATAAACAGTCACAAAAATACCAAAAAAATCCGGTGGACAGTCATAAAAAAAGAAATGTTTTAGTTATAAATCCATTATTTTCACGACAGTAATTATCCAGTAATTATACTCGCACGATTTGGGACATGACGTTTAGTGAAACTATCATATTTTGGCCTTTTGAACACAAATCCGAAGTAGCATTTTCAAATACTTTCCAGAAGTACAAAGGCCTAATTTTTCAGAGCTTTTTACGGCCACTCACCATTTGTCCTTTTTTCAACTAAAACACCACCCTTATTCACGTATTTTTAGTACATTTTGTACGAAAAACTGCTGTTTTTGAGGCACCTGGTCAATATGTTACACAGTCAACCTAACCTAACTTGGCTCACTTTGCAATCCAAGTTAATGACGGGCCAATCAACTTTTTCATATAATGCTTCACTTTGCTTGCGGGCACTTCGGTATCGGTGATTTTTTTAGTTTTTTCCGAATTATTATTGAGGCACAATAGTGACAATCAGTCAATAGATCATCATGCTACATCATAGATATCAACCAATAGACAATACCTACGCAATGGAAAACTCGTAATTGGCTGTTTCTTCTTCCACAGGCAATCAAAAGGAGGCATTTTAAAATTAAATAATTCCTTCAAAATACATGATTGCCAAATATTTTTTTTATTTTTCAGCTTCTAGAGAAATTAACTATCACATAAACCAAAAATTTTGGTGATTCTCCCTAAACTGCATTTTTACGAATCATAATCGTATGATAACATCTAATATTTATTTTTCACTAGCTGGTTATGAACACATTCAGGAAGTATGAAAAAGAGAGTAGGGAAAAGCACGAATCCGAGTTGAAAGAAAAACGCGAAAAAGATGCTCGTGTGAAGGCAGCTGCCGCTAAGAAAGCCAAAGAGGAATCGGCCAAAATAACAGAGCTTACAGATGCTCAAGCTGAGAAGCTTCAGGCAGAAATAGACGCAAAGAAAAATCTTCCCTCTAGCTCTAGCTCACAACCAGTGGCCCCCATTCCTGTTGGAGACAAAGTTGCAGATGATGAAGATGAGTCGGAGAAAGGGAAGCTGTTGCCCAACAAAGGTAACGGATGTGACTTGGATAAATATAAATGGACACAGACCTTGGGAGATATTGAGGTGAGTGAATTTCTTTAAGAAAAATTTTTGAATCATTTGCTACCAATATTTGGAAGTTTAACAAGCTAAAAGGATATCATTATGAGTAACAGTCCATAGAAATATATTTCGAGTGAAATGAACATCATTATTTCTAGCTATTAAGAATTCCAGGCGACATTTTTGAGCACTGAGCTTCTTTTTAACATAGAATAGCAACAATCCATTTCTGTGAGTTAAGTGTAGGTTTCTTCTGCAGAGACTGTCACCCATCAGTTGATTTTACTATTGTAGGAGAGATGGCGTTGCTTCACAGAAATTTTAATAATTTCAATAATTTATTTTGCAGAAATATATGAAAGAAATTCTTAAATTTAGTATTGATAATAAAACTCCTAATAAGTAAAAAACTCCTGAAATTAGAAAATGCATGTGTTGCTTACACATCATTCAAATACAGAGTGACCCAGGGGTGTAACCTAAATAACTTTTTTTCTATAAACTTGATTTAAAAAAAAATGATAGGTCCGACAATGAGGCACATTATCAAAAGTTTTCTATTTATATTCAGGATGTCCCAAAGTAAGATACACAACTAAGTTCAATTTTTTTAAATAGCAGTTTTGTACCATTTTTTGATTTGCCACTTTTCTAAAATATTTTGATTTGCACATAAAAATTACAACCCAGAAAGTTCAGCAACAAACTTGGAAATCGAAAATGTTTAATATTTTAAAATTGAAAACGCCTAATTTTTCATCACATTTAAAAACGTACTTCTGATGGACGTGTGCATCTTTATTTCACACAGTTCAAACTTTTACCGCTAGTTGTCGCAAACTGTGAACTATAATTTCATTGAGAACCTTTAAACTTAAAAATTTCCACAAAATTTTGGGATTTGAGAAATTATTTCCACAAAATTTAATTTTTGAGGACTTAACTGATGCAAATAAAAAACGAAATAAATTCACGCGTCTTCCCTATTGTCGATATAACCCAGGTTTTTTTCGAGTTGAAATAGCGTCGTGTATAGATCCACAGAAAATATCATAACTTCAAAACCATTCAAGATAACTTAACCAACTTTTTTCCCGTCGATTCCTTAAGCTTCAGCTTTGAGTTGCAGGCAAACTGGGAGTCAATGGCTATAACTTGACTTTTTCAAATGCAACACCCAATATTTTATTATTGCATCATTTGTGGGGTCTACTTCGTAAAATTTGCGAGATTTGTTGAAAAATAAGAAATGTAAAATTTTTACACATCCGTACAGTGGCGTATATAGGAATTATGCTTGGGGGGGGGGGGGGGTAATGACATAAAAAAGTATATCTTACTTATAAGGTACAAAAACAAAATTTCTTTCGTTAAAATAAAAATTGCAAATTGAAGTAGTTCAAATACTATATTTCTTATTAAAATGAAAACCTTTCAATAACATTTGAAACATCTATTTGCACATCTCTATGAACATGAAGTAGAGCTAATCCAACCAACCACACTAACTGGCATTGTATTTAAAATATGAAGACACTTTTTTATCAAGGGAAATATGTTAGCGTCACAAGATTTAAAAAGAAAAAAAAATCTATCAGCTGAACACTTGAAAGAATGTAATTTCAATGGAAAATAATGTTTTTATTGAATTTTGATAATGTGAGGCTATTGTTTATTAAGTGATTTTTTTGGAACCACCGATTTTATTAAAAACCTAATAATTGTTCACAGAATTACTCGATATTCTGTTTTGCTTCCTGGAGCAAATTTTACATGTGTACTCGATAATATCACGCTATAAAATTGTATAAAAGTTGATTATTTTGTCAATTATAAATTTCTGAAGTTAACAATATATGAGAAATTAAGTAAATATTGTCAATTTTTTTTATTGATATTTCACATTATTATCAGTTTTTATGTCTGATAAAGGCATTTTACAACGATTTAAAAAAATTACGCAATTTGTTTATAAAATATTCATAAAGAAATAAATAAGTTGCATATTTTTCAGAAATTGTTTTTTTGCATTACGTTGCTGAGAGTTTATTATGATTAAAAAAAAAATATTCCAATTTTTTAAAATTGTTCATAATAGTTTTTTTTGTTTTTTTTTAATTTAAATAATATATTAAAAAATGTTTTTTTAAAATTTTCACCCAATAAAAAAAATTGTTTTCATTAATTATGTAATTGTTTATTCACTTAACAATATTTATAAACAAACTTGGATTGGCATTATTATATATTTTTTGAATGGAACAAAAAATAACAAAAAAAACCATATACGACAAACTGTCAAAATTTTTTATTTTATAATTTTTCTAGAAAATTCTATAAAAATTACAAACAATTTTTCCATACATGGTTGTTTTTGTTATTTTTTGTACCATTAAAAAACTAATTGCCAATCAAAGTTGTTTAATTGTTGAGTAAATACACAATTACATTATTCATGGAAAAAATTCTTATTAGGTAGAGAAGAACCAATTATTAATTTTAAAGAAAAAAAGTTTTTATATATTACTTAAATAATAAAAAAATTAAAGAAACTATTTTTTTGTTTCAATTATAATAAACTCTTAACAACCTAATGCAAAAAACAATTTTTGAAAAGTATTCAACTTATCCATTTGTTAATAAATATTTCATAAACGAATAGCGTATTTTTTTCAAAACGTAAATGCCTTTGTCAGACATAAAACTGATAATAATTGAAATATCAATAAAAAAAAATTACAATATCTTTCGATTTCTCATATTTTGTTAACTTTAGAAATACCTAATTAACAAAATAATCAACTCATAAACAATTACATAGCTTGATATTATTTAGAACACATGTAAAATGTGCTCCTGGAAGCAAAAAAACTATGGCGCCATTCTGCGAAATCGGCGGTTCTAAAAAAACTACTTAATTAACAATAGCCCTCACATTATCAAAATTCAATGAACATTTTTTTTTCTAACGGAATTACATTCTTTCAAGTATTCAGATGATACTATATAATTCTTTTGAATTTTTAATTTATATTTAAGAGTATAATTTTTTTTTATGTGCATTGCTCTCCCGAGAGGTGCTGTACTCCTGCATTAACGCCCACGCGGAGCCCTATTTTCAACGTTGAATTAATATTATAAATACTTGAGATAGAGAGAGTTCCTCTTCATAAACCTGTTTTTTTATTTTCTCTATCATCAATAGTTTTTAAGCTATTTCCAAAAAACTAAGTCAGTTTTTTTTAAATAGCAAATTCTTGTCGGCGGAAAAAATCGAAAAAGATTTGAGTAGAGATGTGAAGTGTGTTTCGTGGGGGGGGGGTAATTACCCCCATTACTCCCCCTCTTAAATACGCGCTTGCATCCAAACAATTCTGAAAATAATGTTTTAACAAAATGAAATTGTAATAGAAACAGGAGTACATCACAAAGGAAACAATTTTAGTAATCTCTACAAGAACAGGAAAGGATTATTAACAGGAAACAATGTAAAAATTTTAAGGAAAGACTACTTATAAATGCTCAAATAGGTCACCATCGTGTTCCACACAAGCTTTCTAATAAATTAGCAAGCATTGCTCCATGAGTTGAACGGAAGGCTTTCGTGATCCTGTTTTCCGTACCATCTTCAGTTGTTGGACGATATCCTCCACGTACCCCCAAAGAAAAATCCATAGGAGTAAGGTCTGGGGATCGCGTGGGTCAAGGAACAGTACTTCCTCTGCCTATCCAACGGTTATGATAGGATTGATCTGAAGAATCCCCTACTACCCCATTCCTTAGCTTCGCTCCTATTGATCAAAACTTTACTTTTTTGGATTCAGCGGAGTTTTTTACGTATAGAAAAGTTATTTTTGGATTGCGCTCAGGTCGGATTTTTTTTTATACCAAAGTCTATGTGGGTGTCACGAACCATGCGTTTTTTCATGGTGCTCTCGTGCCGACTTCTCTTCGAAAAATCGTAAAAAAATCAGGAACGCAGATATTGTTTCGAAACTCCAGCTTCATATAGAAAAAAGAATTTTCTTTCGAATGGTGAGGAGCACGATCGAATCGGAGTACGGAAATTTTTTTTTCCGCTCCATAGCGAAAAAAGTTATTTTTGCAGGGGCATCGGTGCAGACTTGTTTGCAGAATCGCAAAAAGATCGGTGTGAAATTCTGGAAACTCATCCAAAAAAAATAAAAATAAAAAAACGATCAGGGACAGAGCAATTGGTGTGAAATTCTGGAAACTCATGCGTTTTTCGTCCACTCCTTTCTAGTGTGATTAGCAGGACTTCCACCACCAGGTTCCAGAGCAGTGGGGACAGTACACCCCCTTGCACAATTATTATTCTGGTGTAGAAATCGCTCAAAGAAGATCTCCATTTGTTTACCTTTATTAATGAATTTTTCGTATTTGAGTTAGGAAAATTTCGGTGTAATTGCATTTCAACGTGGAAAATTTCGTTTCCTGAAAGTTATCCTACTTCTCAGACTCATTTTTATTGATAATTTGAAAAGAAAACAACATTCTTACTTACAATTGACGATAATTTAATTTCTCACAAATATACAGAACTTCTTCACCAGCATCAGAATGTGATACAAAGTTAGAAATAAAACATAAATAATTACTATACAGTATGATTGTTTAACATATCACAGTACAAATATATCTAGTTTTTATGTAATATTTCGAGGCTCTACTTTCTCAAGCACAAACATAGGTTTTTGAAAATTCAATGATCTTCGGGATAATTTTTTATTTGAGATATGGCATATGAAACACTACCCCAAAGATATTTTCCCCAAATTAAAATTATCTGGACTTGAAAGAATTGAGCAGTTTATATACATTGCTAGCATATTAAAAAAAAAAAAAAACAAAGTGTGACGGATGTTGGCAGTGAAAAGTATTCGAAAGTAAAGCCTCATTCTTACCACTAGTTACAACCACGAATTTGGTCCCATTGGTAAAATACTTCACCTTGCCTATCGACCAAGGTATAGGATTAAATAAATTTATAAATAATACCATCTAATTAGGAAATAGGTAAGTTTAGAGACCGCACGTCAGAATCGCAGCTTTACCAATATTTCGGTAAATTCCACAGATTTGCACAGTGGGTCTCCTGTAATGCCATCTAGTTGAGTTTCGTTGTACTCTCTGGTTTATAACAGTCAGTACCTCTGGTTCTTGGCTCTCACTGAAACAAAAAAAAAAGCTCCATGAAAATTTTATTCGACAAAATATTTTTTAAAGTAAAAGTCAATATTGACTTGCACTTAGTCGTTGTTACGACATTTTTATTTATGTACTGTAAAGAAATATTATTTCGGAGACCGTAGACCGCTAGAACTAATTCTTGCTCCTTTTCGTTTCTGGGTATCCCTATGTCTCCGGGAACCCATAAAAGCTCAACCTTATTGGTCTTGTTATGTCTAGCCATATACAGGGTGTTATGAATCAACACACCACACCTGCAACACCATTGTTACGCCACTGGCCTTTTATGCAGGGAACACCCCGTCACACCGGACACCAGCGTTATTACCTCTACATGGTGTTATTTATTTTAAAACCACACACCTGACCAGCCATTGTTACGCTACTGGTCTATTATATAGGGAACCCTCCTTCAAGAATGGACCAATAAACGCTAAGGAATTTTCAAATATGAATAAATCACTTTACTTGATCACTCCTTTGTTGTTAGGTTAAGAACTTGAGGGGAAAGAGCATCGACTGTCTGAGGATGTTCGAACTGAGACTATTTATCTGGAGCGGCCCACAGGAAAAATATCTCTTTCTCTTAATACATGGGAATGTGGGGCGTTTAGATAGAAGCACGTACCGATCTCAGAAAGTTAGTTCAAATAATGCACTTGGAAAAGCATAAGAAAATACGTATATATTTTATAATAGTTACATAGCATTTCCATTAGTTCCATATACTGATAAAAGATGAAAATAGTCAAAGAACAGTTGAGATTTTACATTGAGTCAGTTTTTTTGGCATTATCCAAATCAAGTGGACTGAATATAAGTAAAAATGCCATCAATTGTTAACTAGACTGTTTATAAATATTATTTGAAAAATATGGGAACATAAATGAGAGCATGAACTATCAGTTAGAGGTTTTCGGTGTCTTATCTCGTTCTTGAAGCATTGATAAAATAATTTTCATTAATATTAAATACTGTTTAACTGGGTATTCACTTTGTGAAGTCATTACTCGTGCAGTTCCTGTTTGACTTGATTGGAATTCTCTTTCTTAATAATTTCGCAATTTCACTGCAAGATGATTACTTGTCAGTGAACTCATGACTGTCTAGTCAAGAGCTGTTACTTGGTTGATACCTACCGCACTTCTATAAGTTATATTGTTATATGATTACTATGTGAAAGTTTGAGCACTTCTCATCTTTCTGCACTACATGTTAATCGAATGAAAGTTTAAACACGTGTGAGCATCGTTCCGCGTGGTCTCGAGCTTTTTATATCAATTTCCCCTTCCATGGATTGTTCTTTGGTCACATTCCTAACGTTAATTATTTTCGGCTTGTCATAATAAATCACCGTCTGAGTAATTTATGGCTCGTTAATGTAGCTGAAATAATGTATAAAAAAATGAATGATTTATCTATTTTGTGGTCGTATTGCATTTAATGAGCTGTGAAAACCTATAATTTATAGTTTCTTTGTTTACTATGAAATTCCTTAGATGTGCGTAACTCGGAGAGTATGATTTATTCATAGCTCCTTTCTGAAAGGGTAACTTTTTATATGCATTCCAGAACTAGACGGTGTCTATCTATTTTTAACGTGCCCTTGTTTATCAGTTGGGTCGAGTATTTGATTTCAAAATGTAAGATCATTCCCAGTGCATGATGTTTTCTGGCCATAGAGTTCATATTTATCAATAACTTGTTGTTTCTTATGTTT
This sequence comes from Gonioctena quinquepunctata, assembly GCA_018342105.1. NCBI lineage: Eukaryota > Metazoa > Arthropoda > Insecta > Coleoptera > Chrysomelidae > Gonioctena > Gonioctena quinquepunctata. The sequence goes on from JAFIRS010000255.1 coordinate 532,758, forward strand.
GAAAGTTTTTCTGTACTTATGGGGTTATGACAGTCTTAGATATCTTTAACAGCACACCAATGTATTCCAACACCAGTGATGAACTCATTCTGAATGTTGTGAGTGCCTATATGTAGTGCTTTTTTTTTTTGGCCACGGAAGCCACTGTTGATGTTCAGGAGTATCCATACATACGACCCTTTGCTCATCCACTGGTTGGAGGTTCTTAGATGGGTGATGGCCTTTCGTGCCTCGTGTAGACAAATAGGTGCAGAGGAGGCAGTCCCGTGAGTACATCCAGTGCCTTTGTTAGCGTCGCCTGCATCGCACTCGTTATCGCTAGACAGGCAAGTCTTTGAATCCCCCCTCCCCCCAGAGAGGTCATTGACCTGTCGGTTACTATACCTGGCCACCAAACAATGGCCCCATACGCGATCCTTGGAAGTGCTGTGGCTTTCTCGACTTTTTCAATATGCTTGTTCGTATTGAAAGGACCTTCCTGCGAGTTGAACATCTGGGATATCCCACAGCCTGCATGTTGAAAATTACCAGTTCCACTTAGTCTGGGTTGGCGAAGCCGGGTCAGTCGCCAGCAGATTGACCAGAGGGCAAGCGCCCATAAGTAGACTACACGACAACGATCTATGCAAAGAGTTGGAAACTGACCTCATAATGGGAATGCCATCGGACGAGATGCTGCCCAAGTATAGCTTCGAGAAAAACATTAAAACGGTCATAGCAGACAGAGAGGCATGTAAGGGAGGACCTCCAATTAATGCTCAAATTGCCTGCTACACAGACTGCTCAAAAACCAAAGAAGGTGTAGGAACAGGAATATATTAGCCAAGACAAAGACAGGAGTCTTACTGAGCTTAGGCAAACATGTGACGATATTCCAGGCAGAAGTTGCACATCACTGCGGCACCCAAGCGGCGATTAAAGCAATCAGCTCTATGCAAGTTAACTCTAAACATGTCTGGAGCTGCTTGGAAACCCTACAAAAGGTAGGCAGTCAAAACAGACTAAATCTGACTTGGATGCCAGGCCACACAGCCTGCAAGGGCAACGAAGAGGCCGATTCTTCAGCCCGACGTGCCCCAATTGGCCCAGAACCTTTTTGTGACACAGCGAAAGCGCTGCTAACAACACAAAACAGTACTTGGTTGAAACAGCAATCTCAAGAATGGCGGAACAAGGCGCCGGACATGAGAAAGGCCAAAGAGTTCATCAAGGAACCATCGCCAAAATTCGCAGAGTACCGGCTAAGCCTGAGTAGGAGATCAACCAGGATCATGGTTGGGCTCCTGACAGGGCACTGTAGACTCAACAGACATATGAATAACATCGGACTGGCAGACACAACAACATGTAGGTTCTGTCAGGAGGAGGAGGAATCCTCAGCGCACATACTGTGCTACTGTAAGGCTAAGGTTTTCAACGATATGGGAGGAAAAATTACAACTCTCCCCAATTTATGGAGGACTCAAGGTCTGGCCTATGGAGTCTAGTAACAAGGACAGGCCTAGACAGGGAACTCTAACATAACATGAGGGCATACACAATAGATCTGCAAAGGTCGCAGTGAAGTGGCTCCTAGCCCACAAGCCCCGTACAAATCTAATCTAGTCTGGGGCAACACTCAATCCCATGGAACCAGTTATCCACCCCATTTAGGGCACTTTGTATCGTCCCCCGTTCAAGGCAATGTTTAATATAAGTTCACAAACACTTTCAATCTCGATTTCAATATATTTCGTGAAAGAATATTGGCATCGGGCCGCGTTGACTAACTCACGGCACCACTTGCATACTCACTTTCTAAAAATAATATCGCCGTCAGTATCCCGACGGTGAACAACGCGGACATGGTGAGCACCAGGATGGTCAGCTGGTGCTTCCTGCAGAAGCTCCTCTGCGGCGGCCTCTGTCTGCCCGTGTCCACGTTGACGACGGTGAAGTGCATGCTGCTCGCCACCGAGACGCTGTCCGGATCGGGTTTTTTGGCGGAGGCGGCGGTTTCGGGTAGAGCGAGGAGATTTCCGATGCCGCCGGTCTGTTGACTGAGGTAGTAGCGGATATTTTGGTCTCTCGTGCTCACGGGGTCGTCTGGTGCCTCCTCCGAGGCGGATTCCTGTTGTTGGTGGATTTGGGCTAGGTTAGCCGCGGTGAGGAGGAGCGAACCGGATCTGGCACTCTGAAATAATAATTGTAATCAATGAAAATAGTTTGTGGCATTCAGACGAGAAAATGAAAACTAGAACTGAAAAATAAACATGTGGATCGGCCAGGATTCGAACCTGGGTCCTTTCAATTTCTAGTCGAACGCTCTGCCAACTGAGCCACCAGTCCTTGTTCGAAACCGGCGATTCACACTCTTAAATTCAGTTCTGTGTTAGTAACGAAGATGATGAGGAGTGATGCATGAAAACATTCACGCATGCACACCTAATGAAATTATATTGGTATATCCGCTGGTGTCAATCATGTATAGGATTATCGACCAACTTCAAACCCGAAATTTTCAAGTGTGCATGACTCAAGCCAAGCAAATATAAATAATGAGGTGGATAGCGTCCGTAATTAAATATCAATGAAAATAGTTTGTGGCATTCAGACTAGAACTGAAAAATAACAATGTGGATCGGCCAGGATTCGAACCTGGGACCTTTCGAATGCCACAAACTATTTTCGTTGATATTTAATTACAGACGCTATCCATTTCATTATTTATAATAACTATAATAGTTTTTATTTCATATTCGATTCTATTTCAAGCATAAACGTACATTGTGCGTGAGATTTACTCAAAGTTAATCTTATACTTGTAAGTCAAAGTTCCTTTATTGATCCGTTTAACCAATTCGATGGTATTGGCGATAGAAAATAAGATCTCAGCGCCAACTATCGGAAGACGAGGAACTGAGAATCACGGATAAGTGTTTTCGAGATTGCACGGGTTTATATGGAGTTTTGGTTACCGCTTCATGTATTTTCGAACTATTTGTTAAAACTAGCTGTTTCTTCCAGTGAAAAGTGATTGTGTTTCAATTTATAGGCTTGGAAGAACCTTTTGTTACAGTGATTTTAAGGTATTTTATCACCGATTAGTTTTTAATGCTTTTTGTTTGTTAAAATTTGAGGTTATTTTTAAGGTGAAACTTGTTTTGATGGATTTCTTTGATCACCTACCTGATTTCTCAAACTGACAAAATGTGTTTGGGATACTCATATGATCTGCCATAGGCGGAGATACCTCATTTTATCACAACGTTCTATGTATACAATCTTGCATAGCTTCGTCAATTGTTTCGCAACAGTCCGAACGCAGAACTCCACCGATATCGCAAAGTATCTCAGTCTATGGTTTTCAAACATAAAACAAATGATTTATAGCTTTGCAGCCTCGATACGCTACTCGGCTAATACCGTGCGTTTAGCAATACGATTCGCCGTTTTCATTGGTGCTGATTACACAGATTGTTCATTTTGACGTTCGTCCATTAAGTCCACGTGATGTATAGGAGATTTTATACGGGTAGAAAACATTATTTTTTGTTTCTTAATTTGGCATGCGTGCCGTGCGTATACATTAAATATTGATTACTCCTCACATAACGGTGTTCTGCAATTGATAATGGATGATCTAAAATAGATTCGATGTAGCTTCAGTAACTACCTACCTTAAAAATATCGAAACAATAATTTTCTACCTGATGCATTTTGCAAAATGAAAAAATAAGATATTTCCACTTAATAGAAAACTTTCACTCTACTCAAAGAACAATTTACTATTGGTGATGTTCTTATACAGGTCATATTTGCGCAAACTTTTAAATAAGCTCCAAGCAACTGGTACGCTGAAAGATGATGCTCCAAGATCAGGAAAACCGCCTCTTTTAGAAGAAAAAAGGTAGAAATTGTTGCTGAAATGGTAATCAATCCGACTCAGTTGACGTCTGCAGTTGCTGAATCCTGTGGATTAAGTTCAAAAAGTGTCCAAAGAGTCCTAAAAAAAGAAAAGTTTCATCCCTATAAAATGAAAATCCTGCATGCTCTCACGGAGGATAATCCTGACCGGAGGGTTGAATTTTGTGAGTGGTTAACAAGAACAATTGAAGAAGAACGGGGCTTCCTAAAACGTGTATGTTTCGCAGACGAATGCACGTTGTTTCCTAATGGAAAAGTCAACAAACAGAATGTACGATACTGGAGCGATACTAATCCGCATATTTTTAGAGAGGGACATACCCAGTTTCCTAAAAAGGTGAATGTTTGGTCGTGGATTTTGGGCAATCGCGTTGTTGGACCGATTTTCATCAGAGGCAATCTTACAGGAGTTCTTTAAGAAATCTTTTAGAAACTGAAATTGAACCTCGAATAAGACAAATTGTATTAAACAATCAGGAAGAGTTTGAAAATCGTGAAATCATATTTCAGCAGGATGGGGCACCTCCCCATTTCGATCGCATGGCTAGAGAGTTCCTCGATACAAACTTTCCTGGGCGATGGATAGGTTGCAGGGGAAGTACAGAATGGCCACCAATATCTCCGGATCTTACACCTCTAGATTTTTTCCTTTGACGGTATCTGAAGTCAAAAATCTACGCCACTGAATACCAAACAATAGAAGAGTTGGAACGCAGAATAATAGATACATGTGAAGAAATAGATGAACAGACTTTCATCAACGTGCGAGAAGCTATTTATAATAGGGCACTTTATTGTCAAGATTTAGGAGGGGGCCACATTGAACACTTGATGAAATAATTGTTGGGGTTATTCAAAAATAAATTATAATTTTTTTGCTAACTAATTTGTTTTGATTGTGAATTTACAGAACACTTTCGTAGGCCTCGAGATTTTCTAATAAACTCTCTTTACGCCTCTTATTAGTCGAATTCATTAAGAGATTTAACTACAAATTAATAATAACGTTTAGTTAGCAAAATGTTTTACCGGAAGTGACCAAACCGGAATGTCACTTTTCAAACGTTAATATTTCGAAAACAATTGAATTTAGGAGTAAAGTGTACTAGAGAAAACTTGAGAATTATGAGCAGATTTCGAAAATGGAATAATATACGAAGTGTTCTATTTCAGAAAATTATTGAAGATAGTGCAGAGCCGCCATTTTAAAACTTTTAGCTGTGATTTTTTCATGAAAAAGTAGGTTTTTATCTCCTACATAAGCCCTCCAAATTTCATTGCGATATACCAGGTGGTTCAAAAATTAGTAGGGAGGGTACGGACTTTAGACGAGCACTGTATAATGCTCTGGATTCTTGACAATTGCCGTACAGCTTTTATTATGCTCAAACATATTTACACCATTTAATTTCAATCTCAGTAGATTTTGTTATGGCCAAACTGATTCGCTTTCTGGTGCTCTGAGAGCTATGTATCCAGCTTCTGCTGTAGACAAAGCTACCGTTTTTGTGTTGACTATGACATAATAGATCCATAAACTTTGAAGAGGTATCCTGTTGACTTTCTATTGCTCTCTCCTTCCCAGCCTGTTAAAACTTCCTCATCGTTTTTCTCTTAATTATTATCAACCCAAAGAACCTTTCACCTATCTGAATACTCTTTTGAGTTGTTTCCAGGACTCCTCCTTTGTCTTTCTCCGAACTCTGCTTAAAAACTCAGTCATCTGCAAATAAGTAGGTAAGCGTTTCCTTCATTATTTTTAATAGAGTATATTCGGAATAAAACTGGACCCCGTATAGATCCTTGTAGTATTCCACATACTATTGATTCACTAAGATGTTTTATGTCACTCATTTGTTTTGTTTACGAGGGGATAAAATTAGTATTTTCGACCTGTCATATTTAATTTCTGACATTTTTTTCTGGTTTTTCTTGCGTTGCTAAGCTAATACACAAATGTTTGTTTATACCATAAAAGTGAGTGAACGAGCTGAGTTTTTAAGTTTCAAGTTTTAAAGTAAATTAATTCTGCCGAACTAGAAGATGCAGCAAGCCTCTATCTCGCTTATGGTGGATTTATGCAACACCAATTAACAATTATCAAGTAACAATTATCAATTATAAGTTGAACCATCATCTTACAATGACCGTGTTCATGCAGACAAGTAACAATTATCAATTAACAAGTAGAAAGTTGGCCAACTTTCAACTTCTTACTTTAATTGAACCACATTTTCTTCCAGTGCGCAACTAGTACGGAGATGACCGTGGATTGGTTCGTACGATGACGAAAGCTAACCTAACTTTCATTAAATAAAATATTCTGGTTTGTTTTTATTGTGGGTTGGTGTCTTTTAGAATTTTATTTGCGTTTTTGTGAAAATATACTATAAACATGAACATTTTTAATAAACGAAAATTTAGGGTTAATTTGAATGGCTCGGATCTTTGACTTGTGCGCATGCTTACTTTTCTTCCTTAATGGGTAATTGAATGTGCATAAATGCCATCATTTCCACTACTTGCTAATTGATAATTGTTATTTGATAATTGTTACTTGATAATTGTTAATTGGTGTTGCATAAATCCACCATTAGTTTTAAGGACATTTCGATAGAGGTACTCCATCTACATATCAATTTACATTGATATTTTTTCCGTCCTGAATCACCGATGATTCACGTTTCGAAAATCCCGCTCCATTTGCAATAAATACCTATCCGGTAGTTATAATTGACAATATTTCAACACGTAATTTCCCAACTGGCACAACACCAACAAAGATAATTTAATTCGCGCCAACAATGAAGTGTTTATTGAAAATGATGGAAAAAATTAACACGGTTTCAATTAAGCCGGTAATATTCGCGATAAATTGTTATAATTATATTATTATATTGCACTGACACCTGGCAGCCAGGCCAAGTTCAAGTCCAAACAAAGGCTTCCTGAGGTCACCGATAATCGATTTGATTCATAATCGCCCATGTTGTAACACTTTGATCGTTTAATAAGCGGGTTCAGCTTCGGTGTTGAAAAAATTCCTTAGCATTGTTTTAGTTTAAATAAAGTCTTCGGCTCTGTGGTCTCCAGATGTCATCATAACATTATGGATTTGGAATGTATTCAAGTTACGGTCTTGTTAAATTTTTGCAGTTCTACTTTTACATTTTGTCTAAAAGTTAAATTTTTCTACTCCCGTATTATAATACGCGAATTAAATATCTGCTACCGATTTATTAATATTGTCCATTTTAACTCGGATTTTCATTTCTAAACAGATTTTGGCCTATAGAAACACGTACTTGGGGAAAATCGAGTGGTATGTTACATAATTTTAATCGACATTCAATCACAATGCGTCAAAAGTACCTATAAGTATGCCGAGCAGTGAAGAATTAATTATCTTGTGCACCACCAGAAATTCTTGTTTTTATTTTATTATTTATTGGTCGTAGAAAAAATAGTGTATGCAACAATCATGTAATGACTATTGATACTCTCACACACGGTTAACTTACCTTGTGCCCATGTATTAATAGCTATCATTCATGATCGTTGCATAATATACTATTTATAATTGGGAGAACTCTTTGTTTTCCAACACAAACAATGAGAGATTCGGTTGCCTAACTTACACAATGGAAATTTTTCTCGACATTCGGGATATATTTCTCGAATAATAATAATTATTTTCTAAGACATTTACAAGTTTGCCGAAGGGGGAAAAATTAAAGTTGATTAACTAAGAGTTCAAACAAATTGACGGTGATGATAATTAAAATGATGAAATCAGAAATACAAATTAAACAGATGATGTAAATTATCAAACTAACAATAATAAAAAGATAATGAGAATGATCAAACCTAATAAAAAAATATTTCCCAAGAAACATACAAATTTGTAAAAGGAAAAAGTTGATTAACTGGAATGAAGGTGGAACAAATTGAGAGTTAATATATTAAAATTATAAAATCAGGAATAAATATGAATTATTATCAAATTAATAGTAATAAATTATTTTTCAAGAAACATGTTTCTGGTAGGAAAAAAAGTTGATTAACTAGAAGGTGGAACAAGTTGAGAAGAAATAAGAATAAAATCTGAAAGTTAACTAGAAAGAAAGTTGAACAAATTGAGAGTGACAATAATGAAAATCTGAAATAAATATAAACGAAATGAATGATGTAAATTATCATCAAATAAATAATAGCAAATTAGTTTCTGGAAGGAAAAACAAAAAAATAGTTTAAGAAAAGTTAATAAAAAAATATCTAAAAAAACATACAAATTCTTTTAAGGAAAAACATTAAAGTTTATCATTTAGAAGGTGGAACAAACCAACTAATCTTAAATATTAAAACAAATAATTATGAAATAAATAGTAGAAATCCAAATTTTGATTAAGCTATGGATGTAATATTTATTGTAATAACTTTACAGTTATTATTAAGAAATCGTGAAATTCATTGAAAATTTGATTAATTCTTTAGAAAATGTACTGTAATTGATCTGATTGATAATGTTACACATAACTTAATTTTTGACTTTGCAATATGTAGAATGTGTGTATATTAGGTTGCCAATTTTGAATAGAGATTATTACAAATACACAGTGATGATGATAAAAATGATAACAATCAGATACATTAAATAAACGATTGATATAAATTATCATCAAATTAATAATAACAATAATAACAATAAATCATTCCTCCAAAAACATAATTTTTGAAATGTTTTTAAAGTTGATAAACTAATAGGTTGACAAATTAGTAACTTATCATAAAATTTAAGAATACCCACCTGAGTGCTATTATTACTAGACGTCGAACCATGGCTACTTTTCGAGCTACGAGCTAGTGTGGGTCTAGGAATGTGCCAACTCTTGTCGAGATCTGCGGGGATCTGAAAAAAAAAACATAAAATTTAGTTATGCTTCATAAAAACTCACAAGATTCGTGCTGTTTGAAATATTTATTCATTTAACCAGTAAGGAAATGGCTGTTGGGGGAAGTTGAATATCTCGGGGTAATCCTAGACTCGAAATTAACATGGAACCAACAACTGGCAAAAGTAAAGAAAAAAGCTGAGATGACTCTAATGGTAGCCAGACGAGCACACGGAAAAACATCGGGGCTAAGTCCCAAAATGGTGTATTGGACATACAATACTGTGGTGAAACCCATGATCACCTATGCATCTTTGGTATGGTAGACAAAGATAACCCAAAAAATAGCCGTGGCTATGTTGAGCAAGGTACAAAGACTTGCCTGCCTCAGCATAACGGGAGCTATGAAAACAACACCAACAGTAGCCATGGAAGCACTTGGACCTTCCGCCGATTGATATAACAATCATGGGTGAGGCAAGAATGGGACTTCTAAGGCTACAAAATACGAGTAACAGATTGGATCACAAGATAAAGGAAATAGTGGGAGGCAACATTCTTGAAATGAAACCAACGGACCACACAACGCCTAGATACTTTTTTGACACGAACTTCAAATAATTTTGCGTACGGAATTTTTTCATCTGCATAAAACACCGGGATAACTTGCGCCATGAAAACTGAAACTTTAGACTACTAACCAATGGCAATGAGTCGGAACATGTCACAAACTAAACAGCATATTCAATGAATTCGTTAACGTGTCTGCTTCTTGTAGATTTCTGTAATTCGCTTAATGTTGCCCGGCGGTATAGATTATAAATCAATAAAATACGTTGTGCTTGTAGCAACGTGAAAGTGATCTGAAAATTAATCATTTAATTTTGTATCTTTATTACAACGTAACTGAATGTGTTGTGTGATTGGTGTATTTGATTGTGATAGTATGTATTTTCACATTTTGTCTTACAACCTGTAATATTGTATAATTAAACTTGATTTACTTTCTCGTGGAGAATTATATCGATCGAATTTTGATTTTTTATAAATACCCTAAATGCTATAACACTTGGATAGATTATCCTCAGAATATTAAATAATGGTATATTTTTCAACAAGTTCTGAAAACAACACTATTCACAAGCGTGCTGTTCACAAACATTATATTTTTTATACAACTGCAGTAAAAGTAAGTTCTGGCTACGGCATTTTGATTGGGAATTGTTTTTGAACTCCAATATGGCGTAAGAGTTTTGTGATTATGGTTCGATTCTATTCAAAATTGGTATGTGGGGGTTTTCAGGGACAGAAATAACGATTTTTTTTTTAAATTCACAAATTCAAGATGGCGGTTTAAAATGGCGACGAGTTTTGTGTTTATAGCCCGATTTGTTGGCAAAATCGACGAATTCAAGATGGCGACGAGTTTTGTGATTATACCCAGATTCCGTTCAAAATTGGTGTGTGAGGGTTTCTGGGGCCGGACATCATGATGTTTTTGTTAAAATTCATGAATTCAAGATGGCGACGTGTTTTGTTATTATGGCCCGATTCGCTTCAAAATTGTTATGTGGGTTTTTTTGTGGTCGGAGATTATCAATATTTTTCAGAATTCAATAAGATGACGGAATTCATGAATGACTAAAAAGAATTGAATAAAGATGATAAAAAAAATTTAGACAAGTTTTTATACAAAGGCGCTAAACAGGCAAAAATAATTTCTTTTTTTAAACTAGGTTATTGTGTGAGTAGCAGATATAAAAATAAAATATGCCTTCTTTCGAGGCAAGATTTTGAATTTGCTACTCACAGAAGAACCTAGGTTAAACAATTAAAGAAATTATATTTCCTTTCTAGTGCATTTGTATAAAGGCTAGTCTGAATTTTTTTAATCATTTTGATTAAAACTGCATCTAATCTCTTAAATACCCTATAGGCTCTTCATTACACTTATTCTAAACACACTTCACTTTTTTCTGTAGGATGACTGAGTTTTTTGTTGCGAACAAAATCAATTTTTTATTTCCAGACGTTCTGCAAGTTTATGTCCGTTATATACCAAGCATCTTACTTTGGAAAACTCGGATACGTGAAACTAATTTGAATAGAACGAGAAGAATTTACCGTAAAGTTGCACAAACAAGAGATTCCTAAGACAATCATGCCAAGTCCATAATTGTCAAGTCCGGTTACGTCTCAACCGAAAATAGAAACACCTATAAATAAATTTGTAACTGAATATTTATGTGGAGAAGGTCGTTCATAGCACTCCGCAGGTGATTATTTGAAATATGTTGACCACGAATGGCAATCATCCGATCAATGTACCAATTATGTGGGAAAATATAGTTTAAAAAATTTACCACTGCGGACGTTTCGAGTATATTTTTGGAACGAAGTTCCTTTACGCGCCTTGCGGTAGGTGTTGACTGGCAGAAATCGTCACGTAAGAAAAATGCGTTATGCCCCCTCCATGCGACTTACTCTCTCTCTCCCTCTCTCTCTATCCCTTTCTATTATTGAAAAAATTAAAATATACAGACTACAGAGAGAGAGAGAGAGAGAGAGAGAAAGCATAACGCTTTTTCCTTACGTGATGATAAATCTCCACATCGAATTACATTCCGACGGCACACGATTTATATACTCTCGTGTCAGTTGTATTTGCTTCAAATAGGAAAAGGCTAGATGAGATTGGAAACATTACGTTAATATTTGATATGGAATTTGCTGTGTGGTTGAAAAATATTCTGTCTAGACGATAAAACATTCTATATCTAAAGAAGTGCTTTTCTAATAAAAGATTGTAACATAATTATTTTTTATTTTGACATCTATTCGTCTAAAATATTAGAAGCTCCTCCTCCACTTCCATTTTTATCGGAAATTGGCAGCAACTCTCCCATATCCCACATTTTCAAATGTTCCTGTTGTACTTCAATGCCTTCGTTCACTGTTTTTGTTGGTGATACGACTATCTAATGGCATGACAAGAAATCAAATGACCTTCATATCATAATAAAATGGCTCATGTTTCTCAGAGAATAGTGCAATTCAAATATGCTTCCTTTCATAATAACTATTGTCATTCCATTGCAACATCCCTTCGAGGAATATGAGGGTAGTCTGAAAATCCGACCTGAATGTGTTTGCGCATCTTTTGAAAGGTGAAAATTGCAACAATTTTGGATGCGCAGTTGTTGTTCGAGTCGATGAGAGTGTTTTTTGGAAAATGAAAAAAAATCAAATATCGAGCTGACATTGAATATTTGTTTTTCAAAGGCAATACTCCTATGCAAATCGTTGGACGCTGTTTACGGGGACCGTGAAATTTTGGGCAGCTGATTTACACGTGGCCGTACCAACTTGGGATACGATGAACGTTCGGGACGTCTAAAAGCTGCAACCACTGATGATAACATCGCTCAAATTCACCAAATGGTGCTAGACGACTGTCGAATTAAAGTGAGAGAGATAGCAGAGTCTATGAATATGCCCAAAGAACGTGTTTGTCACATATTGTCAAAAACGTGTTCCCATGAATATTTCCAACGCTCTGTTTTCGCAGTTCAGGCACAATAAATCGCTGATTAATTACTGTAGATGAAATTAGGATTCACCATTATGACCTAGACACAAAAATACAGAGGACTGCAAAGGGGAAATCGGCTAAAAAAACTGTTTTTTCGGCTGGGAAAGTGATAGTCATGGAGTTATCTTAATCGATTATTGTATAGATGAGTGTATTATATCTCAAGTGGTCCTTGACAAAATTCGAAAAATTGTAAGGTGTTTTAAAAATTCTAAAAAAATCAAAGTTGTCCAAAACTTTTTGTATTTTTATTTGAAAAAAATGGCAAATTTGACAGGTGTCCAACCGATAGAAAAAAATCCTTCGTCATTTTGCATTATTTTCAAAGCAAAATCTGTTGATATTTTGATTTGAATTGATGAGTGGCTCACTGAAATTTCAATCCCTCAGGGAGATAATTATAAGGTAAAAATGTACCTAATTACAACTTCTGAACTATATTTTTTCCCATATTTGGAAGTAAATAGGTATTACCCACAATATTTGTTGGGTAGCTACGGAGGACACTCGGTATATTGGAACACCAAAAAAGTTCATTACTGTCTCTTGCCAAGTCATACGCAATCGAGGAATAATGGCGCAGCTTCGGGCGACAAACTCTCGTTGATCTTGAGACTTCAATGGGCACGCTTTCGATTACCACACAAACACACAGTCGCACAAACTCCTCCAATTTTTCGTCCGAAGTTTCAATGTTCTTCCTGATCCTGAATCACGGGCACGTCATCGCTCCTGCTCGCCATAGAGGCAAATTCGAAATTCCCGAAACGCCGTTACGCCATCGGTTACGAGATCAAGGTCGGGTGCGATTACATGTGTTAATTTTCACGAATAGACGGAGCATTCTACGACAGTTTTCGAAGTAAAACTTCTTTACGCACGCTTGACTTGGGGAGTAAGCTGGTGAATGCGTGACGAGAGCGTTACGAAAAGTGTGATCGGGCGAGGCGAACGGTCTCGACAAAGGTGAGTGCGTAGCGTCAAATGCAGCGTTCCTTTTTCCTTGTATATTTTCTCCCTCTACTAATACGCGGCATTCTACTCTCGACATTGGGGCGTATTTCGGCCTCGCGTTTCGACAATTTACTTCACCAAATTTTTAAAACAGGATAAAATAAAATTTAACTAATACGCAAATAATAAAATACTTATTAATTGTAGAGGTTCACCATTACAAATAATTGGTGACATCGTGGTTGAACATGATAATAATCAAATGGAAGTTGATGATAAACATCCCACTATAGATCATATACAAAAACCGAGACAAATTATTGGAGTTAGGTAAATTAATTTTTATTTTATTTTTATAATCATTCATGACTCTAATAATAATTTACTAAATTTACCAAACTAAAATAAATGAAATTATAGGTTATTAGAAAATTAATATATGTATATACATGTATATATATATATATATATATATATATATATATATATATATATATATATAAATCCTTTTTAAATTCGGGTATGCAGTCAACAGGGGTATGGAAAAAGTGTACTCTTTTCTATTCAAGCTTGAGTCATTTATTGTCTTTCATCAGAACTCTACAGAATAAATTGAACATTATAATATTTGAACAATTAGGCATGTGTACTTACAAAGTGAGGTTAATCCTTTCACTTGCAGAAAATTATAAAATACATGTCACAACAGACAACACTTTGGTAAAGTCATTATAGTTAAACTTTGATCAAAATTGATCAAGATTACTTAAACATAAGTGTATAAACATTTTAAAATTCAAATGGGTTTATGGAGACATGTTGATTCAAGGTGGTGACAATGAAAATGGATGATTATTGAAGTAAATGAAGTTGACAATTGACAAGTATGAAAATAGATCTGACTGTTGCCAACATACATGCGATGAAAATAATATCACCAAAATACATGGTACCAACTTATGTTAATTGAAACGATTTAGGAAGTCTCATAAGGAGACCGCCAGAGAAAATATGAGTTTTTAACAATTAAAAAAATATTAAAATTATATATAACAAAATTGAAGAGTGCAAAATTTCATTACCACCATTCAGGGACACAATAATGTTAATGTTTGAGTTGGGTTGCCATACGAGAACGACTGAGTAAATATGAATAGATATGCTGAGATATCGATGTCGTTCTCGAATTCAAATTTTCTTGAAATTTTGTCATTTCGAAAAGTTCTCTTTTACATTAGATTCAGTCAGATTACAGTCATAATCTGTTATGTTCAAGATGGTGTGATGAGCTAAAGAAACGTTTTTTAAAATTTCTAATATCGTTTATGCGAGGTGACTGTTCAATTTCTTTGGTTTGGCCAATGTACTTCTTTTACTTGGAACGGATACAATAAACCAAGTTTGAATTGTCTAATAAAGGATCTTTGTCTTTTAACTTTGAAAAAATCTTGTTCAATACTATTTGGTTTTTATTTTAACAAGATTTTTTCAAAGTTAAAAGACAAAGATCCTTTATTAGACAATTCAAACTTGGTTTATTGTATCCCCTGTTCTCAATGTGAAAAGAAGTACATTGGCCAAACCAAAAGGAAATTGAAAGACAGAATCACCTCGCATAAAAGCGATATTAGAAATTTTAAAAAAACGTGTTCTTTAGCTCATCACACCATGGCTTTGAACCATAACCCAGATTATGACAATGTGAATATCTTGGAACATGAATCTAATGTAAAAAAGAGAACTTTTCTCGAAATGACACAAATTTTCAAAGAACCTAATTCAATGAATTCGAGAACTGACATCGATAATCTCAGCATAATCTATTCATATTTACTCAGTCGTTCTCCGTATGAGACAGACCACAACTCAATACATTAACATTATTGTGTCCCCTGGAATGGTGGGTAATGAAATTTTGCACTCTGTCAAATTTTGTTAATAATTGGCCTTAATTGTTTGGTGATATTATTTTTCATCGCATTGTATGTTGGCAACAGGTCGTAGATCTATTTTTCATACTTGTCAATTGTCAACTTCATTTACTTCAATAATCATCCATTTTTCATTTGTCACCACTGCCTCTTGAATCCAACATGTCCTCCATAAGAGCCCATTTGGAATTTTAAAATGTTTATACACTTATGTTTAAGTAATCTTGATCAATTTTGATCAAAGTTTTAACTATATATGACTTTACCAAGAGTGTTGTCTGTTGTGACATGGTATTTTATAATTTGCTGCAAGTGAAAGGGATTTTTAACCTCACTTTTGTAAGTACACATGCCTAATTGGTTTTCAAATATTATAATGTTCAATTTAATTCATTGTAGAGTTCCTGATGAAGAGACAATAAATGACTCGAAAGCTTGAATAGAAAAAAGAGTACACTTTTTCCATACCCCTGTTGACTGCATACCCGAATTTAAAAAGGATTCGTCGTCTAACCTTCACAACTCCTTATATATATATATATATATATATATATATATATATATATATATATATATTTACATACATATAGATGGAGCTAAAGAAGTTTTACTTCAGTCGTGTGGTCTAAAGCACACTCGTTTTTTCTCTTAAGGTAGTACCGCCACGAGACAGTTGAATTAGGAAATTATTAAAATTTGGCATACGTATTGTTTAACATGTGAACAACACCTCTATAAAATTTTAACAAGTTTCACCATCCCGAACCCGAGATATATATAATTGAAGTTGACTCAATTAACACGTAACATATGGACCATGCATAGGCAAACATCACATTATTAATTCTACCGTTAGTACTAAAATTAAGAAGTTTATGAAAAACGAGGAGGAGCTAGAGTAGGATATCACAGATATTGTGAAAAAAAATCAAAGTGATTGACCATCTAGTTTGACAGATATAATCAAAACTACTCTCGTTATTCAAAATAGTCCACCGGGAAGCGCACAGCCTAAAGGGGGGGGGGGTGAAGAGAAATGCGGATTGTGCCAGGGGACTTTTTAAAGAAGGACGGGGGACCATTTGAGGGTCTGAACGCGAAAAAAAACTTCTCCTAGTTGACCCCATCGATTTTAACGATACCCCCCCCCAAAATCGAAAAACGAGAATTTTTTCCCATGACGTATGATTTCTAGTGAGGGGGGGAGAAGGGAGGGGGCGGGACTGAATTTTTATTTTTTGCTGCGCTTTTCGGGGACATCAATTTTTTGAGTCGCCGACTTTCTATAACGAAGACATTTTATAGAGTCGATTGGGGGGAGGCAAGTGCCCCCCTTCAAAAAATTTTTTTTTAGCGTTTCAAATCGAAAATTCCTTTGAAGTTTTTCGATTCCGTCGGAAATAATTTCCTAATTCAACTGTCTCGTGGCGGAACTACCTTAATCGAACCGATTGTTTTATAAATTGTGTATACGTGCTAGTTAGACTAACAGACAAAAATTGTCATTTGATTCGAAACACAAAAGCCCTAAAAAATTACGATTGTTATGAATATATCAAAATTTGGAAAAAGGATATCTAGTTTTTTGGCAATACCTCAAAAACTATAATGGGTCCTTTACTATTGAAAATACTTGACTAATTATTGTCTGTTTATTACACTTGAATAAATAAACTTTATTTTACTTTTGACAATCACTTCAAAAAAATCTAAAGGAATCGCCAAAAAAATCTTACATACTAAAAGCTCATATATTCTTGAATACTGCAAAAACAATTACACATTAAAAATTCTTTCAGTAATTTCTTCTGGAATATAGTCGATGTTTTAATATTTTTTATGTTACTTGGCAACAAGATAAAAATTCTAGATGCCAAAAGATTAGTTGAATTGTAAGGCCCGATTTCACCAACCTCTTTAAACGAGTTTTGTTCAAATTAAACTTAGATTAAGCTTTCTACACGTCATATTGGATTTCACCACGAACTATAAACCGCGTTTAGTTCTAAACGGCGTTTCCACTTAAAACGGGCGGAATTTGGCCAGTTACCAAGTTAAACGACGTTTAGTTCATTGGTTTCGTGCACGTTTGACAGAGGGTTGAAATTGGAGGTTAAACAACCTTACTTTTCCGATTTGTTTATGTTGGAGAATTGAACATTTTTACCTATTTCAAAAAGAATTCAGTAGTTGGATTACATGTGTTATTGTTTAATTCGTAGATGATCATGCCTTCATATTGTTCTGTTGTGAAATGCAATAAAAATGCATCAAAAGACGGCCGAATACGATTTTTCAGGTAAATTGTACATGTTTGTATTTTTGACCCTGTTACCAGAATTCCATCTGCTGTTGTAAGAAATAGAAAACATTGTGAAATCTCCCAGAGAAGGCAAGCAGCCTAGATACATGCTATCAAACGAAAAGACTGGTCATTTTCACTCTGGTAAAGGAAATAAGTTGTACCAATTTATTCAATAAGCTGGGTGCCGAATGAAGTCCAAAGAAGGAATTTATTTGATGAATTATATTTTCCAAATTCATTGTAGAAGATATTGTCACTTTTATCAAGTTTCTTCAAAAACTAAACTTTGAACACCGAACACCCACAAAAATATAACAAAACATGAGCCAAACACGAAAGTTATCGGTTTTCAATTTTTAGGTTATATTGTCACTTGACTTTGGCTCCTCTACAAAATAACGAAATCTATGCAAAAATGACAGAAACGTACCTACATATTTTACTATGTTGCCAGCTTTAGACTGTCCTTAAACTAAGTTTCAATAAACTCGGTTTAGCTTTCGTCTGTTTGTGTCGGTGAAACTGGATCGAGGTTTATCAAGATTAAAATCTGAGTTTAGTGAGAACGGAGTTTATGAAAACGCCGTTTATCTGTCTTGTGGTGAAATCGGGCAAAAGTCAGTTTACATTTACCAAATGGGATATATACATAATTTTTTGCCGTGTTTTCACGTTTGGATTTGTTCAGAACAAAATTCATATCTTCACTTTCATATACATACAAAGATAATTCAAATATTAATCGCAAGGCAACGTCAGTTTCTTGATAAATACATTTTTACAATATTTCGTTGAAGGTATACCCACAATTGTTCGTAATATTTTTTTGTGTGCTTTTTATAGCTCTTTCCAGTGTGAGGATAAGCCCCAGAAACATAAAACCATAATCTTGAATCAACCTGAGTATAATATAACGTCTGCAATTGATCACTGTTCAAAACTTGTTTCAGGTTTCTGATTTGATAAGTTACTGAATTATTATTGAAAAAAAAGCACAAGTAACCCTTCACCACACTCACTTCACTCATTTCGATGTATATTTCCAAGACACCAATACGAACAGGTTTATCCCAGCCGATTCAAAACACCACATTCAATACAAAATGGCTAGTTTTAATTTTCTACTACACAGAGTCGTAATGCTGTTCGTTTTCAAAATGAAATAAAAAAGGTCAAGGAAATAGCAATAATCAATGGATATACACTAGTCATTATTGATAAACCCTTGAGAAAGAAGCGTTTCACACGTTTGGTGAATGTATTTACCACTCTGAAAAAAACGACGGAAAGCAAAACATCCATGAGAATCACTTTCAATCCAAAACTCAACACTATATTATTATTAGTAAACCCGAAGGACAAAACTGTCATGCTAGATAAGTCGGGAATTTATGAAATTGGCTGTCAAATTTTTGACAAAGTCTACTGCGGTCAGACAAAACATTCAATTTCTGAAAGGTTCCACGAACATGTGGCCCATGCTACCTACCGAAGGGAGAATAAGTCAAGAATAGCGGACCATATGATCGAATCTGGTCACATAATTAATAATCATAATTTGAAATTGATCAAACCGGTCAACGACATTAGGAAATAAGATTGTCTGAAGAGTATAGTTATCCACATAAACCATAATAAAAGTTCACTTGAATTTACCTTAATTCCCAAGATCCCATTAGCGATTTAAGGAACAGTAATAAGTATGAAATAATCCAATTAGAAAAACCAGGTGTATATTGTAATAACTTGTAGCAATTTATTTAGTGTAGTTTAACTTAGTTATAGAAATTGAAGTAAGTGTGGTGAAGGGGTTACTTGTGCAATTTTTGATTATCTGAAAACATCGTCTAGCCAGTCTTCATAATATTTTTTTGTTAAATAGTCGAAATGGTCCTGCCATCCCCGACATTGATCAATGCGAAGTCACAGAAATGTTGTCACCTAATTTTCTGTGTTCTGTCAGACTTTTCTTTTGCGCGAAAATCAATGGCATCACAACTTTTCAAGCTATTATGAAACCAGAGTGAAACTGTTTTATTGACTTTCAAGTAAAGATTGATGGAAGAAAACCAGCTGTTTGAATCCTGAAAAACTTGATTATTTTTTCTTCCAAGGTCAAATAATTTTTTCGGAGACAATGACTGTTGTGTTACACGGACGTGCTATTATCTATTATTAAATAAAATAACATAATTTAGGTGTTTATAATTGATCGTTCATTCATTAGCAGCTTTTTTTAACATTTCGTTGAAATATTATTTGTACCGTTCCCATTTCTTTTCTTAGTATTTTTAGGCCAACTACTGCATACTCTGTATAGAAAATAATGAAATTTTATTCTGTATCGCTCGGTATCGAGCTTTTTTCAATTTGTCTTTACATATATATACATATATACGGGGCTTGTGGCTCAGTGGAACGAGCGTCGGTCTTGTGTCAACTGTTTCCACCTGGCGCGGGTTCGATTCCCGCAGCTGGTGAAAAATTTTTTCAAGGTCCCAAGAGTGGTTTCGGATCCCACTATAAAAGGTAAGGTCCCCGTGATCTTAACTCGTACAAGTTTTCATTAACTTCTGAGGGTTGGTCAAACAACTAAGAAAGCGGTTAAAAACAAAAAACAAAATATTTCATTTCACTATAATAATTTCCAGCTTATGGAACTGAATCAGCCCTCAGTTCCCCGTCTAAAGTTATTGCTAATTAACGTAGATGGCCAACGCCTACTTCGTCTACCTGTCGATCAGCGCACACGCTGATTTCCATGAGAATAAGAAAGTTTCATTGATGGCTCGCAAAGGAAAATTGAATAACCTGCGTAATGTCGTAACGATGTCGCAATGTATTTGAAATATTATTTTATATTGTTCATTCGGTCGTGTCGGTAGTTTTTGAGATAATCGAGGTGCGGTAGGTATAAATGTCAAATATTTTTTCTTCGAACTCATAGGGGTATTGTGAAAAATCGATAGTGAAAATAATTCTGTTATATAGTACTAGGTGGTATATCATTTTACCCGCGACATGGAATTTGTATTTTATCCTTTGTTTTTCTTTGTGTTGTTCTACCTAGCATATGCCTGTGGCTTTGTCCGTTTCCCGTTATGCCGTTTTCTTGTTTGGGTGGCATGATTGATTTGACATCGTAAGTAATACTTTGTGACGACTATTACAAATTCACTAACCCCTTTTCAACCCTTCAGGGACGGAATTTTCAAATAAGGTTAAATACGACTTATTAATGTGTAATAAAGAGCCAAAACACCAATCTTCATAACCCTAACTCAAAAAGTAACGGAACCCTCATAAAAAATTTCATCACCCTCTTCACCCCTTTTGTGGTTGAATTTCTAAAAACACTGAAACACTTATTTCTCTATTCGTAACAAAGACCAATATCCAAAAACACTAAACTACGTTTTTTTTTATTTGTAACAAAGTCCTCAAATTCCAATTTTTATGAACCCAACTTAAAAAAAACAACAACTGCATTCCTATACAAACTTTCAAGCCCCATTTTAAACCCTGAAATGCGCAATTCTTTAATTGATAAGAAAAGCCCAAATGATTCTAACTAACGGTACTTTCACCCCTCCTTTTCAGCTGGATTGATGAAACTGTGATTCTATCAAGTCGAAATTTAAAGGATTTATATACCTCAAAGCAGCGTGACTCCTCATTGACTGCAATCTATAATACTGAGAAATGGAAGCACATATTATTGCTCAAATCTAAGAATAAAAGTGTTATAATGAATTCAGAAACTATAATTCAGCTAAGAGAGCTATGATGTCGCAAAGCTTCGAAACGTCGGTGCGCAGGCGGAAAATATGGTAATAGCTTTTTCATTTCATGTCCTATCGACGAGATGGTCACTTTTTTGGATTCAGCGGAGTTTTTTACGTATTGAAAAGTTATTTTCAGATTGTGCTCCGATGGTTTTTTCATTTGACATATGTTAAAGTCGACCTGTGCGCCATCTATGATTTCTCCCGCCGTTATCTCGATTTTTCAGGATTCACGGTGAATATGTCGGATTGAGATAACATATATGCTATATTTTCGGAATCTACGCGGCATTTCCCACATTTTGGTTCAAACCGGAAATCGATAAGATCACTTTGGTTTTTCGAAGATATTTAGCGTTGTTCGAAAATTTTACTTTTCAAAAAAAAATCCGTATCTGAATGAAATTCCGTTTCTAGACTAATTTGGCCATTCTGAATCTATTGGAGTTCGCAGAATTGCTCTATCTTTTACCGTTCCAGAGTTAGAAAAAAAAAATCCGAACTTCCGGAAAAAACCGGAAATTATTTTTTTCCCGAAAAAAAAACCCAAAATTGTGTTTTTCATAATTTTTTGCATTAGTTTTCAGAATTTCATACCGATCGGTCTGTTTCTTTTTTTTTTATTTGGCATATGTCAAAGTCGACCGGTGCGCATCATAGATGGCGCACCGGTCTCCATTATCTCGATTTTTCAGGATTCACGGTGAATCTGTCGAATTGAGATACCACATATGCTATATTTTCAGAATCTACGCGGCATTTCCCACATTTTGGTTCAAACCGGAGATCGATTTGACCACTTTGGTTTTTCGAAGATATTTAGGGGTTATTCAAAAATTTAACTTTTCAATTTTTTTTTCCGTATCGAAACGAAATTCCGTTTCTATACCAATTCGGCCATTCTGAATCGATTGGCGCTCGCAGAATTGCTCTATCTTCGTTCACGAGTTGGAAAAAAAAACCCGATCTTCCGGAAAAAAAACCGGAAATGATTTTTGTTCATGAAAAAACACCCAAAATCGTTTTTTAATAGTTTTTTGCATAAGTTTCCAGAATGTCACACCGATCGCTCTGTCCCTGATCTTAGAACGCATTTTCGATGACGTCCCTTTGGAGGTTGACGATTTAAAAACAAAATGAGAAAGAGGCTTTCCGGAATATAACTTTTTCTGGCGTAAAAAACTCCGCTAAATCCAAAAAAGTGACCATCTCGTCGATAGGACCGCAGCAGAGAGCCATGATGTCGCTCCTCATGGAAAGTTGCGAACGAATTATCTAACATAAATAAAAAACATATCGTTATTCATGTGAATGGAGATCTGAAAAGAGATCCCAGGCAAGTTTATTCGGAATTTACCAAGTTTTTCATCAATGTCCTATTGATCTTATTAATAATATACCATCATCATCAAACTCAATAACAAATTACGATAAGGATTTCTATACAAAATCTATGTTTCTGAACCCGTACACACAGAACGAACTTCTTTTCGATTTGTTGAAAACCAAACTGAAGAACAAAAAATCCTCTGGTGTTGATGATATTCCCGGATAATTGATGTTATCTTGATTCCCATAACATATATAGTAAAGTCCTTTGAATCGGTAAATTTCCCATAAATTAAAAAAATTGGAATAGTATTGCGCCACTCTTTAAAAAAGAGAATCCCCATGTAATGAAAAACTACAGACCCATCACAGTCCCTTGTAGTTTCTCGAAAATATTTGAATATTGTTTTCTGAACAGACTTTTGCATTTTTTTGAGAAGTAAGTTTGAAGAATTGAATGATAATCAGCATGGATTCCGTTTAGGAAAATCGACATCAACTGCGATTTATTCATTTTATAGGCAACTTATCAAATGTATAGATGCAGGCGAATGTCCTGCTGCAATATTTTGTGATATAAGCAATGCGTGACTGCGTCAGTCATAAGAGATTATTATCAAACCTTGAAATGTATGGTCTACGAGGTAATGTGGTATTATGGCTATCTTCTTTTCTCGAAAACCGCAAACAGTTCGTGTCAATTGAGGCTTCTATAAACAATCAAAGAATCAAATTCCATTCGGATGTATTTACAGTTGATATAGGTGTCCCTCAGGGTTCAATTTGGGCCCAGTACTGTTCGTCCTTTAACGAATCAGGTGGAATTTATAAACAACAATAAGCATTTTACGCGCAACACAAGACCTATACAATAAAGGTTCTGAAGTGATGAGTAATAGTATATTATTTAACGAGCGGTAATGTAGGTCATAAGTTTGCAGCACGAGCCGCAGGCGAGCGTTGTAATTCATCAAGTGAGTTATGACCATTACGGCAAGTTGAATACTATACTTTTTCTACGACTATAACAATAAATACAAGTTCAGAGAAAGAACTTTATTCACAAATCTTAATAGTTACCTATAACAATGCTATACAAATTTTAATTGTAATTACTCATTTTTTTTATTAATAAAATTAACTGATGAACTACCAGTAAACTGAATATGTGAGACTGAATTATGCAAGTTTATTGTTTCATTTTGAGTTTGTTGCATATATGTTGCTGATATACTAACTGGTTGAGGTGTTATAGAACTGTATATTTTATTTGCAGTATCTGTCTTATTCTTTTCGGAATCATCAACGTACCCCTCAGCCACAGTAGTTGATCGCCAA
Source organism: Gonioctena quinquepunctata (assembly GCA_018342105.1). Taxonomy (NCBI): domain Eukaryota; kingdom Metazoa; phylum Arthropoda; class Insecta; order Coleoptera; family Chrysomelidae; genus Gonioctena; species Gonioctena quinquepunctata. The sequence goes on from JAFIRS010000255.1 coordinate 556,790, forward strand.
CCTCCATGGCGTTTCAGTGCCGTTATATCCCCTCCAGCATCTACTAATAAAGTTGCCGACGAGCGGCGAAAACAATGCCCTGTATGTAAATTACAGTGTGGTAATTTTAAAAATATAGCAATGTCTTTCCCCATTGCTCCAAATTTATTAATGCCAATTCTTTGTGAGTGATATTTTCCATTTTGAAATTTAAATAATAATATCGTTTGCGATATATCAGTAGGACGAAGATTTAAATATTTCTTAACTATGGTATAAAAATTTCCGGTAACAGTGAATTTTCTGTCAATTTTTGTTTTTGTATTTGGTACACTGACCATAAAAATGGATCCATGATCTTCTAAATCTGTAATTTGCATAGAGTGCACGTCAAGCACCCATAATGCCCATTATTAAAGCAACCTAAAATAAATTATGTAATTGACTAGATGATAAAAACGATTGAATATTGTGAGATCTACTACCTTTGTCGCCGGATATTTCTCATCATGAAATTATTAAGTTGTTCTGGCCTAAAAGTTTTTGCCTTTTTAGCTACATGTTTCTCTGATTGACGTTTAAGAAACGCGCGTAATTTCAAATAATTCTCTATATTGATTCCATTATTTATGTTGAGTGTGCTTCTTAGCATGGAGTAGAAAGTCCATAGGAACGATGCTTTATATTTAGTGCTAAGTTCACTAAAATATGCCAAAAGAACATTTTCTGTGAACGATGACTTAATGTTTTTGCTGCTACACCAATCTTGAAAATTTTTGTATACACCTTTATATTTGTTTTGGGATGTTTCGGGCAATAAATTCTGTATGGTAACATTAGCTACTTGTCTTATTTCTGGAGGTGTACATAATAATTCATCTTCACTATTTGAATTCATCTTTTTCAGCACAAAATTCAGAATAATTAGGTATTAACTTAATTTGAAAACGTCAAAATTATTCAAGTGACATTACTCCCCTCAATAACAATAATGGACTGTTCCCTTTCGGCCAAAGGGCTTGTACAGAAGAACAGAGCCACCTTGATATTCGGTTCGTAAATAATTCCAAGAATCTTTTCCGATTTATTATAATGAGTTATAGTAGTGAGTTATTATAACTCACGTTGTTTGTTTATAGGTACTATTAATTTCTCAAAAGCAGTTGAATAATCAATATATAATTTAATAGGAGCAGATTAAGTAATTTTTTTCAATCATCAATACCGCAAAAACAGAAATAATTAGAGTTCATAGTGAACAAAAGTTTACTGATAATATTGATGTTAATATTAATAATGAATTGGTGTCCAATACACACAATAGCGTTTTTAGGCATTTATCTCGACGAAAATCTCAGTTGGAGAAATCATTGTCAAGCTTAACATCCAAATTAAACGCGTTGAAGTATATTTTCATCAATCTGAGTGATATTCTGGAAATTTCGTGATATTCGTAGTTTATATTGTGCCCAAATAGATTCATATCAACGCTTCGGTATTTGTTTCTGGGGTAGTGCTTCAACTGCTTCCGACGTATTTCTAGCTCAAAAACTATTAAATTCCGAGTTGGGTTTCATGCAGACAATTTTTCGTAGATTTTTCTATTTTACCTTTGTCCAGTTTGTACATTTTTGAGATGTGTATGTATATTTTCAAAAACAAAAAAAGCTCTTGGGCAATAAGGATATTCATGATCACAACACCCGCCAGAAAACTAACTTACGTTTACCTACCTAGAGCTAATAAAGTAACCAGATTACATGGGTCCCAAATTATTCAAGTGAATCGCTGGAAAAATTCAAATCTAGTCCGAAGAAGTTTTTATTGCGCAACTGTTTTTATAGCTTGAATGAATTTTTGTACATGAAATGATTTTATTTCGTGGAAAAAGTTGAGATGTAATAAACAAATTTAACCCCTATTGTATATAGATAGATAGATTTATTCATTCTTTGAGCTACATTATGTAGATAGGACAGGTCATATTTCTAAAGAACATATAAAATAATTAAGTTATTGTAAAATGAAAAAATAAATAATATTAAATGACATGAAAACACATTAACAGTCAGGTCAGTTGAACTTACACATATGAATATCAGTACGCATGAATGTGATACATGTTGTGAAACAAATACATAATATAGATAAAATTAAAAAAAATAAATAACATTAAAATATATTAAAATAAATTCGTCACAATGAAAGTGACCCGCATTACCAACCTCAAGTGTGAATTCATCTACTGTGTAAAAACATTTTTCTGTTAGGAATAGTTTCAACTGTTTTTTAAAAACTTGAGATGACAGTGTCTTTATATCGCTTGGCAACATGTTATAGAGACGGATACCAACAAACATAGGAGACTTTTCATACTTTGCAGATGGTGTTTTTGGGTAGTAAGCATATTGTTATTCCTGGTATGGTAATTATGGATTTCTGATCTCGATTCTAGTTTCCTTCTATTTTCATGGATATACGTTAATGTTTTCAAAATGAACATACATGCAACAGTTAGTATTTTATCTTGTTGAAAAATCTCTCTACATGACGTTTTGTAATCTAGATTGAAGATCAGAAAGATTTCTGTTTTCTGAAAATTCTGTCTATTTCAGAAGCTAAACCCCAGTAGATAATAGTAAATAGTAGTAAATAATTGAATGAAACTTGGCAAAATAAACTGATATCAATGATTTAGTATCTAATTTATTCTATAGGGATTTAATGAGATAATAGAATTGATTCAGCTTCTTAGATGTGAACTCTATATGTTCTCGCCAAGTGAAATGTGAGTCAATTATTGTTCCTAAGAATTTTGTTGAGCTCGTTAATACTAAGGATTCATTCCGAAAAAAAAATTGGAATCATGCATGCTACGAGATGAATTTGCAAATTCCATACAGACCGTTTTCCTCGGGTTAATTATCAGTCTATTTCTATAAGTCATCAAATTCGTGTAGGACTGAGTTGACGAGGTTATTAATTTCTTCTGATGTTTTATTCGAAAGAATGATGGACGTGTCATCTGCATACAGGTATATCGCCCCATTACTTATGTTATTAGGTAGATCATTTACGTATAATAGAAATATCAGTGGCCCGAGAACTCTGCCTTGTGGTGTCCCACTTGTTACAGGAAACTTATCCGACATTTTGTCATTCTGTTTCACCTGGGAATATCTATTTGTCAAAAAAGAAACAATCAACTGATTAATGTTTCCTCGAATACCCAGGTTGAATAGTTTTTCTGATACGAATTTGATATTCAAGGTGTCGAAGGCTCTACTTAAATCGAAAAAAATTCCTACCACAATGTTTTTTTATCGATTAAATCATGTACTTGTTGTAAAAAGTCAAAAGTTGCAGTTTCTGTCGAGTGGTTTTTTCTAAACCCGTATTGACACTTTGTCATTAGATCAAATGTTTCCATGTAATCGTTTATTCTACGAGATATAATATTTTCAAAGATTTTTGAAAATATACTGATTATAGAAATGGGTCGATAATTTTCTATGTTTTTACTGTCACCATTTTTTAGTATAGGAACAAGGACCGCAATTTTAAGCATGTCCGGATATTCTTCAAAAGAAATACATAAGTTTATAATATGCCCTATAACCTCAGATAGTATATCCACGCATTCTTTGATAATTTTTGTGGAAACTTCCACTCCTACCGATAACTTTTATTGACTATTTCTATACATTGTAAAAATGTCAATATGGAAAATAAATTAATTGAATTGAATACACATGTACTTATGTCCTATTGGAAAATTATTATTATAATTCAGTTACGTTTCGGGTTCTTAGCCACATCGATTATATCACTTTTAGGTAATGAATTCGGTTTCACGGGTAATTAATTATTTATTCCTCCGACCACCGAAATGTCTTCTCACGGCTTAAGTACCATGATGTCGAATTTTGCGTTTAATTATTATATAATGCAATGGTTCACTGAAATAATTCATTGTGAAACTTTTTATGAATGAAACCTTGTTACATTACTCAGTACATATTCAAAATATAATGAAGATTTGTACAGTGTTCAGTAGTTATTACGAAACAAATAGCGCCCAATTAACTATTCGTTATTTCGTTAGTTTAATTATACAGGGTGTTTCATATTGCATGCTGATCCTAAAGGGCGATAATCCTTGGATGATTTTGAGAAAAATTCTTCATATGAACATAGGTCCGTGACCGCTTTATTTCTGAGATACAGGATGTTGAAATTTAAAAGCAGTTCTTCCCCAATATCTCTGAACCCCTTTGGCTTTTTTTTTCAATTTTGGTACATGCAAAGTACGCATAAAAATACATTTTTTCCATGGTAATGGATTTCTTAATTTTCATCAATGGCGTCCCTGTTAATATGCCCTGTCATATTTTTGATCAAAATAATGATACGCCGCTGTCTTTTTTATAAATAAATATTATTTTTGTAATTATCCTCTATCTTCTCATAAAAATGGTCTCCTGCCTTTTTTTTCGTCTGGCGAACGGTTTTTGAGTTAGAAAATAAAATGCATTAATTTGCTTGTCCCTATGCGAAATCAGCCGTTGAAGAGTAGTAGGATTATCTTGTGGGCTAGAAACATCTAGTATGCTAAGAACATATTTCGTTGTTTTCAACATAAACAATTTTGACACTTCTTTAGCTAGATACGTGATATTATTTACGTTATAAAAACTTGTTTATTAAAAAAAACATGGTAAATTTTACAAATACCGAATTAGCAGACATGCATTACTTGTATGGGCTTGCTGACGGGAACGCATATGAAGCCAGGCGACTGTATCAAGAGCGCTTCCCAAATAGAATGGTTTCTGATGCTCGAACAGAAGGTTATGTGAAACAGGAAGTTTTGGGCCTAATCATCACTTGAAAGGAGCACATCGGACTGCAAGAACTCCAGCAATTGAGGAAGCTGTTTTAAATTCAGTTGACGAAAATCCTGAAATAAGTACGAGGCAAGTTGCCAATAATTTGAATATCGCCCATATTCTAGTATGATTATTTATTATATCCCTATCACATTCAACGGGTTCAGGCTCTACATCCTCGAGACTTTCCATTACTAGTGAATTTCTGTCAATGGTTTCTCCAAAAAGTTACCGAAAATCCTTTATTTGACAGGGAAATTTTATTCAAGGACGAAGCTAGTTTTACTAAAAACAGCATCAGAAATTTTCATAATTTATCATTTTCGGGCCGAGGAGAATCCGCATGCAATCGTTTTACTAAAAACAGCATAGGAAATTTTCGTAATAATTTTTTTTGGGCCGAGGAAAATCCGCATGCAATCGTGGAATCTCATCACCAGGAGCAGTTCTCATTAAATGTCTGGGCTGGAATTATTGGAGATTACTTAATGGGACCTTTTTTCACCACGCAGATTAAATCGCCGATTTCTTGAAGATAATTTGCCAATTCTGTTGGAAGATGTTCCTATTTTAATGCGAAATCACATGTGGTTTATGCACGATGGTGCACCTGCTCATTTTAGTGCTCTGGCACGCGAATATTTAAACCAAAACTTTCATAATCGCTGGATAGGTCGTGGGGGAACAGAGTCATGGCCAGCTAGATCCCCAGACTTAAACAGTCTTGATTATTTTCTTTGGTGACATCTTAAGACTTTGGTGTATAGTCAACCAATTCTAACTGAGGAAGAATTTAGAAACCGCGTAATAGTTTCCTGTGAAGCAATAATGAATACTCCAGGAATTTTCCAAAGAGTACGCGAGCCAATGACAAGGAGGGCTGAAGCGTGCATTCTTGCAGAAAGCGGACATTTTGAACAGTCAATTTGATTTTGGTATTGTTTGTTCATAATAGTTATGTTTTTAAAAATAAAAAATGTATTTTTATGCGTACTTATTACAAAAACAATAGTTACCATAAAATTATAAAAATCTTACCTAGATCCTTTTGTTACCACAATTGTGAAATTAAGAAGAGAAAAAATCGAATAGGGACAAGCAAATGAATGTATTTTATTTTCTAAATCGAAAACCGTCGAATAAAAGGCAGGAAACCATTTTTATGAGAACTTAGAGGACAATTACAAAAATAATATTTATTTGGAAAAAAGGCAGTTGCGTATCATCATTTTGATCAAAAATATGACAGGGTATGTTAACAGGGATGCCACTGATGAAAATTAAGAAATCCTTTATCATGAAAAAAATTATATTTTTATGCGTATTTTGTATGTACCAAAATTGAAAAAAAAGCCAAAGCGGTTTCAGAGATATTGGGGACGAACTGATTTTTTTGTTAAATTTGAACATCCCGTATCTCAGAAATAAAGCGGTTGCGGACCTCTTAAAATAATACAAGGATTATCGCCCTTTAGGATCAGCATTCAATTATGAAACACCCTATAGAGCTTATTCGTTTTTAGGTGGCGAATTCTAATTCTTCCTATTTAATGTATTCTATCCTGACTGATTTTTATTATCATTACGACTTGATTTTTGGTGCACTGAAATGATAAAAGATCCGTTTGAAATATTTCTTGTAATATGAACGCACAAAGGAATATTTTGAAATGCAGTTCGAGTTTCATATATAATAAGGGACCTTGAATGCAGTCTAGAGTGTTGCACTAATTTCACACCGCCTCGACCACTAAATGCGTATACGATATCATTATAACCTTTTTTTATTTTCCTTTCAAACGACGATAAGAGAAATTACTATAATCGTAAAATAATCAATTTTATGCCACTTATATACAGCCTAAAAAACAATGGAATGAAATGATATGTTTAGTTTATCAAAATTACAATAATTAGGATTTATTCATGTATTGAGTTGCGATAGGGTGTGTCAGATTCAGCCTACAGCATCGTTTGACTATTTTTACAACGCGTGTTTTCTAACTCCTAACAAACATTTTAAGTAAAATTTACGTCAAATAGGTCAGCGCCCAAATTGGCGAAGGTAATTCTTACGTTATAATTACCTTAAATTTACCAATATGGGGAAGAAAATGGAAGTAATTCAGAAGTCGAAAATTGGGCACTCAAGATATTTTGCCATTTTGTCGAAGGCATAAATAGGTAAAATTGCATTCAGAATAGTCGACTGATGGTAAAATCTCAGTCATGTCTACCTATTTTAGGTTATAAATACTATATTAAAAAGTCGAAGGTTAGTGGAAGATAATAAAAGTTTACTGCATATTGTGTATATTAACCTACATGTTTATTCGTAGAAGCTTTGAAGATGAACATGGCGTATGAAAAAAGAACTGCCAAGAAACGTACAGCAGAGAATTGTATGCAAGTGATGGTTTCGCATTCACATCTAGTTCGGATTTTATTTGCGATACAAACTTTTATATGATAATGTTGAATTTTACCTATGTAAAACAAGTGGACCCCTTCAAAATATCAATTGGGTATGGAAAAAATTCATAAAATTAAGTGTACTTCCTCAACTTTTTTCATCAAACACTGCAGAAACTAATTTCATAGATGAAGTATGTATATACATATCATATACACCAATTTTTTTACTATCATTAAAATGTAGTCGATTCAAGAAAATTATGGATCATTTTTGCAATGGCGGGAACGCTTCAAGCCAAAAAATATGGCGTCTATCCCATATGGGACCTTAAAGTCGCATTTTCCTGAAATTTCAACTTTGAGAACACAAAGGCTTTATGCAAAGTCGAAAGTAACCTTTTCTCCTTACTTTGAAGTCCATTTTCCTTATCTTGGGATTTCAGACCCTTTCATATTGTGGTCACGTGATGACATACAAATTTGTTATAGGGTGTTTTTTCATGCGATATGTCTATACGTTCCGTTCTCTGGTTGGATTTGAATCGTGGATAATAAATTGATATTGTTATTATTCGATATTCTGAGCAGAAACACTAAAATGATCATTTTAATCCCTAATACGGAGAAAAAATAAACATTACTTTCTACTTCTTGTTGATGGTAAAACCAAGTATCTCTGTCTAGCCTATACCTAATTACTCAAAGAAAACGATATATACTACAAAACCCCGTAATAAGTATTTATTCTGAAAATTAAGTGTTTATTCTGGAATTGAACATCAAATATCAGTGGTATTGAAAATAGTACGCCATAATTGTATTCAGTGCACATGTTGTCATGATAATATCCATGATAATGTTATCTCAATGTAAGGAGGGAATCTCTACCCGAAGAGAAATAGCCAATCATAACATTTTAAATATCAAATGGTGTGTAGTGATTGGCTCAAAAATTTTAGTTTGACATGTCTGCGTTCTGCATAGAATGCTAACTTTGCAGAATGCCGTGCTCGGAAATATCCAATTCAATTAGATTGCCAGTTGTGACTACCTCTAAAAAAATCGAGATATTATGATTTGATTAAAAACTTCGGACGCCGCAATGATCAGTGTTGAAATTTTCGAAGTCATCGTATCAACACATCAATCTTTTATCGTTTTGCTATTTGCTTTCGTTTTCTTGCACTTTATTCAATACATTTTTTTACCCATTTGCTTCAGCTGGACCAACTTCATTGAATTTCATTTTCTGCATCATTGAAAACATCACGGCTGTACTTTACCGCTGGCGACAGACGAAGCTTGTTGAACGCAGCTTATCTATGCATTCATTCTGTTCATTCTGGCAATCCATCCATTACCGGCATAACCGTGTTTTGTATTGCCGCGATGGATGGTTTACACTTATTTGCTTTCATATTTTATTCATAAAAATGGATGATGAATGTTTTGAAATAGTTGCCATCATTAAAAGACGTGGAGCAGTAGAATTTTCTTATGTACCGCTTAAGTGGGAACACGATGGCTCTGATCTTTGGACTTTAGGAAGTGTAGGTTCGGATTATATTCCCATTCTGGCAGCTAATCGATATTAGTTGGTGGTATACCTGTATGGTTTATTAATTCTATTCGAATTTCTACTTATCATTTTATAGATTTCTAAAATTCAGATCCAAAATAAATTATTTGAAGAGAGTAAATTGTATCATGTCATCCTCATCCGAATCGATATCAATATCTGATAATAGACAAAGTTACCTTGAGGAATTCATTTTTGGTAACTTTGACTTCGTTGTAGACATTTAGTCTTATTAGACAAATATTGTAGTAATCTTGCACTCATTGTGGAACAGTTGGTATAAACTAGGACAAAAAATGCCTAGGCAACTTAATTGGTTCCAAAATAGGTAATGTAGAGTGTATAGTAGACCTTTTCACCGACTTGTTTATTCCCTGACTATGTGAACATACATGAGGTAAAAATTAGGTTAATATTTACTAGAAAGTATTCCCTGAAAGTTCAAGTATTTTGAACACATTTTGCTGGTCACCTTTAGGTGAAATTTAACCTAATAAATAACTCCATTGGCCCATAAGGCTGTGAAGGTATATTTGAAGTTCATAACAAGTAATTTCATACTATGCACTACGCCTATTAAGTTTATGGTTTTATGGAGATCCGGTGGTCTCAGTTACGGTTTTTATAACTCGAATTATAACTTTGGAGTTAGTTAGTAGTTGAAAGTAGAATATTTGGTCAGAAATAGGTAAATTCGGACTTCTTTAAGCCATTTTACCCCTCTGCTTGGTATAGTTTCCTATAATGTTGGGTAGATGTCATACAGATCATACCTGACTCATAAAAATACATGTTAAAGTAAACAACTGTTTGTGACAATCATATCACATTGACCTTGGGGGTTCCTCAAGGATCTATCTTGGGCCCCTTCGTTTTTCTACTCTTCATTTACTATATGCCTAATCGTCTAGCCGTCGCGGAAGAACTAATTGAACAATTAACAACCTTTTCAACCTATGCTTCACTTCAGATAAATTTCCCGACTGTTTCAAGATTTCAAAAATCATTCCAATTTTCAAAAAGGGGGATTTGAAAATAGTGGACAATTACCGACCTATATCTATTGTTCCCATAATAGGCAACATTCTAGAAATACTCTTGATAAATAGACTTGCCGCAAAGCTCTCGGCAAAGCATCTTCACAGTTCGGTTTTCGATCCGGAACATCAACAATTGATGCACTCCAGGAGGTGGTGAGGAACATAGTGGAGAGCCTCGAGAACTTGGAATCACCTTGTGTGATCTCTCAAAGGCCTTCGACTGTGTTTTACACCAAATTCTACTAGAAAAGTTGGAATTCTACGGCGTGAGGGGAGTTGCCCTAGAACTCTTCCGAACTTATTGGAAAGTAAACAAGCGGTCTCTGGCAACAACAACGAACTCTGTAACTGTCAAACACGGTATCCCTCAAGGCTCAATACTGGGCCCGCTGCTCTTCCTTGTCTTTGTTAATGACCTCAACTTTTTCAAGCACCCATTGGGATGCATTCAATATTCAAATGACACCTCACTGATCTCAAAAAACAACAACATGGACGATCTACATTTGGTCTCAAAACTAGCGGAAGACAAGGCTTCCTCTTGGTTTCTTACAAATAAACTCAACAGAAACGAAAGTTGGAAGATAATATTTTCGTCACACTTTCCAAATCCAGGAAACTCCAGTGTCAGGTTACTAGGTATCATTTTAGATGACTCTCGAATATATTTGCCTTCAGACAACTCCGAAACATTCTGAGCACGGACGCTCTGATGAAGGCTTACTTTGCACTATTTCATTCCAAATTAGAATATGGCATTGTTATGTGGGGCAACTCATCTCACACAGTAAAAATTTGCATACTTCAAAAAAAGATAATGAAATTATTAAGTAACGCAAGGCCTAGGGATAGCTGCAGGCCTCTTTTTATGAAATGTAGAGTGATGCCCCTACCGTCAGTCTATATTTATAGAACAATTCTGGAAATCCATAAAAATAAAAATCGTCAACTCAGTCATGCAGTTGATGTTTTTTAAGAAGAATGGAAAAATGCGAGAAGTAATATAAAGAAAGATATATGGTACAATAAAGACATCATTACTACTGAAGGAACATATGGAATGGTTTCATAAAAGGGGCTGAGATCAAAACCATTGACTGTTGAGATCCAATTAAGACATTGTTGATAACTCCTTCAAGGATTACTTCTATAATATTTTTGTATATAATTTGTATAAATGTAACAATTCGCGGAATAGAAATATCAAATTGATGGATGATGAGGTGATTTGTTCTAGTCAAACACTGAAAAATCAGTTTGTATTGCAGAAGTCTTATCCAATATTGATTACAGTTTATAAAGAGGCTAATAGAGGCTAATAAGTAAAAGTTTAGTGCTCTGTTAAAAGAAAAACGTAAAAGACATACGGAATGCAGATAATAGTGCGTCTGCCCCATGTTACCAATGAACTATTAAAAAAATATATCGATTGTCATACACTAAAATATCCCACACTAATAGCTGAAGAGTTCGATGATTTTTTGTTTGGCATATTTTGAAATATTATCGAAATTGAGCCGAATAACTTTCATTTGAAACGTTTCATACTTAGGAGAAACATTCACCAACTATTTAATTGCCTTGTAAATGGTTTCTGTTGGGCAATAATAAATGCTTTATTTATGCTTTATTTATTTATTTATTTTTCTGGGATTGCTCATCAACAATAAATTGAACTGGGTCGAACACATTGGCTAAATTAGCAATAAATAGTACCGCTGCACAAACTTGCAAAATTGATTGTCGGTAAAATTAATTGAAACGTTTATAACGCTTAATTCGTGAGCGTATTTGGAAATCGTATAACTAACTATCTTAAACAATAATAATAATGTTTATTTAAAAAAAACAGGAACTTGCGTTTTTTACATGTGATTCTAGAAGTGAATAGACAATGGCATCACTGAAGTAACAATCCATAAAGATTGTTTCTTGTGTGTGATTTAGCCACTTTAGTGTTAAAAAAATGTAATATAACTAATTGTTGAGGTTAGTAAGTAAAAGTAAGTGAAATATTAGAAGTAGCCTAATGGTAGAATAATGAATTGAAATGAATACAAATACATTTTCTGGTTAATGTCACAATATTAAGTTTAAATAATTAATGATGTAACAAACACAGTCATACACATACACACATATACATATTAACTAATACACATTTCTTCGACATCTATAAATAATTTTTTATTTTTGATTACATTGATTGGTGATTTTTTCAAATAAGTTTCGGTCAAAACTTTTTAGCCATGTTTAAATATGGTTTTTGAAGTTTCTGTAAGACGGAATGGTTTTAATATTTCCTGGTATAAGTCCTAAGTTTTCGGGCCCAATTTGAAACAATGGAATAAGGTATTGAACATTTTGTTCAATGTAGACAGAAGAACTCCTAGGGAGGTCGTATATAGTAGTGAAAATTTATTACAACTAAATAAAATCAACTTTATATCATTAACATTTTTTCAGATGGAAATGTAGATACGAATAAAGAATCTTAACCTTGCCTGTTTCGGTACAAGTCAACGTACTCTTGATCTGATGGTTTTACCGAAAAAATCGATCGAAAACCCAGTCACATACTAGGAACCAAGACAAAATCTTGATAAGATCGAAATTTTAAAACCCCGCCATTGTTTGTGTTGAACTTCCTTCATGACGTTTTTAGTGACGAGGGGAGTCCTGATTTAGATGAAATTGATTGTGACATACTGATCTATTATTTGTTCACATATTTTTAGCTGCATCATGAATTTTCAGTTTTCAGAAAACTATTTCTATTCAGTTTTCAATGTGGTTTTTGTTTTGTTTTAGGATCTTTAAATGGTATAAGTATTTTTTAATTACAATCGTTCCCTTAGGGGTTATTAGAAATCTACTGGAATTATTCAACCCAATACATAGAGAGTTTTTCCATTTCACTGTCAAGCTTAATAATTTTTGAATTGACGAAAGCTTAATTCCGAACTTTAAATCCAAATTGAAAACATTTCAGGTCATACTGCTCTGATCTGCACTCCAGTGTTGAAGCAACTTGACAAATATCTCAATAATTTTTGCCTAATAACGTTAAAATAATTGTGGAAGTTGATATAGAAATTTTAATTGATTTTCTGCTGTGGAATGAAGACGATTTATTATTTTTTCCATGAATCAGATTGGTGTACCCTTTCCAAAAACCACCCCTTTGTGACAATATTTTTCCCATGATTCTCGTCAGTCTTAGAAGCAATTCCGCGAAAAAATGCTCGAATCTGATTTTTTCTACCACCCTTTCTGAAAACCACCCCGTGACAAGTTTTTATGTTTTTATTTTTCCCATGATTCTCGTCAGCTTTCAGAGCAATTCCGCGAAAAAACGCCTAATACTGTTTTTTTCAACCACCCCTTTTAAAAACTACCCTTTTGCACACGATAGGGATACAAAAGAACTTAATACACAAAATCCCACTGCTCTAGTAGAGTATGTCATTTTCATCAAAAATGTATTATAAGAAAGGTGATAATAAATATTCTAATATATTCAATAGCCTGTCGATAAAGGCCATATGTTAATATTCCGTACACCTTATAAAAAACATTCAAACGAAAACACTCAATAAATCATTTCTAAGGTTTATTTTTACGTATTCAATATTCAACAGTTATCATCGAAGGTAAATATATAAATCAATTCAACTCAATGCATTGGTTACCATAAAAAATACTGAAGTGCAAGATGCTGTGAAAGAATTGATACTACTATTGATATGTTTAATAAACGAAGTAAACAATGTATTGTTTGTTTATTTATATCCAGTGGGAGGGTGTATTGAAATAGTAATATAAATTCCATAACAGATCGTTCAATCGAAATTCACTTGAAATATTTTTTTAATTCATTTTTCGTTCCTTCAGATCTCCAAAGAATACTGTTTCAACTTCAAGCTCCCCATTAATTTTACAGTAACCATATAAATGAAGGCAAATATGCGTATCAACTTGATTTTTTTAATGCCACCCTTCCCTTGAAGATTTGATTTACATAACGGAAAGTAGGTTATCACAAAACTACCAGATGTTATGGAGATGGAAGAAGTAGATTAATTTTAATATTCCTTAATATTCAAGGCGATCTTTAACGTATGTAAAAAATTAAGAGAATATGTAAAAATTATGCTCATAACAAACATCTGATAATAAAAGTAAAGGTTATACCGACACATTAGTTATTAATATGTAGAGGTCGTGAATTGTGCCTTCTCAGTGAAATGTCATCGTCTTGAAATTGGAATATGAAAAAAAATATATTTGAAAATCTTGATAGAAATTGAAATTTACGTCAAAGTTTAGATTCATTGCTGTCTAGATACAAAATGTAAATTAAAAAAATGGTCACCTCAGCAAGTCATGCCTATCCGGTTTAGGGTGGGTATTATAAAACTATTTCGACAGATAACTAGAAGTTAACTTGTGGATGACGTCACATGTTATAGTTAACTTCAAAATGTAGCAGTTAACTTTATCGGGTGGAACGGGTGTCGGTTAAAGTTAACTTTGTAGAAAATGGTGGTTTTCGATCGTCGACAATTCTCCTGCTCCTGTCAATATTGCATATGAGTCATATAACCTCAATTTTATTGTTTTGATTTTTCGTTTTCGCAAAATGTTAGCAAACGATATCCACGTTATTTTTGAGGAACTTTTAACCGATGATGAAGAATATGCTGTGAATATTGTTGAAGCCCCTCGGCGACAAAGGATATTTAGGAATCGGTTAGACCATTTCACCTTGTGGAACGAAACAGAATTTAAAAACCGATTTCGACCATCAAGAGAGTCTGTACGCTTGTTAATGGGGCACATTGAAGCAAATTTACAAAGACCAACTAATAGGTCAACATTTCTAGTACCAATTTTGATTATTGTAGAATTATAAATATTTTTATTTTTAGAAATCATCCTCTATCGCCAGTAACACAAGTGTTGATTACACTCAGATTTTATGCAACTGGTTCATTCTTGGTAGTTGCTGGAGATTTTGGGGGTATTCACAAGTCAACTGCTAGCAGTGTTATTAGAAAGGTCACAGGGGAAATTGCATTGTTATCGTCGAATGTCCGAATTCAAAATAAAACTAACAAAAACAGTTTTTTTATTTCATTTAAAACAAACAAGATGGTGTGAAAATGTGTCCTTATTCCCTAGATAAACATAGTCTTTTTCCATACTGTATGAATAATCTTCGGTATGTCGAATAATATCTCTTTTTTCTCTTCTTGAGTCTCTTTTTTTTTTCTTCTCAACTCTCTTCGAAGGTTCTCTTTTTCACTTTTTTTCTTGGCCACACACACAATAGTCAACAGAATATTCACCAGGTAAACCAGAATTTCATTGAATGTCAACAATCACAAGAGATTCGACAAGTTTAAGTGTACAATGGCTAAAATCATATAAACATTAATGTTTCGAAAAGTAAACAATGTGTCATCACCTAGATATACATTTATAGCCACCGTTTTTCCATACTGTATGAATAATTTTCGGTATGTTGAATAATCTCTCTTTTTTCTCTTCTTAACTCTATTTTCTTTCCTCACAACTCTCTTTGAAGGTTCTCTTTTTCACTTTTATCTTGCCCACAGACGATACAGGAGGATTTTGGGAAGGGACTGGATTCTTCTTCAAGAGCCCATCGTCTGTCTAAAAACTCGCTCAATCCTAGATTAGTCTGCACCAGAACGTTACGTTAATTTTCTCATGGAAAATGATGAAAACTTATTCCAGTTCAACGGGATCGTTTTGCCAAGAGAAAAATTGTAGGTTACCTTTTTGCCTTCTTCTTATTTTTTTTAAATGGTACCTTTATAAAACTGATATTTTGAAGTTCAAGTTAAGTTGACTGATAAAATTAAAGTTAACTTCAAAACATATTTATAATACCGGCCCTTAGTTAGGCAACTTATGCGGTAAAAAGAGCATGGCTTGGACGTGAGAAAAACTGTTATAACATAACATGGGAGATTAAGAAAGTATTATATTTTTACAGGCAATGTATTACTGTGAGTATGACTAAAAAAAATTATGTTTCACTTGTGATGATATGGACAATATTGTCCTACAAAACTGAATGAGAAAGAAACTTTACAAAGCCACCAGCACCCTGGCTGGCAGATAATCTAATAGTATTGAAGAAAGAGAGAGAGAGATAAAGCTTTGCATAAGTTCAAAATAACCAAAAGAAAATGTGACTTTAAAAGATATAAAGAAGTGAAAAATCACACACTCGCGGTAACTAGAAGTGAGAAAAAGGCATATCTCAATCATGTATTTCATATGAAGAATTCGAAAGTCTCTTGGAAAACATTGAAAAACTTGCGTGTTTGTTAGAACTCTGAAAATACAATTCCCGATAACTTATCGAATCTCAATGTTTTGAACAATTATTTTTCCACCTACCTGCAAAATATAACTGATTAATGTGATGAGAAAATTGATTCCTATATTAATTCGGTAGACTTGGAATAATATTCATTCAGAATAATAAATATAGGAGAACATGAATTCTATAGAAGAATATTAAGAACTGGGATTTAGGGAAAAAAATAGCTTCAACACCTTGTTGTCGAAAAATTCAATTTCGATTTGCATTTTGATATAAAATTTACACATGTATCTATTTGCAAAGAAACTATTCCATGTTCGTCAAAAGAAACCACAAGACGCTCTCCTTTTTTGCGTAAAATTTTGGTATTAATCATCGTATGGGAATGCTATTTTTGAAGAGCACATTCTTTATTCAGTAGATTGTTGAAGGTCGGCTGGTTATGATGAGTTCATTCCATTCATTTGTTTGATTCGATCTGCAGCTTCAAGCCAAATGGATAATCATCATTAACCATCAATGAAATCGAAAACAATTGCAACATGCATCGTTGGGAACTGCTTTGGGAGCACTCTGTATAATTAGAGCGTCATGCAAGTTCTCTGGAAATAATTTCATATCGATTGCTTGTAATTTAGACGTGGCGAAACGGTGTGAGCTCATCTAGAGCAAGCCGAAATGTCGAAATTTGCATTTTTTCAACATATTAAATCGCAATCTAAGTCATCGTATGGAGAATTTCGAATCTCTTATATTTTCACCGATGGGTGAATTTAATTTCATTATTTATTACTGATCACTATTCGGTAATGAAAGAGTAACATTATTTATATTTCTTGTATAACTGATAACTGATTTTATTTACAATGGGAAAATCCTTCTCAACATCAGTCACACTAGTCTTTCTTCTATAAAGGATGGCTGTGTAATTCGAGAAAATCTAGTATCATCATAAATACTCTGGAATTTCTATTTCTTGATTCTATGAATGCTAAAATAGGAGATTGAAAAAGAATCAAAGTTTCTGAAGGATATTTTTTGGGATCATTTTTTGCAAATGTCATATACTGTGAGTTGCCAAATAACAACTATCGATTGCCTATTCAACTACCATTGAAAATCTATATTTTAACAAGCTTTTATTTTTGACATATGTATGAATACAGTGTGACACAGACTCATGGTACACCCCCCCCCTTTTCTTCTTTGTTTCTCTTGCTAGCCTTCTAGATCTTCCAGGCTCTTGGCTGAAATAATTATTGAGGTGTCGTCTGCACACCTAATTGTTTTTCCGATGATCGAAAAACTCAGGTTGGTCCTTGATAAATAGTAGGAATATCAGGGGTCCAAGCACACTACCCTGAGGGGTTCCTATTGATATGTCATAGTCATCGGACAGTAAATTCCCATTTTTAACTAAAAGTCATCTGTTCGACAAATATGAAATTAACCAGTTATTAATATTGCTACGAAGTCCAATTTTTTTCAATTTTTCTGCAACAAAAGGTATATGCAGCACTCGAGAGATAAAAAAATAAACCTATTACATATTCATTAGCATCTAATCTCTCATATAATGTTTGTACTAGTTCCGTTGCTGCGTTTCTGTTGAAAAGCTACCCCTATAGCCATGCTGGGAATTTGTCCATATATGATATTTCTCTAAGAATTTTGTTATTCTATTGGCCATTACTTTGTCTATGATTTTAGAAAATAACACTTAATAATGAGATGGGCCTGTAGTTTTTAATGTCGTTACTATCACCCTTTTTAAATACTGGAATAATTTTTAATTTAAACACCGAGCTCGATAGACTTATTAATTATTAGAGCAAAACATTTTGCAAATTCATCGGCACATTCCTAATGACGTTAATTAACTTAACTGGGACTTCGTCAATCCCAGTAGATTTTTTATTTGTGAGGTCTAGTATGACTTCTTTAGCCTCCTGTACAGTGACATTTTCTAAGTATATTGTGTTCATGTTTTCACATTTCGTAGCAGTACAGTTATTTGATAAAATAGGAATATTGAATATGCTCACTAGACGGCACTTTTTGACATATTTGGAAAACAAATTCAACTTCCGGTTTTTCCGGAAATGACATGAACTTTCCATTTTCAAATGGGACACCCTGTATATTATTACATTTCTGAAATCTTCGTAATTATCTGAATCCAATGATACCTTATAGTTGATATTTCATCTGACAGAACGCCCATTTTATTTTTCGATCTAGAGAGTCATTCCAAATAATTAAAATAATGCTACACTATCGCATTTTGGATTAAAATAGTATTGTGGTTCGTAATACGTGCCAAAAAAGTAGAAGAAAACATTTTTTTACTCGAAACTCCATTTTTTCAAATGGTACCATAATGGTACTCTGACGTCATTCGAAAGTACCATAGTACCATATTAACTCTTTTTGTGTATAACCGATACGAACACAATAATGTAGTTGAAAAAAAAGTTCAAGTATCTTCTCGGTTCAATAACAATAATTTATCAAGGTGGCTATGAAATACAAATCACATGTTGTCGTTATTATTATTATTAATATTTCATCCAACCGATAGAGCTCCTAAAGCTCGAAGGCTCAAAGCCTAGGTTCACATGGCAATATAATGAAAAGAATAAAAATGAGGTGTTGAAAAGGGAAACATTCTCAATTGGATATTGATAAAAAGATTTTTCTGTAATTGAAAAATCCACGATCAAAATGAAGTTATTTTTATTTTTTTGTGAATGTCTAACAGAAAACAGCTACTTCTTTTGAGTTAGGGTCTTTTCAGAATATTTATCGGATGTAGTTCAATGTCCAGCGTGGCTTTAGCCGGGTAAGTAGTTGTTTTCTGTTAGACATTCACAAAAAAATAAAAATAACTTCACTTTGATCGATTTTTCAATTAGAGAAAAATATTTTTATCAATATCCAATTGAGAATGTTTCCCTTTTCAACATGAATACCCCGCAAGAGGTTATCTTGACAATGGAAGATAGTGACTAAAGTTTATCTTTCAGTCGCAGATGATTCCACATCTGATTTTATGAACATCCTGTTCATATTTTCAACAAATCAAAAATGAGGTATTCTCTAACAATTTAATTAATAACGAAACAAAATATATATATATATATATATATATATATAAAAAGAAATATTATAATAGCTCTTCGAAATGTCCACCACCGACATCCAAACATTTTCGAGTTCGTTTCGCGGTATTTCGAATAGCATTGTTCAATTGTTAAGGCGTTATACTTTGAATGGCTTGTCTAACTCGTAATTCTAGGTCATCGCGGGTCGTTGGGTATGTTTTGTAAACGATGTTTTTCAAGTGACCCAAAATAAAAAAATCTAAAGTGGTCAGGTGATCTTGATGGCCACCTAACAGGACCATGTGTTCCTATCCACATTTCCCCAAATCAGTCACGAAGGCAATTCCGTCACTATCCTACTATTGTACGGAGGTGCACCATCCTGCTGAAAAAGCAGTCGATATTCCAGATTCAGCGGCAAATCTTCTAAATAATCTTCAATTTCATTTCTGAGGTATCTACCATCATTCAAAGATCTATCAAATATTATGGGACCAATTATTCGATCTCCAAATACTCCTAGCCATACATTAAACCCACAACGTTCTTGGAAATTTCCTTGCCTAAATAAATGCTGATTCTCTTGCGTCCAATATCGAGTATGTTGTTTGTTAAATAAACCAAGATTGGTGAATCTTGACTCATCGGAGAATACAATTGTTTTCAGAAACTCATTATTTGGATTATTGCGTAGTACCCTGCAATATTATATATATCTTATACTATCGTCTTCGTACAAATGTTGATGTATTTGATATTTATAAGATCGATACTTATGTTTTTTCAAAATTCTTCTGACACTTTCACGATTGGTATCCAACTCGGAAGCGATCTCCCTAAGAGATGCTGTTTTATCGATTTCCAATCTCATGAGAACATTTATCTCCATATCTTCAGAAACAATGTTATGTTCATTACCAACATTATTATCAGGCTCTCTTCTGAACTGCTCTTCAAGACGCTTGAAGTAATTTCGAGCCGGACATTGTCGTTCGGGGTATCTTTCCGAGTACAGCTGTTGAGCAACAACTGCGTTTTGCCGATATTCCCCATAAATTAACAGCATATCTACTTTTTCGTTTCTGTTAAGAATGATCATTTATAAATTCAAATACCTTAAAGATATATTAAATTTTCAACAATTCAAAGTATTATACCACGCATTAGTCGAAAGTCATCTACGATATGGTATAATTGTCTGGGGAGGAGCCTCGAAGACCCATATTTATCCCCTAGAACTTCTACAAAAAAGATTCCTCAAGCTGATTATGTCTAAAGAAGCTAAATATCCATCTGATGCACTATTTTCCGCAGCTCAAGTATTTGTTATTCGCCAACTTTTTTATTACAACATTAATATCAGATACCATAAAAATAAACATGACTTCAACCTACCGAGTCATCCTTACCATACAAGGCAAAAAAAACAGCACATAGTTCCGAACAGACACAAATCTATCTGCCAACGGTCCTATAACTATGTCTCCAAAATTGTATAACACTGTCCCAACCCATATACAAAAAAACAACTATCTGGTATCATATAAGAAAGAATTAAAGTCATTCATATACAGTCAACAACGAAAAAAAAATTGCTGATTTGGTGGAAATGAAAAATGTTTGAAAATGTGTATGTATGTTAATCTAAATTGTCTAGTTTTAAGTTGATATTTTATAAATTGTACACTGAGCTTTTAATATTTTAATATTTTTGTATTCATCTTTCTCGAATAAACTGTGACAGATTTATATTGTACTGTGTAAGGAAATTTTTAAAAAATAATTTTCTCGTTAGTCTGAATGTATTTATTCTGTTTATACTTTTTTATTTATATTGATTTTTCCATGTTATGTAACTCAGTTATATTGCATTGAGATTACCGTACTCTCAAATGTATTGTTCCTACGACCTACACGCTGATAAATTCTATTAAATTCCTTTGTATTTTCTGCGAAACAAGTGCTACAGCACTTATCGCTAACCAACTTTATTCACATCTATCTATAGATTTTATTGTAAACCCATTCTCTCTTCTCTCTCTGTTATAAACTGGTGGCATTCTTAACTTATTTCTATTATCGATGCGATCAATTCAATAATGTATTCAGCGACTAACTGACAATTACAGATTATCGAAACGTCAAAATGAGATTAGTGTTCCATAGCCACCTTGATAAATTATTGTTATTGAACCGAGAAGATATTTAAACTTTTTTCAACTACATTATTGTGTTCGTATTGGTTATACACAAAAGAGTTATATGGATGGATATCCATCGATGGTACTTTAATGCTCAGAGTACCATTATGACCTTTGAAAAAATGGAGTTTCGAGTAAAAAAACGTTTTGTTTTCTTTTTGGATTTCGAACCACAATATATTTTAATCAAAATGCGATATGTGCATTATTTTGATTATTTGGAATAATTTTAGGGAGTTTCATGGCTCTCTAGATCGAAAAATAAAATGGGTGTTCTGACAAATGAAATATCAACTATAAGGTATCATTGGATTCAGATAATTACGAAGATTTCAAAAATGTTATAATATACAGGGTGTCCCATTTGAAAATCGAAAGTTGATGTAATTTCCGGAAAAACTGGAAGTTGTTTTTTTTTCAAATATGTTAAAAAGTGCCTTCTAGTTGAGCATATTCAATGTTCCAAATTTCAGAAATATAGCTAGAGGAACAAAGGAGAAAAGGAGGGTGTACTATGAGTGTGTCACACGGTATATGTTTAGTTCTAGTTGTCCGATTAACGTGAAATTTGGCAGGTGTTCATAATTCCGATGACAATGTATTATGTAATTTTGCTATGGTGAAAACAAAATGGCAGCTCCAATATGGCGGACAAGTTTTGTGATTTTGGTTTCATTCTATTCAAAATTGATATGTGGGGATTTTGGGGACAGAGATCAATATTTTTTTGTCAAATTCATAAATTTAAGATGGCGGCTCCAATATGGCGTCGAGTTTTGTAGTTATAGCCCGATTCCAATAAAAATTGGTATGTGGGGGTTTTTGGGGTCGGACATCATGATGTTTTTGTCAAAATTCATGAATTCAAGATGGCGGCTCTAAGATGGCGACGTGTTTTGTTATTATGGCCCGATTAGCTTGGCGGCTCCAAGATGGCGACGTGTTTTGTTATTATGGCCCGATTCGCTTCAAAATTGGTATGTGGTTTTTTTTTGGGGTCGGAGATTATAATTTTTTTCCAGAATTCAATAAAATGACGAATTTTAGAAATGGGTAAAAATAATTTAATAAAAAGGATTTGTTTTTATTTTATTTATTGCAATACATCTTCCAAACAGAACAAGTTCTGGTATAAGGAAGTTAATTGCTTGATTACAATTATAAATTTCAACCATTTTAGAACTAACTGGTAATAATACCTATTCAAATATTAACTAAATGTACATATACATACACATATATACATATATATATATATATATATATATATATATATATATACATATTCAAATCTTAACTAAATGTACATATATATACACATATATATATATACACACATACATACATACATACATACATACATACATACATGTACACATAATTGTAATTAAATATATACACAAACACACACAGACATATACACATTCATATCTTTAAATAAAAATGTAAATAAACATTAATATACATACATGTATTGTTGAACATTCTTATAATAGCATACTTTGTTTGAGTTTTTTTAAGAATATTTTCATTGATTTCAATTTTTTCAGATTATTTGAAAGTTTGTTATAAGTTTCCATTGAACTAGATATTGTATTATTTTTCCCTTTATTTGAATGAATATTATGTAAGTGGATATTATCTGCATTTCTAATATTATAATCGTGTAGTTTTGAATTTTTTTCAACTGGAGTATTACTTTTTTGAAAATTGTTTTTTAGTTTGTATGCAAATTTTGTTTTTTCAAATTTTATTGGATTTTCTAATGTCAAATTATTAGTATTTTTGTATAATTCTAACGAAGGTGTTTCCCAGGGTTTTTTGAAAATAATTTTAATTGCTTTATTCATAAGACGATAAATTAGACCTTTTTGTTTTTTACTACAGGATGACCATATTGTTATTAGATATCTGATACGAGAAAGAATATGGGCATTGTATATTAGTGTTTGAATATGAGTATTCAGAAATTCGACTCTTCTAATTGCTCCAATCAGGGGGATAATTGATTTTTTTATTTTATTTACATGACTTTCAAAATTTAGATTTTTATCTATAATCAGACCTAAATATATGTGTTTTTCAACTTCAGTTATAATTTTATTCTTTATTGTCACTTTTAATTTTATTGGCTTTAAATTTTTTTGTTTGAAAAGAATGAGAACAGTTTTTTCTAAATTGATTGTTAGGTTTATGTCATCCAACCATTTTTTAATTAATTTCATATCTTTTTCTATATTTTTCTCGAGTATTTTTGTGTCTTTGGCCGAATAGTAGAGTACAGTATCATCTACGAAAGAAAAATGTTTTCCTATAAAATTTATTTCAGTTATGCTATTCACATAAATCAAATAAAATATTGGGGCCAATACTGAACCTTGTGGGACTCCAATTGTGCATTGTTTTGCAATTGAACTTCTATTTTCATTTATAATTACATATTGGATACGATTTTCAAAATAGTTTTGGAAAAGTTTATAAGAGTTTAACCTAGGATATTCTGTGAGTAGCAGATTCAAATGCTTGCCGCGAATATAAAATAGTTATTTCAGTGAAATAGTCCATGCTCAAAGTGGAGTAGAATAATTTGGCAAAAACAGAAGCTCAAAGTCGTCTTTTTGTTTGTTTTATTAAACGAGTATATACTTTCAGTATCATAATAATACAAAAACTAGAATAAAAAGTTATTATCAACAAAAGGTTATGAGATTATAAAAATTGCTTACCAAAAACGTGGAAACAGATTAGAAACATTATGAATGTTTCCCTCCATAATGTTTTTTTGCCAAAATAGGTATTCTTGCGCGGCAAAATCTGCTACTCACAGAACAACCTAGATCAAATAATTAAAGAAATAATTTTTTCCTTTATAGGGCATTTGTATAAAGCTTGTCTTGATTTTTTTTTTATAATTTTTATTACAATACCCAAATTCTTTACCAGCTATTAGATTTCAATATTTTCAATAACAGTTAAAACACAATCGATAAATGTGTATTGTGTAAATTCAACCACATACCAAAATGAGATTATTGAAATGTTTATTGGGCAACTGGCACTCATATTTATGCTTGTTCACGAACTCTCCAGTACAGTGTATGGAGAACTGCCCGCATATAAAAATAAATAACGCACCTTACATAAAGTTTGAGCAATTCGATTCGAATTAACATTTTTGCCGTAAATAAACAATGAGGAAACGCGATGAGATATTAATTTTTGCCTTGCGTAATATTACTAGAAGCCGTATTTCGGTTATGATCTAGTTGATTTTATTAGCATAGTATGATGACGTTTCGCTCCGCTTGAGCGTTAAAATTTCGATATTGTACGCGGCTGGGTAGTAGTGTGTGATCTGGTTTCATTTCGTACTTACAAATCATTTCTACTAATGCTGAGGCAGAATTTAACGTCTAATGAGTTGTGTGGCCACATTCGTTTGCTGCAGCCACACTTTACGCTACGTGTCAAATTGATAGGTTACTTAATGCGTTAAATTTTTTTTTCCAATACCTACGTCAAAAATGTGTCATTTTTGATTACTTTTAAATGACAAAAGTAGGCTATTTTCAACAGAGTGCAAAAAAAAAATCTGCACGGCGTTCAATAAAGTACAGACCTACGTTATTTGAATACAGGAATACACAATACCCATCATTCTCATTTTTATCGTTTTTTATTAAACATATTACAATCACATTCCATCCATACAGTGCTTCTCAAAAGTCCCCTCATCCCCTCTTATTTTTGGAACGATTATACATAAACAAGTGAAATTTGGAAACTGAATATTAGGTTGTAAACTTCCCTACTAGTGATGATAGATGACGAAATCGTCAAAGATGACGTCACAAGGCCATTGTGACCAATAATTTTAAATGGAACCCTACGGCAAGCGACACCTGTTTTAGAAGGTATCGAAAAAACCTATTCGATGATACTGATTTTGTTTGTGTTTATGGCAGTTTTAATGGCTCATTAGTAAACATTAAAATTTAAATTCCATTCAGTATGATATTAATTACAGATTCAAGAATAAGTATCTATTTAAAGAAATTGCTCGAAGTGACCTCCATTTACGTCCTGACAGTGAAATATCCTATTTTTAAACTCTTCTCGTACTTTTGCAAATGTGTCTGCGGAAACAGACTCACAACCTTCGATTTAATGTACCCCCCACAGAAAAAAATCCAAAGGTGTGAGGTCCGGTGATCGAGCTGGCCATTCCGTTCGTCGTCCAATCCATCTACCACGATACTCCTCATCCAAATACCGTCTTACTGCACCGTAATAGTGTGGAGGAGCACCATCCTATTGGAATGTTATTTCCAAATTGCCGAATTCATCTGGATTATCTTCAAAAATTTCAAGGATTAACGGTTCTATTGCGTTTTGCAACAGCTCCAGATAAACCTCACCAAATAAATTAGTATTTAAAAAAAGAGGCCCAACGATGTGGTTTCCCAGGGTACCTGCCCAAACATTCACCTTCTGGGGAAATTGGGTATGTGTTTCACGAAACAGGTGGGGATTTGCGTCACAATACCTCACATTCTGTGTATTTACATTTCCATTTAGATAGAAAGTACTTTCGTCACTAAAACAAATTGTTGTGACATAGTCTGGCTGTTGGTTAATTTTAGTTTCCATATTTTCACAAAATTCTAGTCTTCGGTCTGGGTCGTCGTCTGAGAGTTGATGAACCATTTTTAATTTGTATGGATGAAATTTGTTTTTTTTTCAACACCCTGTGTACTGTACTTCGACTGACTTCACAGGTAAATGCAACGTGAGTTGTTGAAGAAGTAGGATTAACTATTACTTCTGTCAGAATATCAATTTTTCATCAGAAATTTGTGGTCTGCCAGATCGTTTCGCATCATTAATTCTACCCGTTGTTTCAAACTTACGAAGAAGCTCCCTTAAATAAGACCTCGAAACGGGGCGATCGGGAAACCTCTCATTAAAAATGCGTTCTGCTGCATGAATATTTTGTCCAGTTTCACCAAGAATTAGGATCGCTGCTACTATATCACCTAAAGCACGTACCATTTCGCTTCTGAAGCACTTAAACGTTCGGCTCACAACAGTTTAACAAATTATTAAAATGTGCAAAAATATTAAAAGTACCAAAAGCTGCTGAAACAGTTAAATGTTCGATCAACAATACACAAATTATTAAATGTACAAAAACTTGGACAATTACAAAAACGTCGAATTAGGCAGACTAACAAAAACGTCAGCTTATTTGACAACTATCCAGAGGCGGAGCTTGAATTTGGAATTTTAGTATTAACTGATTTAATTCATCACAGCTTTGCGTTTTTTAAAAGAGAGTTGCAAAACTGCCATAAACACAAACAAAATTAGTATCATTGAATAGGTTTTTTCGATACCTTTTAAAAGAGGTGTCGCTTGCCGTAGGGTTCCATTTAAAATTATTGGTCACAATGGCCTTGTGACGTCATTTTTGACGATTTCGTCATCTATCATCACTAGTAGGGAAGTTTACAACCTTTAATATTCAGTTTCCAAATTTCACTTGTTTATGTATAATCGTCCCAAAAATAAGAGGGGGGAGGGGACGTTTGAGAAGCACTGTATACACAGGGTTGACAACTTCATAGTTTTAGATTTTTCGAGGGTAATAACATATGTGCTAGGGGTTTTATCGTTCAAACATTTTTGAAATTTTCGAGAAAGCATTTTGCCTGGAAAGTTTACTGAGTGTGATTTGCGGTCTTATTATCTGATTAAACCACGAAGCGAAGCTTGAGTAGTTTAATCTTTGATAATAAGGCCGCAAATTGCACGAGTTAAATTTCCTAGAGGCAAAATGCTTGAGGGTTTTTTTTTAAATGTGATAAAATCCTTTGACACGAATGATATTTGATGAGAATATTTCCCGAATCACATGTGGAACTGAATAAAACCACCAGAATTCATGTTATATTCGAATTTTCAACACGGAAAGTTACAACAATTCCAAAATCGAAGGAATCGCTTTACAGATTCATTTATAATAATTAGTCACTGCTCTTGAACTGACTCAAAAACTTAAAATACATAAATGTTTCTAGTGTATTTAATCAGGGTATAATTTTGAGGAAAATGGGATAGGGTTGGCTACTTTCCTGCTAAGCTTACACGAGCGTCCGTGTTTTTTTACGCGAGAATTGAGGTTAGTAGAGGCTATCATAGGAAGAAATATCATATATTTACTGGAAAAATTAAGTAAAAAAACAGTTATAAAGATTTATCGATGCATTTAACTTGTAAGTGCATCATTTGCAGAATCTGCGCTGTGTTTTAATTGAAATTTATTTTCGAAAATAAAAAAATAAAATTAACGGTGGTCGGATTCGAACCCCGGTTGCTTTTTTCGTGGCCTGCTCCTTAGCTAACTTGGCCATCTCGCCTCTGTTATAAGTATAATTTTGAATGCCTGTTGACTTCATGCATATACTAATTGAGTTTTGTGTGTTTTGAGCTATTATGAGATTTTTATGAAGTTGTTAGTGGTTTTACAATTCTTCATGAAATATTTCTAGCTCCGCGTGATAGTCGGGTTACCTTCCATAACATCCATCGATTGTATGAGAATATGGGAGTTATATGATTCACAGCCTCACTTGGCTCATTTAACAGTCTGAAAAATGTATATATTTGAATTTCAATATCAAATCACTGTATGTAGTAAGCTCAAAATCCTTTATTTAATCCATTTTGTATTTCCTGTTTCCTTACAGGAATTCAATTATATATAATTTATGAATTGAATGCGTTGACATATAATGACAGGTGACAGGGCATAGTGTGGTGTTATCGAAAAACAATATCGAATCTACTAGTGGTTTTATCGAAAAGTAATATCGAATCTACTAATGGTTTTATCAGTATAAAACAGCGAGAAGACGTTTTATCACTATAAAACTGAGCTGATTGGTTCTCTAGTTTGAAATGTTGGCCATTTGATTGGTTCAAAAATAATGAGGGAAAATACCCAAGAATCACGGGTAGTCTGGACTTTACTGGTAGAAGCTTCCGCTTCCGCTGATTCCATCACATCTCGGCAGGAATATCAGATGTATCACTAAAATCACTTTCTTCATCCATAATTAAAGCGATATTTTATAAATTTACGAAAATTATCTGATTACGGTTTTACAGTAATGGCGACTTCAGTAATTGAAATTGTTACTATGCACCCTGACAACCTTATATTTGTTCTAATTTTTCTGCTAAAACAAAAATTGGACGTTTCTTTCAAAACATTAATAATAAAGGGTATTTTCATTTTTGTATTAAAAAACCAAAGTATTGGAAAAAATCATGTATACAACTCGAATATAAAGCCTCCTTTTTTAAAAATTTCCCAACTTTAAAATGAAAATAAAATCCCCATTAAAATATAAAATAATTGAAAATATTACAATAAAACCAACTTCAAAAATTTACCAACCTTAAATTTGCATAATTTAATTTATCCCACTAAATTAAATATTTAACCTAATTTTGTATTTGAATTTCCCCAAATTTAAAATGAAAAATAAAATCCCCTTTGAAATATAAAATAATTGAAAATATTACAATAAAATTAATAATTTTATACCAAACTAAATACCCCAATAAAATTTAATAATTTTTTTAATTTTTTTGAAAATAATTATTCACAAAACCCCATAAAAAAGCTAATTTTTTTTTTTTTCATTTCAATTTTTTTTTTCATTTCGGAAAATTTCCTTTTTTTGCCCCTAAATATATTTAATACTTTAAACAATGATACAAATATATTTATTCTAATATATTATAAATAAAAATAAAAAATAAAAAAAAAAAATTTAAAATTAAAATTTTTAAAATTTTTTTAAAAATAAATATTCTTAATTTAGTATATAAAAATAGATTAATTACTAAAAAGAGAGTTTCCCATTAAAATATAAAATAATTGAAAATATTACAATAAAACAACTCAAAAATTTATAATTTAAATTTAATAATTTAATTTATCCCACTAAATTTTCAATTATTTTATATTTTGATAGGGATTTTATTTTTCATTTTAAATTTAGGGAAATTTAAAGGTAAATTTTTGAAGTTGGTTTTATTGTAATGTTTTCAATTATTTTATATTTTAATGGGATTTCATTTTAAATTTGGGGAAATTTAAATAAAAAATTAGATTAGATATTCAATTTATGTAAATTTAAGGTAGATTAAGAACGTTAAAAAAGAGAGTCGCTTCATATTCTTGTTGTATAAATAACTATTTTGATGCCCATAAATGGGTTGAAAAAGAGGCATCCTCGGATATGTAAGTGTTGATCAAATAATCAGCAAAGTAACATTATCATTTTCTAGTTGGATAGCAGATAAACATACACATCACCAACATCTTGTGGTTCTACTTGGAAACAAAGTACTGAACTGAATCAGGTCTCGAACGATCTTAGACGCCAAAATATTGATTGAAATCCATTTATTTCAAAGCGTCAGTAGTAGTCAATTATTTAATGAGTTCAGTGTGCATCATGAATCATTTGAAATGCAACAGTGTACCGTTGGAGCTAGCGATATAAGTGATTCTTTAAATTCTTAGATTCTTATATTCTATTCGGCTGATTTGCTCAGCAGCCTTTATTCAGTAGTCAAATAATGTTTGTGGAATTCTAATTAATGGGCAATAATTCATGGTAATGCTTATTTCGTAAATTGAATCGTTATAATCTAATTGTATCATTGTGAATAATCATACATATTTTGAATTGTCTGTGAAACAGACACAATAATTATCCAATTACCGCCGAAAGGAATTTTTGTGGTCGTAAATTCAAATATGACAATTACCGTAATTGATCAATTATACCGGATTTTCATCGCGGTATTATTGATTGTTCGATGATAGATATCTTTTCGATCTGCAGAAAATCTACGATAAATCTTATCCAAGAGTATATTACTTTCGAAAGTGATTTTCACTTTGGTATTTTTTGAACTCAATATAATAAAATTCCCTAGTTATTTATTTATGGAAAAATTCCAATACATAACAATTAAAAATATATTAAAATCCATTAAAAATTAAAAACATCTCATTTCTCAAGAATGAGATTAAAAATATAAAGCCTCATAACTACTAGCTACAATAATAAAATAAATCAAAGGATAACAACATATGTAACAGCTTAAGATAAACACAGAATGATATCACATATATGTTTTTACGAGGCAGACGAGCTTTCATACAAAAAAGTTACTATTGTATTTTCAAGAATCGAAAAATCTACAAAAAATTCAGCACTTTTCCAAAATTCTTATTTTTGGTGGCAACGACATCTAGAAAGGTGAAACTAAATAAAAGCTTGTAAAATAATAAATGATGCTTTTAATAAGTTTATGACATCGTTATAAAAAAATTGGGGAAAAAATGTGTTCGATATACACATGCTCGGTTTTAGGTTTCTTTATTGCGTTATCATTATGTAGGTGAAACTATAAATATTATATCATCAGCTGATATAATGTTATTGCAATAGAAAATGATTTCCAATGATTTCGTATTGAGGTTTATGAGAAAATCAAGCTGATTAAGTTGGATAAACTGAATATTGAGTAAGTATAATTAATAAGAGTCTTTAAAGGATTTATCGTTCCTAAATTTATTCGTTTACTATTACTGCCTTATGAATGGGTAAGATTTATCGGCCCGACATCTATTTGCAAGCAGTAATAAAATACAAAGAACAACCTGAGAATGTTATGCGCAACATGAATGATACTCCCAAAATGCTGGATTTTCGTTCTATAATTGAGGTAAATTAGTCGATAAAGAGATGAAATGACACAGTTTTTATATTTTTCTTATTTAATAATTCCAAATTTCAAGTTTTGAAGTGAAACTTTTTTTGGGAGCGATCATAGTAACATGTCAAGGTCGAATTTGAGTGTGTGTAACGTTTCAAACGAAACGCTTCTGACGCAAAAAGGTCGGAAAATACGTACTTGGCCTTAGAGAGAAAAAGAGAGAACTATGTTATATACGTTGCCGGGCTCGTTTTTGTTCTGCTCTTTCTATCATCATTTGTTGCCCCACTCATGTACGTGTTTCAGATATATATTTATTTTTATATATATATATATATATATATATCTGTTTATATATTTTTTCTTCAGTTTCTTGACCACATATATATTTTCGTCAATTTCTCGAATAAAGGTCTGATTCAGTCAATTCATATAATTGTTTTTTAACGACGTTTCGACATGGCATTTGTCATCATCAGGTTAAAACAAAATTATTTTATTTATTTCTGCTTTCACATTGTACGAACGTTAGTGTAGGTGTGTGACTTCAAAGTCGAAGTTATCGGGAAGTCATTTCCTGATAACTTTAATCTCTTGTATACACGTTTGTTGAAAAATTTAATACCTAAAACACACTAGTATACAACTTATTAGGTTAGGTTGATGTAACTAATTTCTTACTTGTTAAAGTTATTTTTGTTTCCATAGCACACTTTTGATTTGTAGTTTTTACCAAACCATGAGAATTCTGTGATGAGAATAAATCTTAAAAATTGAGTAAGCTCTATTCGTTTCCGGAACTGAGTAGACTTACTTGGAGATGTTTGTGGAATCGAAAAATGTATGATTATACAGAGCGTTTCATCAAGAATTTCATAATGTTTGACTTATTTAAAAATTGATTTATTCGCAAAATAATTATACGTTTCGTATTGATCGTAAAATTGAAGTTATGAATCTGGTTTCGTTCAATTTTGTATCCACAGCATACTTTTTTTGGTAAAATTTTATCAGTACTGTTCCTGATGTTTTCAGTTCCCAGAGCATTGCTGATATTCCAAACGAATTTTTCATTTATTGACACATAAAAATTAAAATACTTTTCATTTTCAGTTCATTTAAGATTAGTACCTACTAATTTTTATTAATTTCAACAATATGATAACTTTGACCAACATAAATTAGTCGAAATTAGTATAGTTGCGTTCATTTGTGCGAGGAAAAATATTCACAATTAAATTTTTCGATAAAGAGTATATTCATCCTGAAACTTGTAAATGTCAATTTCATTTCCAATACATAAAAACAATAATCGATATTGTGTCAATATCTCGGTCAATATGCTCAAAAAAATATAATCCCATTCATGTTGAGGTATGCAACTCAATATTACATAATATATTGTTTTAAAACTATTAATTATGTAGAAATCTTTTCACAGAGCATTAATAATGGCGCGGTGTGAAATATATAAATTTCTTTTCGATGAAACAAAAGATAGAGCAAATTATTGAAATTATACCTACTGCGTTATATTGCCGTTTCCTTTCATTTGTTATTTATTGATGAATGGTAGGAAATCAATAGGGAACTAACTGGAATATTATTTTCTGTTTCTCATACCAACCGATGCATTGTTATTTCCACAGTATATTGTGCTAAGACACATTGTTTTTTTAAACGTTTTGTATTTTACACCAGATGACATGAATTTTATACCCATAGCGCCCTTGGGGGAAAATTTATAAATACTTTTTTAACACGAATGGTATTTGATGATAATATTTCCCGAATCGCAATGAAAACTGAATTAAAATTCCAAAATCGTTTTCCAATAACTACCGCTTTGAGTTTTGTGATTTCTGAATGCTTCCTTTTACAAATTGAGAAATATGTATACCTGTTAAAATAACTGAGTAGACTAATATTCGTTGAAGAAATTGATATTATCCATCGGAACTCATCACTTTTTTCAATATTGAAAAATTATTTCCAAGGTCACGATTATTTCCAAGGTCATGATTATTTCCAAGGTCATGACTTACTCGTAGTTGGAATACTTAGTTACAATCTACCGCAAGCAGTCAAATCTTGAAGTAATTATTTATTGAAACTAGAATATAAATAATCGGTGAGATACACAACAATATTATTGGGAATAATTTGGAATAAAATAGGATGGTAATGGATTTATTCAATTCCCTATTGTTGTTGCCTCTAGGAAATTGGAGGCCATACTCAAAAATAATTTCATACAAAATGCTTTCTCAAAAATGTATAGCATTTTTAACTTATGATATTGGCCTCGAAAAACTATTGCTAGTGTTAGTTTGTTTAGATTCTCATGTATATTTTTCTACTTCTGCTCACTCATACATTTTGAAGAAATCAGTTTGTTTTCTGAAAAAGTCGAAACCTCTGTACCCGACCTGAATTTCATAATAACGTACCTGACTTATATGTTTGTATGCAGTATAAATAAATTAATACAAAATATTTCTTTTTGAAAAAAAAAACAACGAAGAAACAAAAATTC
Source organism: Gonioctena quinquepunctata (assembly GCA_018342105.1). NCBI lineage: Eukaryota > Metazoa > Arthropoda > Insecta > Coleoptera > Chrysomelidae > Gonioctena > Gonioctena quinquepunctata. The sequence goes on from JAFIRS010000255.1 coordinate 590,698, forward strand.
TAATAATCCGGAAATACATGCTCGAATTCTTCCCTATTTAAATAATGAAATTAATTTGGAAGACTAAATCGATTCTGTATGTTAATTAATTAGTGAGTTATTGAAATTTCCCATTGTTGTTTCAGTAATGCATAATAATGATGAATAATATAATCAAGATTCTCCCATGAAAAATATCGTTCCCTAATATCAAATTTGAAATTCAAGTGGTAATCAATGAATTCTTAATGTTGACATGCTATTGTCATTGATGTCAGTGAGAAATGTTTTCCTCTGTTCATTCAGAACCAAGTAGAAAGATATATTTATAGTTTGTAATTTTTAGTGTTGTAAACCGCTTTTTTAGTTTATTTTTGAATTGATGTGGCCGATCCATATTAAAGTAAACAAAAGACACTAAACTGGGTTTGTAAACCATATTTGCATTCAGTTACCTATATAGTTTTCAATTCTCAAATATATGTTCTTGTTTTGTTCAACAAAAAACCTAAAAACAATGACATAACATTTTTTAGCCCTGATGAATTTAATGCTTTTTTCGGAACAATTGCAGATTAAATTATAAAAAAAATTACCAAAGAGTTGTCTTACAATCTCAGATCTACTTAGAAAATTACCATCTCCAAAATTCAGTTTTTTCCTTGCTTCAGCCACTCCAAACGAGGTCTTATCAGCGATAAATAGATTGAAGAGATCTGGTTCAGATGCTTTTGAAATAAATGAACATTGCACATTAAGAGACATCCGATATTCTGCTTGAACCATTAGTACCCATGTTGAAAAGGGAAACATTCTCAATTGAATATTGATAGAAAGATTTTTCTGTGAATTGAAAAATCCCAGAGTTTTAGCACTTTTCAAGAAAGATAATCCCGAGATTTTGAATAACTTCCGTTCAATTTCGATAATAAATATTTTTTCCAAAATCACAGAAATTTTACTGAAAGATAGACTAACCCAATATTTTAAATCGAATAACTTTTTATCCAACAATCAGTTTGGATTTAGACAGAACATTGTCGAGGGCCTGGAAAATAAGCACCATACCATCCTTTCTATGTGCGATCTGTCCAAGGCGTTCGATTGTGTCTCACATGACCTCCTCTTAGAGAAATTAGAGTATTTTGGGATTAGAAGAATACCTCTCAACTTATTTTTATCATACTTAACTCACAGGCAACAACTGGTGAAAATAAATGCCGCAACATCAAACCTCAAAACCATTACACATGGAGTACCTCAGGGCCCTGTCCTAGGGCCATTACATTTTATCATTTATATTAATGATATTTGTCAGCACATGACACCCAACACTGCTACCATACTCTTTGCAGACGATACTTCATTATTGCATACTTCATCTGATTTTTTTATTTTGTCAGATATATCAAAAAATTCAATAAATAGTTCTGCAAATTCCTTGCAACTCAACGCTGATAAAACCCAACAGCTGATCATTTCAAGCAACAGCCAGTACATTTCAGGGGCACACTGCAAACTTCTTGGGATTACAATCGATGATTCTCTCAGCTGGTATAACCATACAGAAAGTCTAAATAGCAGGCTCTCTATCATAATATTTCTCTTGAGAAGATTGCGATGTGTTTTGAGTCCGGAAGTATTGAGGCAATTATACTTCGGTTTATTTCACTCCCGCATTAGCTTTGGCACCATCATATGGGGAAATTTTAACAATGCACAAAAAAATTTCAAGTCACAAAAAAGGCCGTCCGAATTCTAGCCGGTGCAGGCTTCAGGTATCCACTATTATTGAAAATGAGAATATATATATATATATATATATATATATATATATATATATATTGTGGCTCAGTGTCACGAGCGTCGGTCTTGTGTCAACTGTTTCCACCTGGCGCGGGTTCGATTTCCGCAGCTGGTGAAAAATTTTTTCAAGGTCCCAAGAGTGGTTTCGGATCCCACTATAAAAGGTAAGGTCCCCGTGATCTTAACTCGTACAAGTTTTCATTAACTTCTGAGGGTTGGTCAAACAACTAAGAAAGCGGTTAAAAACAATTTTACAATTTTTTAAACAATATATATATATATATATATATATATATATATATATATATATATATACCAAACTTTATGTGGAATAAAAGAAATTATACTTTGATTTCTGACATTCATAAATATGAGACAAGATCAGCTGACCAATTAGCTCTACCCTTTTTGAGATTGACTAAATCAAAATTGAAATTTCAATTTAATTTGATAAATGTAAAAAACATTCTCATAGATAACTGTTTCTACAGTGTAGAAGAATTTTTAAATTGTGAAAATTTGTTTTTCTCCATGTCCTAGTGTTAACTGTTTTTATTTACTATTCGAGATTTTAATAATTTCCGAGTCTGTACTTGTCTTAATGCAAAACATGATTTACTGCATGATCTTTTATATATTTATATTGTAAATATTTTCTGTTTATTGACGTGCTTAAGCCTAGATGTAAAAAGCAAAATAAATCTATTCTATTATATTCTATTGAATCTTAAAGTTTCTAAATACAAAGTTGGGTTCAGTATAAAACCCACAGATTGTTTGTTCAATAGACAAAACAAGAACATATATTTGACAACTCTTTTCCAAATTACAGTAAAATTTCATCTCATATTTCAAAAAACCATAGTAACTAAATTCAGTACAAAATAGATAAAATGATCCCTTGATCTGCACATAATAGTGTGGAACACCAATTATTAATAATGAATAAAAATTGAGGTAATTATTACTTGGGAGACAGTTATGAAAAAAAAATACAATACGGATAAGGATTTCAATGTGATTCGAGTGGTAATAAAACATTTGTTGGTATTTAAAATTAATTATTTCAATTTATATTGAATGTCTGAAAGATATTTGTAGACACAATTCTAAGACCCAATATATCAAATAATAATTTGCAAAAACTTCAGAAGAAAATACAGAAATTTGGTAGGTTTCAAAAGCTGTCATTGTTTTTTTGCGATGCACTATATGTTTATGGATTTTTTCAAGCGCGCAATATTTTTTTATAAATTGGTTTTATTTCACTATATTTTTTCAACATTTTTTAAACACTTTTGAAGGGTCCTGCTCAACTACACGTTTCAACAGCAGATTTTTCATGTGTTTTACTTACGCTATCTGGGACAAAACTTTTGTTCTCCATTTCCAATCGATGAAAACAAACTTAGATCCCAAAACAACAAGAATACATCCAATGCACACCACTCTCTACGCGCTCTGAATTTTTTTCACTCGGCTGTTGTACAGCCTGCGCGAGCCGACTGCTTGACCAAACTGCAGCATCCGCACCACATTTTCTTAAATAACTCTTTGGGAATTCGTTGACGGTCGCGCGACGTCGGTCCCGGCTCGAATCGGCAGTGAATTCGCGGTTTTTCTGCCGCGATGCCAACTATTCGATTTTTTTTCGTGTTCACGGGAAAAGTGGTATAATACAAGGATTCAAACAAGCTTTGTATGTGAACCGAAAAAAAACTTTACAAAGAAAAAATGTCACGTATAAAGTCACAATTATATTAGGAATACTAGCTGACCCGACAGACGTTGTCCTGTCATCCCGTTTTTTCGTTATCCCGTTTTCCTGTCATCCCGTTTTTTCTTTATCCCGTTATCCCATTATCCCGTTTTTTCTTTATCCCGTTATTCCCCTTATCCTGTCATCCCGTTATCCCGTTTTTTCTTTATCCCGTTATTCCCGTTTTCCTGTTGTCCCATTTTTTCATTATCCCGTTAACCCGTTTTCCCCTTATCCTTTCATCCCGTTTTTTCGTTATCTTGTTATTTCCGTTATCCCGTTTTCCTGTTATCCCGTTTTTTATTTATATCATTATTCCGTTTTCCCGTTATTCCGTTTCGTTTATCCCGTTTTCCCGTTTTTTCGTTATTCCCTTTATCCCGTTGTCCTGTTATCCCGTTTTTTCTTCACCCCGTTATCCCGTACTACAATTTATCGTACTACAATTATTATATTCGATTGCCATCTTGCAACCCTATTGCGGATCTGTGGATAAAATAAAATAAAATAAAAATCGCGATGGAAAAATAGGGGTTGATCGTAGAAGGGTGAAAATTCAGGGTGGTATGAATTTTTGAATGCTGTATCATAAAAAAAAACAACAAATTTCATCCAAAAAATAAAATAAAAAATTAAGGGGTGGACCACCCTTAACATTTAGGGGGAGGAAAAATAGATGTCCGATTCGCAGACCTAACCGATATGCACACGAAATTTCATGAGAATCGGTCGAGCCATTTCGGAGGAGTTTAATTACAAACACCGTTTCACGAGAATTTTATATATTAGATAGAAGTGAGTGTTATGAAATATCAAATCAAAATACACTTTATTGTCATAAGTATAACACTTGGCGACAAAGCTAATTAGGCTAATTCAATTCAATTTTATTGCCATTCTAGTTACAAAATTTACAAGTTATACAAAAATTCATGTTACAAAATTTACAAAATACATGAATTTCGATTGCTGGTTTATAGCAGCATCTGGTTCAGGGTCGGAAATTGCCTAGGCAAATATGCCTGTATTGCTTTTCCAACCCTTTACATATGCTTACGAATTTGCAATTACATGTGTAGTAAGGGCGAGCGTATGATACAAATATTAAATAAAATGAAGGTTCATTGTAGCAATGAGGAAGAACCGACGGAACCACAGTGGTTTGGCAATCAGTTTATGCGTCTTAGATACATCATGGAGTCAATAGATTAACTATTCCTTTCTCTAGTTTTGAATCTAACAAAATTTTTCATGGTTTTCTATTATGAATTTTTTTACTAACTTTTTGAAGATCTTGTGGTTTTTTATATCTCTAAGGTCAGCTGGGATAAGATTGAAGAATTTTGGACCAAAATACATAAATGATCTTTGGGTTACAGATTTTTTGAATGAGTGAACTTGAATGTTTTTTGTTTAGAGTCGATCTGGTCATCCTGTTTTTTCACCGTATATTTATTTTGCGTACTGTGCATTCGTTGTAATGATTGGTAAATAAATAGTGTTTTTATATTAAGCAGGTCAGTATCTTTATAGAGTAGGTGGGTAGAAAATAGTCTGTCTTTTTAGTATAATCTTAATTAATATATTTTGAGCTGTCTGTAATACATGTAGTGTGGTAATGAAAGCGCCTCCCCATGCGACTATGCAGTATCTGACAATTGATTCAGCAAGACTATTGTACAAGATAATCAAATTTTTTCTCGAAAGGATGTCTCGTAGAATGTAAAATTTATGAGATAATGCTCTTATTCTTCTTGTCACATGAGATATGTGTTCAGACCAGCGTATATGTTGGTCTATTATTACCCCTAAATATTTAATTGAAGTTGTTTTTCTAAGCTCGGGCAGCGACATGTCTCAACATCACAGGTTGGCGAGTGTACTTTAAGAATAAATCGGTGGGTTGATCAATTATTGTTGGGGAGAAGGTTATATACTTGGTTTTGATATTCAAGCTTAGTGAGTTGTGGTTCAACCATAGTAATATTTTTTTCAGACCCGACTCAGCTTTGCAATTAACATCTTCCCAATCCCTACCTGTGAAGACTAGAGCTGTGTCATCTGCATAACATATCAGATGTCCCATAAATTCACTTATATGAGAGATACTATTTATGTATACAAGGAACAGTATCGGACCTAACACTGTTCCTTGTGGTACTCCTATTTCAACCTTCGATTCTGAGCTAAGTTCCTTTCCGATTTTCACTACTTGGTATCTCTCAGATAAGTAATTCTTTAAGAGATCAAGGGCTGTGCCACGTATGCCATATTTTATAAGTTTATCAAGCAGTTTGTTGTGAGAGACCGTATCGAATGCCTTAGCGAGATCAAGGAAAATCGCAAGGCATTTCGTTGAGTCATCCATGGCTTTTACTGTATGTTCCAGGAAATCAATAACTGCGTTTTCTGTGTTCGATTTTTTTATGAAACCATACTGTCTCTCATTTATGATATTGTGGATATCAAAAAATCCAAGCATTCTACTTTTCAGAGCCTGTTCGAACAATTTAGCAAAGTTATTTATAACTGATATCGGTCTATAATTCGTTAACTGACTGGAATCGCCAGCTTTGAAAATTGGAGTGACAATAGATTGTTTCCACTGATTTGGGATTTCCCCAAATGCAAAACATAAGTTGATAATATGAACTAGAGGTTGAATTATATGTACATGAATATTTTTTATTGTCACTGAACTAATTTTGTCAGGTCCAGGAGAGCAATGGTTTTTTAGATTAGATATGAGGATTGTAATCTCATTAGATGTGGTTGGATTTAAGAAAATTGATGAATTGTTTGGAGTTTCATTCAAAAAGTGTTCAGGTATGTTAGTTTCCTCTATATTTTCTGCCATTTTCAATCCTAAATTAATAAAGAATTCATTGAAAGTATCTGCTTTTTTCTTATTGTCAGTTATTGGCTCAGTTTTTTCATTTCTAATTCTGATGTCTTCTATATTTTTAGTAGATTTTTTTCCTGATATGTCGTTAATTATTTTCCAAATTTTTTTATAATTTCCCCTTGCATCCTTTATTTTACTTTGATAGTAGTCGATTTTTGTTTTTTTGATTAGACAATTTAGTTTATTTCTGTACTCTCTATACTGATTTTCTAGTTGAATATTGTGATTTTTTAGCAGCTTCTTTTTAAGTTTGTCTCTTTCATTAATAGAGGTAATCAGACCCGATGTAATCCATGGTTTTATTTTATTATATTTTTTTGGTTGAAAAATGTTTGTGGTAGTCGTGTTACTTATGTAGTTATTCAGTTTATCTATAAAGAGATTGTATGATTCTTGCACTTGTTCACTTGATAATACCTCCCTCCAATTTTCTTCACTCAAAATTCATTCAATTTTTTATAATTAATTTTTTTCATTATTTGGTCTCTTTCAGCATTGGACGAATGACTTTCATGGTCGGAAAGTGAGATTGAAATGATTGGCGTGAAATGATCTGTTATGTCAGTATTAATGATGTAAGGGTCGATTTGGATTTTATTTTCTAAGCATTTTTCTTTTCTTATAAAGATATGATCAATAGCAGATTCAGAATTCTGTGTGACTCTAGTTGGTTTGTTAATATATGATATGAAACCCTTCAAGTTCAAAACATTAAAATATCTGTTTGTATCAGGTTGTTCCGTTTGAAGTAAGTTTATATTTATATCTCCCGCGTATATTTCTAAATTTTGCTTTTTCAAGTTTTCCAAATATATTTCTAGATCAGTTATGTAACTTTGAACATTTGTTGCCGGTGACCTGTAAAAAGCTGTTATACTAATAGATAACATTAAGTAAAAGAACAATACAAAATATCTCTATATTAAAAAAAGACATACAAACTATATTCACTTAAATGGTACATATAAAAATAAAACATTTCCAATTTACAAATTAAAATTTTAGACTACCTTCCGCTAATTAAAACTTATGGTGGATATATGTTCTTGTTTACAAACACATAGATAAAATTTTGCAGGACATGGAAGTACATCAGCTAATGTAAGTAAATGATAACACAAAATCACAGTATAAAGTTATTCATGAACATAAATGTAACGTTAAAATTAAAGTAAATCGTCATAAAATTCCTCCAAACTGTAGGCCTTATCACATAGTAGTTTTTTGTTTTGTTTCTGAAAATCTGGAAAATTTTCTTTTTAATATCACTTGGAATTTTATTGTATATTTCCACTCCATTGTAAATCCGAGAATCTTTTACCAAGTTGGATGTGGGTATAGGGAGCTTTAAGTGATTTTCGTTCTGGCAAGTATTAAAGGGTATGACGTTAATTTCATACTTCAATCTATGGATTATAGAAACTGTTTCCAATATAAAAATTGGGACAAGTTTAAAGATTTTATGTTGTTTGATGTGACTCTGTCCATTTTGCTTTGCAAAGATATCTAATTGCCCGTTTCAGAAGTATAAACACTGACTGGAAGAGTTGACTGCTACATACCCCCCAGTAATATATGCCATAGTGTAGATGATAATAATAATAATAATATAATAATATCTTTATTGTCATAAAATCATCAAGGACATGGACAACGTCAAAAAAAGAATAAAGTACACTGAGCACATAACATAATGAGTAAAACTTTACAAAAATACGCACCTCACGGACTCAACAAGTAAATATAAAAACTTTTTACAATATACAGGAAACGGTAATAATCATTCACAAAAATCAAACTTATAGAATACTTTTTCCTTCAAGTAATCAATGACTGAACTTCTGAATTTCTGAATATTGCTGATATCTTTCAACTGAGTTGGCAGGCTGTTATAAGCCTTCCTTGCTCTGTATTCAGTACTCCGTTTAAAAAAGGCCGTTTTGTGATGTGGAATCCTGAGGTCAGCCCGATTACGAGTTAACATATTCATTTCAGTTGAATATTCATCTGCATTTGTAGAGAACAAGTATTGGTGTTTCTTTACGAAAATAACCAGAGATAAAAAGTACAAAGAAGGTACTGTCAATAACCCATGTTTTGAAAAATATGACCTGCAGGTGGTATTATAATCAAGACCAAGAATACATCTCAATATTCGTTTTTGCAATATGAATATTTTATGGTGTCGTCGGCAAATAATGTGAACTTTCCGGAAATTGGTAACATTGCCAGATCATAATAACTCTTTCAATTTCCCTTGTTGTTGTAATTAATTATCAATCTAATTCTGAATACTCATATGGTTAAGATGAATTTAATAAGAACAAAGTTTTTGAAATTCGCGTTCTTCTAAAAAAAATTCTATAACTGACGCAATAACCTACGTCACACATCCAAAGCAATTCTTTTTTACTTTTTAGTGCATTTGAATAAAAGTTTGTCTTCAAAAAGGTTTTTTTATCAATTATTTTATTATTACAAGCTTTTATTTAGTTTCACCTGTGGGTTTGTAATAAAATCTTACAAGTTAAATTTGATCCACTTCTAGTTATCCGATTAAAATTAAATTCAGCAGGTGTTCATAATCCCGGTGACAATGCATTATGGAATTTTTGTTAAAGAAAAAACAAAATGGTGGCTCCAATATAGCGGACGAGTTTTTTTATTTGGTTCGATTCTATTAAAAATTTGTATGTGGGGGTTTTCGGGGACAGAAATCAGAAATATTTGTCAAAACTCGTAAATTCAAGATGGCGGCTCCAATATGGCGACGAGTTTTGTGGTTATAGCCCGATTCCAATATAAATTGACTAAAAAGAATTGAATTAAAATGATGAAAAAAAATTAATACAAG